>LPNX010980823.1:0-210539 GCA_001517045.1 Pseudotsuga menziesii | reverse complement strand
TGGGGTGCTAATGACCCACCTTTACAAATAGAGGGGACAACCTCATGACTCTTATTAGTTATTCCTATTAGAAGCATCGGGGTACAAGATAATACAAGTTGTTCTCTCAGTAGGACCATCGGGGACCACAAAGATACATATAGAATATTCTTCGAAGTTACAATATTTCAACACTCCCCCTTAAAGAGAAGGGTATTCTACAACAACATCAACAACAACAATAGTAGGAGAGAACATCATCAACATCATCAGGGTAACACATCTATAACTCATTGGAAGATTTTCAACATCATACAGTCTTCTTCTTCAATATTTGACGACAACAACTCTTTAATCAACATCAACATCTTTTGACCTTTTGATCAGAAACATCTTCAACACTTTGATCTTTCGATCAGCAACATCTTCAGCACTTAGACCTTTCGATCAGCAGCAACATCTTCAGCACTTTGACCTTTCGATCAGCAACATCTTCGACACTTTGACCTTTCGATCAGCAACATTTTCAGCAACATCTTCAACACTTTGACCTTTCAATCAGCAGCAACATCTTCAGCACTTTGACCTTTCGATCAGCAACATTTTCAGCAACATCTTCAACACTTTGACCTTTCAATCAGCAGCAACATCTTCAGCACTTTGACCTTTCGATCATCACCAATATCTTCAGCATTTTGATCAGCAATATCTTCAGCACTTTGATCTTCCGATCAGCAAAGACATCTTCAGCATTTTGACCTTTCGATCAGCAACATCATCACATTCTGATTAGTAACATCGTGATCAGCACCATCATCATACTTCAACTCTCGAACAGAATCATCATCATCATATTCTGATCTTTTGATCAGTATGTCTTCATCATCACATACTGATCATCATCATCGTCACACTCTGATCTTTCGATCAATACATCATCATCATACTTTGATATTTTGATCAGTACATCATCATCATCATAAAAACATCATCATCATGAATACATCAACATCATCAAAACATCATTATGATCAAAACATTCAACATCATCAAAACATCAAAATATCATCATCATCACACTCTGATCTTTTGATTAGTACATCATCATCATCATAAAATCATTATCATCAAAACATCAACATCATCATCATCAAAACATCAACATGATCCTTCCTTTCGGAATTACGGGATCAACATGTCTATGGTACTCAGACGATCCTTCCTGTCGGAATTACAGGATTTAGGTCTTTACGGAGTTACTAACGATCCTTCCTTTCAGAATTATGGGATCAACACATTTGTGGAGCTCAAACCACTACTACATTTCGACCAAAAATCTGACGGCAGTATTGTCGGATTTTCGACACTTCCCTGTCGCATGTACGACACTATGATTTTTTTTTAAGCGTCGGTGGGCGTCCATCGGTTATCCGATAGTGTTCAAATCCGTCGGTTAAGCGACAGCCAACTTATCGTCGGTTAACTGTTAATCGTCGGTTATCCGACATCTAATTCATAATCAACTTTAAACGTCAACGTCGGGTAACCAGTGGAGATAAAGCTTACGTGTCAGTTAAGCGACAGCTAGAATCGTCGGTTAAGCGACGAAAATAAGGATTAAATGTCGGGGAAGCGACAGCTAGAACCATCGGTTAAGCGACGAAAATAAGGATTAAACGTCCGAGAAGCGACAGCTAGAACCGTCGGTTAAGCGATGGAAGTGCATTTAAAAAAAAATACCTGCAACAGGTTCGTTATTCTAGTGCCTCACCCAAACCCAGCAAACAATAGATCATTTCTAGTGCCTCACCCAAATTTCCACACGGCCAAACCTAGAAAAAAATACATCATTTCTAGTTACAATTCTATGTTGGAGAGATTTCTTTTACAGATTACAAAATCTATTTAAATCTGAATGTTAAATTTTCCTATTTCAATATTTTTCTCTAAAATAAATGTTAGCAAAATGCATTTGACAGAAAATTCTCAACAAAATTGTTTTGACATAAGTTTCAGCACATGGAAATGAGTAAAGAGAAAGAAAAACAGGGCATTATCAAATGAAATAAATGAGACCTCACCTGAGCAATTGCAATACACAAAATGAGGCCTCGAAGAGCAGCTGCGATTGAAGCAACTTCCATGACTCCCGGTCCAGTAAGGAAACGAAGAAGAATTCGAAAGATTGCATTCAATTTCCCACATGCTATAAGTCTAGGTTGAAGAGCAATGAATAAGCCTTCCCTTCAAAAACTTATGTGATTCATTTGTAGTAAGCTTTGCATGTCATGAACAAGAGAAACTGAGAAGATTCAGAATTCCTACAGCTACAAACTTAGCGCCACTCCTAATTTTATTTCTAAAGTTCTTATAGCCAATTGCCATTGCCTGCAATATCTTCTGGAATTGGGACTAAAACAATGGCCAGCCTCTATTTATGCAAAATGAAACATCTATAGTTTATAAACTGTTCAGTATTTAATGAAAGATGATATGTAATGGACTCTTGTATCAAGTTAATATGTTCTTGTTGACTACACGGGGATATAACAATACCTTTGATTGTCTATTATGACAAGAATAACCATAAGAACGAATACACGTGCATGCAATGCATTTCAATATTTTGTACGATATGACAAATTGCCTGTTAATTGTAGACTTAGCAATTCTTAAATTTTTCAGAGCAATTTTCAAGGGAGGAAAATGTCATGAACATATCAACTGAATACTAGCCGATAAAAGTTTTAATGGTTCAGGGATTCCAATGATAGACAAAGTTTTTATCTTTCAAATTAAAAAAAAACAGACAAAAATTAGGCTGTGGTCTAAAACTAGACCACCTAGACTAAAAATGGCCATCCCAAGGCCTGCATCTGATAAAATCCTTACAGAACCATCAAGAATCTGAGGCATTTTAAAATGCCACCTGCATATCCAAAGTAATGTCAGAAAAATTATAACTGGAATGAAGAAAACAAGAGTTCAATAAATGTGTTTAACACAGTTTTATTAAAAACTAGGCATACTAGTAGACAGGGACTTCGATGCACAATAGAGATCCTCATCTAAAATTTTGATTAACAGCTTGTAAGGTAATGTTGGTTCACATAAAAACAAGTTCTTAAAATCTAGCACTAAACTTCCTACTCTCTTTTATCTGGGCATTGCTTGGAAATCGATATCCGCTTTGCAATTTATTTCTCTATAATGTGACTAAGAAACAATTTTCCAAATTTTCCCAGGCATACATGTGGGAATAATGGGTATTTGGAATGGAACGATTGCATTTCATATTAGGCACAGATTCTAAAACGTTCTAAGGCCAAAGCAGCTTGTTTAATTCCTTTATTATGCCTGCTATCGAGTAACATAAGGTGTTTTAGGGGGATAACATGGCTATGAAAAGCAACATATTCTCAATTACTCTACATATCTTTTAATTGATCAAATGAAAAAACATAGTGTCTTAAAATCCATTCCTCATTCTGTAATGTTATGTCCTATATTTTGTTGGTCTACTTGTTTAGACAAAAAGCAGGGGCATGCAAAATATATACACAGAAGAAAAACAACGATGTTTCATCAGCCCTACATAAAGAAAATAAAAGTTTGGAAGGAATATTTCTGTAAGAAATCATGCCTGTATGAAGTCAGAGCCCAGCTATTTCCAATGACACTTGCATAGTTGTTTGGATTTCACACAAGTTTACGCCAGACCAAATTGAGTATTAGGTTGATCATGACAACCGCTAGTGGCGATTCATTTATTTCTCCAACAGCTTTTCCCAATAGCCTTGGTGTAAGAGCTGTAGTAGAACTTGAGGTGAACTTCTTCGCCCAATAGCCTTGGTGTAAGAGCTGCAGTAGAACTTGAGGTGAACTTGAACAGCCTTGGACCGTCTTTATCCCCTGTTATTGCATTTGCCATCATACCTTTGCTTGCAAAACTGAAGTCCTCTTCCTGGAGTTCTTCCTCAACCTGTGGTGGTTGGAGTATCATACCTGCAAAACAAAACTGAGATTAACATGGAGAAAAACTTGTAAGATTACAATTTAGTCTATAAGTAAACTTCATACAATTGACCCTTTCATGAACATGAAACTTGGAAGCCTGGATCTTCAAAAGCATTTAAAAAGCAAAAAGCTTGTTCGCCCTTGAAATTATATATGGATGCCCTTCTGAGCAGCAAAAGGTGAAACTAAGTAACTGAAAATAAGATAGAGACAAACTAAAAGAATTAGATCCCCAAGATTGGGTATAGTTTACCTCAACTAAGTATACAAGGTGAAGTTGGAGAAGCAAATTCGTCTATAATCGAGTAAAGACATTAACTGAAATGTACAGAAGCTTCCTAGCTAGGCCGTTTGATGTCATTCTCCTACGCTTCACCAGCTTAAATACACCTTTGAATGTTATGTTTGATACAAAACAGGAAAATTACAAATTTGTATGAGTTTTAGAACCTACTCAAGAATTTTGACTACAACATAAGAGCATATTGAAATCACCAACCCTCAGTCAGCTCAGTATGTTATAAGATTGCAGTCTAAGAAATCCCAACAGTGATGACCATTGCATTGATCATCCTTAGATAGCACGAACTGTCTGACGGGAAAGCAAGAATACACTTGGTCAGACTAATAAGTAACGTGTTGGGAATATAATCTTGTTGTCCATATGTAAGTCAAGAAATCAAAGGTACAACCTAACCAGACACAAAATCCTTTCTTTGAAGTTATTTTCTGTACAGTCTACTTGAATTTTTTTGACATTAGTCACTGCACTTATGTGGTGGACACAGTATAAATACAGTTTTCAAAGAGAGATCTTTCTTTCCCACAATCGCAAAAGATGCAATTCCGTCTTACTCAGAAACACTTCCCCAACACTGTAAAACGAATCTTAGATCTTTTAATTAACATTTCACAATAAAAAAGAACAGAGTCAATGAGCATATGTCCATTTCATTACTCTTAATGATATGAGGCTTAGGTAGACACTCATGAACCAACCCTATGTTTCCTACAAATTTGGGTGAATCTTCTAGCTGTATCAGATAGTCGTACCCACATACTCAACGTACCCATGCTCCATAAACTTGTGCAACATAAGGGTTGATCCAAAAGATCTGAAAAAACTAACTATGGATATCATTTTGAATAATCATGTTCATCTCATGTTTGGTAGGAAAGAGGTGGCTAGGTGCAACCAAGGGCTATCTAAATGGGGGAAGTCAATCCATAAAACCAGCAACGAGTGTTGCCTAAAGGGTTACTAAGGCAATGGATTATGATGAATAGCTCAATACAGATATTGATCTCGTCACTTTTTCGAGTCAGTGAAGCCCTAAAAGCGTTGGAGGAATGAAATAAAGCCAAATATAGTCTCAAACCAAAAGGGCTAGGCACCAAACTCAGTAAGTATGATGGGCTGAGGGATTGTCTGCTATAATTTATGATGCAATGAACGAGGAGGATCTGCACTCTGTCTAATGATGCTCAATCAAGCTCTAGCAATCAAGGATCGAACATTAGAGTAGGTAACCTCATTATTGCATCCTCATATAGTATTCATGGCAGCAGAGCTTCCCCTAGATAATTATGGAAATTAGTATTTCTAACAAACCCAGATGGAATTTAGAAACAAAAATGAATAATATAGAAATTACTAATTCTGGATGACAGTTAATTTTGGAGATCACTGTAGTGAGGATTGCCTCCTTCCTAAAAGGGGAGATTACTCTAGTTAGGAGTGCCCTTGTCCTTAAAATCAGGGTTCCAATTAGGAGCACCCTTGTCCTTTAAAAGGGCGGATGACACTAGTAAGCACATCCCTGTTCTTAAAAAGAGGAAAAAACAAGAAAAAATGTGCATGAACACCAAATCCCCCGCCTCTCCCCACTCCACCCCACCCCAAGCCTAACTTATGCTGAGTATGATGCACAAAAACTTGGGTCCCAACAATATGAAGTCATGTTAGGTACCCAAGTGAAAAAAATACCCATGAAAAGCGAGAAAAGAAGGAAAACTCAATGGAAGCCCCAACTTCTACATTACTGCAATCTTCATTCTCTGCAACAATACTTTTACCTTGTTATTCAATCTCAACTTTGTCACCAAATTCTACAGCACCTATAGGGTTGTCTCCCTTTTCTTCAGAATCATTTTTAATTTCATAAAATTATGTTTTATCACAAACATAAACATTGATGCTATCCTTTTCAAAATGCAACAACAATTTGGTTGATATCTCCATCTGGTGTGCCTATGTTTTCCCAACCATAAAGTTCATTAAACAAGTTCAATTACTAAATGGCCTTTCCCTTACTGAATTTTTCTTTCACAATATCGTCATCATTATCCTCTTTTTTGAGAAATTCATGATCATCAACAACATTTTCTGTGTTGTTTAAAGAATTTGTCATGTGTTCAATCTCTCTCTTGAATTCCATCAAACCTTTTTCATCTAAATATCTATGATGACCATGTCTTAAATCCATCTGATGTAAAGGACAATCAAATATTGATGCTAAAGACAAAACAGTTCAGATGGAAGTATACTTGGAAATTGGAGCAAAGGTCTCTTTGTAGTCCACTCCCTCATATAGAAGAGCCCTCCAGCTACGAACCCAACCTTATACTTATCAACATTGCCATCAACTGGATGCTTCATCTTGTCCAGATACCTGGAATCAATCACCCTAGCACTAATTAAAGACACTATTGTCTTCAGTATTTTAGTTCATTGACGATTCTCAGGTTTTAGTATGATCTTTCACTAATTAGAACACAGGCAATCAGCTCTATCATGGAATTTCTTCATGATTAGTCTACTTCAAGAGATCAATCAAGAAATAATCCTAAACAAGTCCTATAACAATCAAAGGACATTAAAAAAAATTGGATCCAGTATCAGGACCAGATTTAGAAAAACTTGATTACCTGGCTCATACACAAAAGAATCTCCAAATGCCAAATAGTGAATCTTCTCCATCCAACAGTAGAAAAAAAGCCTTCATGACTAGTTACAAGTTTCAACCATTTTCAGATAAATGTTGACATTTTTCTGTCCTTGTCATTTTTTCTTCCATTCCTTTAATGACTCAGGTGAGATAGATACGTGACTATTATTAAGTTATGGAAAGTGTAATGTTGATTGGGGCAGCTTACAATAGTGGGGTTGATCATCTTCTATGATTTTTTAAAAAGTTGTTGTGTTGACAAACATTCTGCACAAAGAGCTGTTTAGACTCTAGAGTCTAGACATGGAAGTCTTTTAGGACCTTTACAGAAGGTATTTTCTTTCTAAACTGATATTTATATTAATGAAGTTTTTACAAATATTGAAGATGTAAAATGAGAAAAAGGTGAATGAAATTAGTTCAAAACGTCCTCCCTCAGTCAAATGCTTAAAATGATTACAATATTAATTGCATCTCGACTGAAATCTGATCCTTGTCATGTCTACATTCTCAAATTGGAACCATAGCAACCACGTATCATGTTTATGTGCTTTCTTTCAAGAAATATGCAATGTCGTGCCTCTAGAATAATCATATACAAAGATAATGCAAATAAAAAATCAGATTTCTTTCCATTTTACGCTGATTGTACCGATGTGAATCAAATATTTCCTAGGTTAATGCAGGAACTGTTGAGTTCAGATTCCCAGGGACCAGAAATTTAACTTACGATAGTGAAGAAATGATTGAACTGCTTCCAACAAGGAAGGGCATACTTCTCTTCGTCTAGTAATTGCACCTGACACGCCTTAAAATATGTTAACTAACTAGTAATGAGTGTTAGAAAGAGAAGGTTTTGAAATTGTTGCCATTTAAAATATGTACAGAAAGTGAAGTTTTCAAATTATCGGCATGTAAAATATGTGCAGAAAGTGAAGATTTTCAAATTGTCAACACTTAAAATATCTGCAGAAATCATTATTGCATCAGATCAGTCCTATTGTTTTTAAAAAAAATTCAAAGAGTTTCATCTCTAAAAGAATTCATCTCAAAGTTCAAACATTGCCATCATTGTTGTCATCTCACCTCAATCTCTGCCTTCTCAAGATTGCTCTTGATATTGTTTTTCTCTTGCCTCAGGGAATGAACCTCTGCATTCAATAATTGAGCTTTCTTCTCGGATGCCTCTAGCCTGGCATAGGCAAAAATGAAAAAGTATGATAAGATGAAGGTCCCCCGGAGATTGATGCAACCTGCTACATGTGCCAGAGGCACTAGGGTGTTACCTAGTATGAGTTTGGTAGTGATAAGACCATAAAATATTAGGTCAGGAAGAATGATCAATAGCACCTAAATAACAATCCCATTTCTTCTAATGTAAACAGTAAAATTTGTTAATCACTTTTTTCTGACAGGAATTGAAAGCCAAATCTTTATTTTTGGCCAGGTCGGAAAATCTTATCTCACTTATAAATAAAAGAATATGCCTGATGCAATCAGACTTTACCCACCTTCTATGCAACTCTGATCCCATTGCCTTGATGACAGCTTCAAGATTCGAATACATTCTGGCTATTGCTTCTTCCTTTTCTTGCTCTGTGGCCTTGCATAATCCTTTGGCAACAGCTGATGATACAAGGGAATTAACAAGAAGCTGGTCCCTCCAGTAGTCTTCATTAGCATCTTGCTTAGAAGTTTGGCATTCATTTAATTGTTCCTCATTTCTTTGCAAGCGATGAGCAACAAATACAGTGAATCGAAACATACAGACATATATTATTATTAAATCATATTTTTATTGATGACACTATTCTCAAGGGGAATTCTTGGTAAAAAAAATATTACTAGAGTTTCTTAGACAGAAACATGAAAACATGGAAACATGAAGACAGGTAAAAGTTAGAACAGACTAAACATTATATTCAATCATAAAGAACCGCATATGGCTGACTATGATTGAAAAAAAGGTTCTATGGTAGCTGAAAGAATGCAGAAACAAGTTCCTATGGTAGCTGAAACTCATGAATATACTTGCTCTTTAGGTGTGCCTTCACTGCCTCCTTCAAAAACACCCACCTAATTTCCCCAACAAAAGGCACTTTAACGCCATCCCTTAAGCCATGGATAGGCTCCACCGGCCGAGGAGTCGGCGTAGATTGTGATATCCCATCTCTTTCATTAGCTATTCTTTGAAATGTTGCAGAAGGTGAAATAAGAAGAATCGGCGCGCCTAGCTCCCGAAGGCCTGGTCTTCTGGGAGGTTTAATGCAGTACTTAAAAATTGATCTCTTAGGCTTCTTCTCTGCACCTTCTAACCCTCCACTGTTTTCTAAGAGTCCTCGTTGAGAAGACCCAATTGTCTGTTTGTTTGAACTAAGGGATATTTCAGAGAAAGATCTGTAATCCTCTTTCTTGCTTTGATCACTTCCTCCATTTTGGGAACTCTCCATGATCAACTTATTGAAAGAAAAATTTCCAGGATTGTAAATTTTCTGCTTAATACAAGGCTTATGATCTTGAAGAATCCCCTATCTCTATATTAAGGAACCTGACAAGGCAATACCAAGGGTATATGCCTATCATTGACTATGGAATTCTTTAGACTAAGACTACCTAACAATAATATATCAATCAAACACAGTTGTTATCTTATTACAGTGCTCTGCAGGCCAAAAGCCTATAAAAAATTCTTGACCCACGATCAAATATCAAGCATGCCTGACTATCATAGAAGTCAAACCTTCTGCAGGAAACAAAATCCCTATCTAGATTTGGGAAACCCTCACTGTCATTCAGTTCTTCTCTCTAAACTTGGGAATCCAAAATATAAACATATTACGCAGGTCAATCAATTCTGAGAGCACAAACAAATAACATTTGTTGCAAACCTGTGTTAAACCAGCAATTTTCTCACATGTGTAGAGCAACCCTTCTCTGAAACAAGCCTTCAATTGCTAATCCCTATTCATCATACCGCTTCCATGGCCACCGACCTCGAAATAATGCTCAACTCCTTTCCTAGCCCAATTATCCAACAACTTTTGAACAAACCCTTCCAAAATTTATGGTTAACATTGCCACCTACCATTTTTCCCTTTCGTTTCTCTTCTTCCTGGAAGCTGACTTGTCCAGTGTCCACCAAGGCGGCTTGTTCATTGATGTTTGCTTGTTTTCTACCTCGAAATTTTTGTGGATTTTTCATATCACTTGGCCATAACGCGCCGTCGCTTAAGGAACCCGACAAGGCAATACCAAGGGTATATGCCTGTCATTAACTATGGAATTATTTAGACTAAGACTACCTAACAATAATATATCAATCAAACACAGTTGTTATCTTATTACAGTGCTCTGCAGGCCAAAAGCCTATAAAAAATTCTTGACCCACGATCAAATATCAAGCATACCTGACTATCATAGAAGTCAAACCTTCTGCAGGAAACAAAAGCCCTATCTAGATTTGGGAAACACTCACTGCCATTCAGTTCTTCTCTCTAAACTTGGGGATCCAAAATATAAACATATTACACAGTTCAATCAATTTTGAGAGCACAAACAAATAACATTTGTTGCAAACCTGTGTTAAACCAGCAATTTTCTCACCTGTGTAGAGGAACCCTTCTCTGAAACAAGCCTTCGATTTCTCACCTGTGTAGAGGAACCCTTCTTTGAAACAAGCCTTCGATTGCTAATCCCTATTCATCATACCACTTCCATGGCCACCGACCTCGAAATAATGCTCAACTCCTTTCCTATCCCAATTATCCAACAATTTTTGAACAAACCCTTCCAAACTTTATGGTTAACACTACCACCTACCATTTTTCCCTTTCGTTTCTCTTCTTCCTGGAAGCTGGCTTGTCCAGTGTCCACCAAGGGTGGCTTGTTCATTGATGTTTGCTTTTTTTCTACCTCGAAATTTCTGTGGATTTTTCATATCACTTGGCCATAACGCGCCGTCGCTTAACCGACGGTTATGAGAATAACCGTCGCTTAAGCAACGCTTGTGGCCACATTTACAAAAAAAAATGTATCCTTGTGGTTTTTGGTAAGTTTAAAAAGAGAAATCCACGCGCCGTCGGATTTTGGATCAAAATGTAGTAGTGAATGATCCTTCCTTTTGGAATTAAAGGATCAAGTCTTTACGGAGCTACTAACGATCCTTCCTTTCGGAATTACAGAATTTAGGTCTTTACGGAGTTGCTAACGATCCTTCCTTTCGGAATTATGGGATCAACACATTTGTGGAACTCAGACAATCCTTCCTATTGGAATTACAGGATCAACACATCTGTGGAACTCAGACAATCCTTCCTGTTGGAATTACGGGATCAAGTCTTTACGTAGCTACCAACGATCCTTCCTTTCGGAATTATGGGATTTAGGTCTTTACGGAGTTACTAACGATCCTTCCTTTCGGAATTACGGGATCAACACATCTATGTAACTCAGACAATCCTTCCTATTGGAATTACGGGATCAATTCAATGATCCTTCCTTTCCGAATTACGGGATTTAGGTCTTTATGGAGTTACTAACGATCCTTCCTTTCGGAATTACGGGATCAACACAGTTGTGGAACTCAGACAATCCTTCCTATTGGAATTATGGGATCAAGTCTTTACGGAGTTACCAATGATCCTTCCTTTCAGAATTATGGGATTTAGGTCTTTACGGAGTTACTAACGATCCTTCCTTTCATAATTATGGGATCAACACATCTGTGGAACTCAGACAATCCTTCCTATTGGAATTACAGGATCAATTCAATGATCCTTCCTTTCGAAATTACGGGATTTAGGTCTTTACGGATTTACTAACGATCCTTCCTTTCAGAATTACAGGATCAACACAGTTGTGGAACTCAGACAATCCTTCCTCTAGGAATTACGAGATCAACACACGTTCTTGAGTACCGAAGTCACCGGATCCGTTCTGAACCGAAGTTCAAGGATGATACAATCCTACCACCTTCTCGATGACCGAAGTTCACCAGATCCGTTATGAATTGAAGTCCAAGGATGATACAATCCTGCCACCTTCCCGATGACTGAATTTCACCGGATCCATTCTGAACCAAAGTCCAAGGATGATACAATCCTGCCACCTTCTCGATGACTGAAGTTCACCAGATCCATTCTGAACTGAAGTCCAAGGATGATACAATCCTACCACCTTCTCGATGAACGAAGTTCACCGGATCCGTTCTAAGCCGAAGTCCAAGGATGATACAATACTGCCACCTTCTCGATGACTGAAGTTCACCAGATCCGTTCTGAACCGAAGTTCAAGGATGATACAATCCTGCTACATTCTCGATGACCGATGTCACTGGATCACTTCTGGACACATGTCCCAGGATGATACAATCCCTCTTCATTATCGAAGACCGAGGTCTCCGGATCACTTTAGGGCAAGTGCCTAGGGATGATGCAATCCCACTGCAACATCACTACTCCCCCTTTCAGGGAAGGTCTTTCCGAACCACACCAATCTTGTCTCAAAAAGTGTTCAAACTTTACTTGAGACATAGTTTTCATCAACACATCATCATCTAGATCATCATCATCTACATCTCCAGTATGTGAATACTAAACTATCACCATTTGTATCTCCAGTATGTGAATACTGAAAGAATCATCTATATCTTCAGTATGGGAATACTGAAACATCATCATCTACATCTTTATCTTGTATGTAGAAATATCAGATTTCTATGTGTTACGACGGAACACATGGTTCTCTGTTATCACAACTCTCGTTATCACATAGAATCAATGTAGTATCCATCTTCAGGTCAAGGAGACCTGATATTAGCTTCCGAAGCCATATGGCTTCACAACTTAGTAGAGCAATCTGCTATGTATTCTGCTTTTGTTGTTCTAAGAGAAACACTGGACTGTTTCTTGCTAAACCATGAACTCATAGCAGACCCCAAACAAAAACATCTACCTGATGTGCTTTTCCTATCTGAGATACTTCCAACCCAATCTACATCCATATAGCCATACAATCTGTAGTCATGGCTACCATCATAGTATAGACCAAGGTCTATAGTCCCTTTCAGATATCTCATCACATGTTTTGCAGCTACTAGGTGAACCCATCTTGGTTGAACAAGATATTGAATTAAGGTGTTCACAGCAAAACAAATGTCTAGTCTGGTATTTGTTAAGTACATCAATGACCCAATGATCTGTCTGTAATGAGTCGCATCTACTAACTCTAATGAGTCATCATCTAACAGCTTCAGGTTGGAGTCCATGGGTGAGGCCATGGCTTTGCTTTCCAACATATTTAATCTCTTCAATATCTCTATCGTATCTCTACCGCATACTTTCCCTGGTTGAGAAATATTTCTTCTGAACTTTGTCATATTTCCAGACCTAGGAAATAGTGCATTAACCCAAGGTCTTTCATCTCAAATTCTTCTGCTAGTTTCTTCTTGATTTCCATGATTTGTTTCTCCTTCCCTGTCAAGAATAAGTCATCCACATATAATAACAGGATGACAGGTTCATCTTCTACAACCTTGAGATAAAGGTTAGGATCAGATTTACTGTTGGTAAAACCCATAATTGACAGGAAACTGCCATACCAAGCTCTGGGAGCTTGCTTCATGCCATAGAGGCCCTTCTTCAACTTACATATATGAGTCCATCTGTCTTCAACTTCAAATCCTTTCGATGTAAAACTCTTTCCCAATCATACCATTAAGGAAGGATTGTCTTTACTTCATCATGGAAGAAACTACCATCATAGTTCTGAAGGAAGTGTACCTTGATTTCTGGAGTAAGTGTCTCTTCAAAATTAATTCCCTCTTTCTTATAGAAACCTCTAGCCACAATTCTTTCCTTACTTCTATCAGTGACATATTTTATCTTGCAAATCCATTTGTAAGATACCACATTCTTGCTTTCTGGTTTGAGTACTATATCCCAAACATCATTCTAGTATTCTTTCATCATAACATCTTCCATGAGTTCGTCTTGTCAGATCATCAACATATCCTAGTCTTCTGCATTCAACTTTGAAGGTTGGAACCCACTTTACTCTTGGTAAAGTCTCGATCCATCAGGAAGCTGTCCATCATGTCGTACCGTTTCGAACTCAAATATCTTCTGTAGTCACTCCCCTGAAGTGGAGTATTATATTCCTTCTTCATTCTGTATAGGTGATTCTATGCTCGATATATATTGGTCAATAGAGTATGTCATGTCATAGTCTATTCTTTTTGAGGCAAATCACGATTCTTGCTTTGTACACTTGTTCTTGCAGATCCATATGGAAGATACTACGTACTTCCCTTTATGTCTCGAAATCATATCATATACATCATTCCCCATAATCAACTATTATTCTTTGATCATAGCTTCTTTCATAACATTTTTTTCTTCTTCATCTTGAGTTATCTCTCATACCCATGGTGGTCTTCATCCTTCGAGGTGGATCTACCGCTCTTTGAAGCTCTTTCTTTTATCATGGTGTCTCTGACCCTGGGAGCTTTAGATTCATGTTTATTGAATTGTTATCACTTGTTCTTTGGTACAAGTCTCATCCTTCTTTTCTTTTAGGAGGTTTTACATGACCTTTCCTACAATTCAAATGCACCAGTTGCATGGTTAGAACTACATATGCATAATGACAAATTCTTATGCATCATGCAACTATTTAGCCAATACAACATTCATCCATATCTCACAGAAACTTTCTATATGCCTTCCATCTCTACCACGACATCATTGAGATTGTGCACTAATCCAATATGTCAGCAAATAGGTTTCATTCTAGATAAGTAACAATGGAGATTTGTAAAGAACCATGAGCTACTTACACATCACATGCATGCAAACAACACATCAACTGAATATAATCAAATGCATAACAAAACAATATCATTAAATGACAATTGAATACTTATCTTTTGTTTGTTTCATGGGTAGACTCCTTCTTGATCATTCTGCTTTATCATCTTCTTCATCCATGAAATCATGATTTCTTATCCAAATGATAAGATGGATAATAGGTTTGTCAAGAATTGAGTTCTTCATATTCCTCATCGCTTGAGGGATCTTCTTTGAATGGTGAGAGCTTGATCTTCAATTTGCTCCCATCTTTCTTCTTCTCTTCTTATGAGACGAGCTTCTTCTTCTATCGCTTCAATATGTTATGCATTCTGGATCTTCACATTCTTCAACTGTTTTCTCAAATCCATCTTCTGATTTATGTTCTTATCTTCAAATAGCTTGATCAAGGAATAAAACATCTTCGGTGTCATTAGGGAAGACACTTGTGGTACAAGTTGATTCATGATTGAATCAACAATGATCTTCTTGTCCTTGGTCAAGTTCTTCTTGTGTAAGGCTTTGAGCCTCATCTCCTTCTAGAACTGGAACCTCTCTACTCATGTAGGTGTCCAATTCATTTTCTTCAGAGAGATCAAATACTTCCATGCTTGGAAGTTATCAACTTCACCAACCTCATCAACAAGCAAATGTTATCGATCACTTTGAAATGAGAACCTCAAATTCAAATAGCAAAAGATTAGATCTTACCGATTTGACGTGTCCGTCCTGCTTCCGGAGCTGGCTGATCTAGGGTTTGTCAGAAAAACCCCAATTTTCAAAATTTGGAATCTTTTAGATCTGATTGGATAGAAATATATATCTCTTCAAATGGAGCTGTCCAATGTACTCCTTTTCTGAAAACAGTGGAGGGAAGCTCTCGAAACAGGAAGCCCTAGTTTTCCAATTTCTTCTGCAGAAATTCCTGTTACTGTTTTTGTGATATCTCCTAAATTACTGCTCCTCTATGTCTAAAATTTCACACTGAGGTATCCTTGCATGTATCTGATCCAACACCAGAGGTTTCCAGAATTGGGATTTATGATCATTTTCCTAAGGTGACCTGTTATAGGATTGTTCAAAACAGTGAAGTTGTACGGAATGCCACGTGTCACTGGTTCATCTTCAAGTTCTGAAATTCAGACCATAGAAATTAAAGTCCGTGCGTTTTCTGGAACATCTTCAGTAATTCCATTTGGACCTCTGTAGCCCATGCTACAGAAATTATCCCCAGGTGTCCTTTTTAGGGATGAATTCTGGAAGAGGCTAGAACCGTAACTTGGAGGGATCATATCTCCCAGAATATAGAGAATCTGAGGCTGAATTTTGGATAAAGTGTAAATAAGGATTTTTTCTTCGGCCTCTACAATTATAAACTCTTGATCCTTCGCCAATATCATGATATAGTGAATGTACCAAAACTTAGCAGTTTTAGTATTTAGGATTTTTCCAGATCGGGGTCAAACTAGGGTTTGACTTTTCTGGAGTTTCACCCAACCAAATTTCTTGATCCAGGTCTCTAAACTTCGATTTTGATGAGAAGAAAAATCCTATGCTGGGCTCACTAAAAAATTCCTCTTCTGTAGAAAGCACTAACTTTTTGCACAAAAATTGAAAATGCTCGGAATCGAATTCCGCTTCGACAGAAAGATGCGCCCTTCAATGGAGAGTTAGTCTAGCCTTCTTTTACTGATCGATTGTGGATAGAGACCCAAAAAATAAGAATCCCTAGCTTCTATAGCTACACAATGTCTTCTTTTAGGGTGGCTCTGATACCATGTTAAATTTTCATATGCTAAGCTAGATCATTAGTATTTCATTTCGATTTCATAACAAAAGCATATAAACAGGATCACTGAAAGATAGACAAGCACAACCATACAAAAGGAGAACACAAAGATTTATCCTGGGAAAACCCTAAAGGGAAAAACCCAGCAAAAGCTTCCTCAATATAGATGCTCCAAAAGATAAAAGATAAAACCAACAAGGAGATCAAAGCCTGATCCTCCTCCTCCTCCAGCTACTTCTCTTCTCCACTAATGCGCTACACAATTGAGAGTGTGTGTGTCTCAAATGAGGAGCACCACACCTCTATTTATATTCATCCATTCACTTGAATTAACTCATCCGACATGTATGCTCAAGTAACCACACTAGGGTGCTAATGACCCACCTTTACAATTAGAGGGGACAACCTCATGACTCTTATTAGTTCTTCCGATTAGAAGCATCGGGGTACAAGATAATACACGTGGTTCTCCCGGTAGGACCATCGGGGACCACAAAATATACATATAGAATATTCTTCGAAGTTACAATATTTCAACATTTTTGTGGTATGTAACTTTCTGTTGCTCGTCGTTAAAATTATATCTTTTTAATATAAATATCATGTTTTTTTATTTAAATTAATAATATTTTTATGCTCTAACATTAATACAAATATCTTGTAGGTCTTCACACAAAGGGAAAATTTGCATGTCTAGTATGTGGTCCTAAGATAAAATCTTACCGTTCAAGAAGTTTAGCAAAGGAGGTGTTTGATGAGTACATGCACTTACTCCCTAGGAACCATAGGTATTGAACTACTGACAAAACAGAAATCAATGGTAAATAAGAGAATGGAAAGAAAACAAGAATAATGACACCTCACCTATGGAAGTCAGAATATAATAGAAATCGTCAAGGTATGCAAATTGTATATGTAGCATATATAAACATGTAATATTATGAATTTTATATATTTACTGAATTTTCTCTACCATGGGTACTATCATGAATTATTATTAATGTGTTTTTGTTTATGTTTAATGAATGTATTTAAGGCATCAATGGACTTCCATGAGGAATGAAGAGTTATCCCATACAATTCATTAGGTTTCCTTACTACGAGCACCTACAAATAGCCCATTTATTCGATACAATGAATATCGAGAAGAATATAACAATAATGATATGACTGATATTAGATGGAAGGACTGACAAAGATAAAATTGGAAAAATTTGTAGTGACATTACATAAGCCAATCACGCATTGCAAAGTGTAATTATTTCCAATGCTAGAGACGGGGATTGAAATGTTAGTCTTCCATGGTTATTGTGGTGCAGGTCAGTCGATCCCAACTGACTCTAACCAGCAATTCTAGGATCTAATGGCCGCAATACTTAGCAGGACTTCCAAATTTATCTTGATGGCAAAATTCTGCTTTAAAAATTCCTTCCCACAACTTGACTTCTGCAGCTTCCTTTCCGTAAGCGGGATGCAGGATGCGGGATCTGGATTGTCCAAATTTCTCTCTGTAGTTCTGTTTCCGCAACTCTATTTTCACAACAGATTTTCTGCATGCGGGTTGTGGGATGCAGGATCTCAAAACCCCGAAGGTGCACTCCACAAATTCCTCTTCCAAAACGGCTTCCCCGCAATCGGAATGTGAGATGCGAGATGCCAAATTTCCAAAGTTGCTCCCCCGCAAATTCCTCTCTGTAAATCTTCATTAGCCGTATGATGCTTGTGGCCTTCTCCACAACCGTCGATCTTATTTTTGATGTGGTATTCTTAGATCTTTGTGGCTCTGTTAACTTCCTCACAACTGTTGTTGTGGGATACCTCAGGACCGTCAGATCTTGATCTTTGGCCTCAATCTCCATCGTTCGTTCTTTGCAAAAAAAAATTAAGGAATAAAACCTATGGGTTGTGCCTATTTATCATGAAATTGATCAATCCAACCTGCAATATTCACGATGCTTCATCCTAACACTCTTATGCATGCATCTACTCTCTACTTCAACTGTTTAAGCAAGAAATTGATGCATAAAATCAACACTTCATTGAAATACACAAATGTTCATGAACGCCGAATTCGTCTCTACAAGATATACAGTTCAACACAACACATGCATAGAGGCTAAAAACCCTACAAACACATGGTTAATCCTTCTATAAAGAAACAAAGGAAAATGCACACAACGAGGATCTCTTTGCTTCCGATTCTTCAAAATATTTGCAATTAGGAACCAAACACAATTCTGTCCTCTCCTACGCAACTCGGAATTCTATATGCTAAAGAGTAGAACCCCTCCTACATCTCTAAACATTATATTTAAACTAAAACTTATACCTTATCCTGAGTGGTCCTGCAACTGAAATAAACACTACTATGATGCATGATGAAACGTCCCTGTCTGAAACAAACTAATGATAGTTTGATATCCACACAAGGAGTCATGATCCGTAATGATTCCCTATGCCGCTAATCAGAATATGACTCAACAAAAAAATGGTTACAAAAGATGCCACAGCATGTGACCAACTCATCACATTGCTGGTATGCCACGATGCTCCTGCATCAGACTTGCAAGGTAGAAAAATTATGAAGGGCCTGTTCATAAGACCAACTACAGTGAAATCCTTGGATTCCAACTCTGCAACACTCATCCAAGTAGAATCCTCTGTTGGTCGTTTCTTCTACTTGACCAAATACTCCAGATAGTCATTCTTCCTTGTACTCTTTGATGTTATTTTTTCAACATTAATCTAGCATTATTAGGATCTTTAACTGAGAGAATAACAAGCACAGCAATCAAACACAAGAGACAATGAACACAGTGTTTTTCTTCGGGGAAACCATAAAGGAGAAAACCCCACAACTTCCTCAGAGATAGAATCAACACCAAAATAGAAAATCCCAAAACAGTAAGTGATATCTCGACATCAGTAATCTTCTTCTTGTCTAGCCCCAGTGTCTTCTCCTTCCTAAACTATGTGCTATACTTGAGTGTGTGTGAGTTGTGTGATAAATAGAGACTCTTGTTCTCTATTTATACTAATCCTGGCATGACTAAAACCCTACTAGGGCCGACCTCTACTAGGAGAGTCTAATAACCCTAGTGCCCCGAAACTACGGGGACTTTAACCCTTAGACAATCGGAGGGTTACCCACTATGACTTGACATGACTTCTTTACATAATAGATCCTCCCGATTGGAACATCGGGGCATGAAAACATGACTCAATTACATAATAGATACATCCTAGAATAAACATCGGGTTACAAGACATAAGATACATAGATGAATACATTCCGAAGTTACAAATACATCAACACTCCCTCTTAACTAGGAAGGTATTCTTTCGACACAATTTTCAGCACAGGTCTTCTTCTCTGCATAAACTGGATCATATCGATATATTCAATTCTTCTTTGTCTTTGAGTCTTCAAGTCATATTCTTCTTCTTTATCATGATATCTACATCATCATGACTACTGGCTCATCACTACTGGATCATCACTCGATCTGGATCATCATCAAGTATGGATCATCTTATCTGGATCACTTAATCTGGATCATTGAGTCTGGATCATCATCACAACTGGATCATCATCAATTCTGGATCATCTCATCTGGATCACTTGATCTGGATCATCATCATATGCTATCTCATAATGGTGCTATCTCGATTCTTCTCACAGGAAGTTCTACAGAGTCAATCCTGTAGGCCTACCCTTCATGTAGGTCTTCATTAGCGCTTATATCTGGCACTTAAGTCAGAATGGCCCACCCATCTCTTACATCTAACCTCATCTTCTCAGAAAGGCATGCCCAGCACTCACATCTGATCGCATCTTGTCAGAAAGGCTTAGCACTTATATCCGACCATGTGCAAGCACACTGCATCGGAGAGGCTATGCAATTACATCCAACCTCATCCTATAAAAAATTCACAACACTTACAATCGACCATGCTCAAAAGCACTGGATCAAAAGGCTCAGTGCTTACAATCTGACCATGCATGAAGCACCGCATCAGAAATGGCTCAGCACTTACAATCTGACCATGCACGAAGCACCGCATCAGAAAGGGCTCTACGCTTACAATCTGACCATACACGAAGCATCGCATCAGAAAGGGCATGCACTCACATCTGATCATGGAGGAACTAATCCTACCATCGCATCAGAATGGCCTCCAGTCCCAGAACGAGCTACCTGGAAACCGACCAGGTGCCTCCATTCCTAGAATGGAAGTTGCCCTTACATTTGACCTACTCATCAGAATGGCCAATACTCACATCTGACATGGAAGGAACCTAATCCTTTAGCCATGACAGAATGGTTCAGCCCTTACATCTGATCAAGTGGGAACACATCCCTCTATCACATCAGAATGACTTCTCAGTCCTAGACTAATTTTTCCTGGTAATTGACCAGGTGCCTCCATTCCCAGAATGGAAGTTGCCCTTACATCTGTCCTGCTTGACTGAATGGCTAGCACTCATATCTGACATGGAAGGAACCAATCCTCTCACCATGACAGAATGGCTCAGCCCTTACATCTAACCATGGAAGGAACCAATCCTCTCACCATGACAGAATGGCTCAGCCCTTACATCTAACCATGGAAGGAACCAATCCTCTCACCATGTCAGAATGGCTATGGGTCTCATCACTTTCTCTTAGAGGAAACCTTGATCTGGAGAACACCAAGCCTAGCCAATGGATTTGTCAATACATCAGCTATCTATTCCTCTAGAGATTCACTACTCCCTTCTACACCATATCCCTGATATAGTGATACTTGATCTCGATATGCTTCGACTTTTCATGGAACACTGGATTCTCTGACAACTTCATGCAACTCTAGTTGTCACAATGTATACAAGTAGCATCCAAATGGAGATCAAATATATTAGACAGTAGCTTTCGTATCCATACTACCTCACAACTAGCTGAACAAGCTGCGACATACTTTGCTTCAGTTGTACTCAGTGCCACATAGGATTGCTTCCTGCTAAACCAAGAGATCACACTTGATCCCATACTGAAGCAACATCCTGAAGTGCTCTTCCTATCCATGGCATTGCCTGCCCAATCTGAGTCAACATAACCCTCCAGGTTAATCTTCTAATTTGACTCATACTTGAGCCCATAATCAACTATACCCCTCAGGTACCTCAGAATATGCTTTGCAACAATCAGGTGAACATTTCTCGGATCTGTCAAGAACTGGCTCAAGGTGTTCATAGCAAAGAAAATGTCTGGTCTTGTGTTTGTCAGGTACATCAACGACCCAATAATCTGATGATACATCGTAGCATCAAATGAATCTGATGAAGCATCACTCAATAGCTTCAAGTTCAATGCCAAAGGTGTGGCCATGGCTTTGCAGTCCATCATCCCAAACCTCTTCAGGATCTCTACTGCATACTTCCCTTGTCTAAGGAAGATTCCATCTGAGCTCTGCCCAACCTCCATACCTAGGAAATAATGCATCATACCCAAGTCCTTCATCTCAAACTCAGAAGAAATCTTTCTCTTTGTATCAGTAATCAACCCATCCATACCTGTCACAAATAGATCATATACATATAGTAGAAGCATCACTGGGTTGCCATCCTCAACCTTTTAGTAAAGTTTGGAAACTGCTTTACTCTTCGTAAAGCCCAAGCTGGATAGAAAGCTGTCAATTTCGTCGTACCAGGTCCTGGGTGCTTGTTTCAAACTGTACAGGGCTTTCTTCAATCCACACACATGAGACTCCCTGTCATGTGTCTCAAAACTAAGTGGCTACTCCACATACACTTCCTCTTCTACTACACCATTCAAGAAATCAGTCTTGACATCCATTTGGTGTATCTTCCATTTCATCACTGTAGCCAGAGCAAGTACTGATATGATGGAAGTGTATCTGGCTACAGGTGCAAATGTTTCTTTATAATCAATTCCTTCTTTCTGAGAGAAACCCCGAGCCACAAATCTTGCCTTATATTTTTCAATGCTACCATCTGCAGCATGTTTGATCTTGAAGATCCATTTGGAAGTCACAACTAAATTCTCTTTTGGTCTTGGGACAACATACCAAACATCATTCTTCATGATTGACTGATACTCTTCAATTATAGCATCCTTCCATTCTTTCCATTATGTCGCTTCTTCAAAACTGGAAGGTTCTTTATCAATGAAATCACATAGTAAGGCTACATACCCGGAGCAGGATCTGATCCTCTTTCTTTCTCTGTGATTCTCTTCTAGATCCCCATATCTTTCCACACCTTGGATAAGTTCTCGTACCCAAGTAGATTTCCTCTTATGAGGATTCTTCTCTAGAGGTGGATCTACATTTCTTTGTGGTTCTTCAAATTCTCGATCTTCTTCATGAATTTCTTCATTCATGGTTGTGTCATGAATTCTGGGTGCTTCTGCTTCTTTAGGTTCTTCAGCAGGTCTCTTTTTGGATTTGTCGTAAGCTATGTCTTCATCAAATGTCACATCCCTGCTGATGTCAATCTTCTTGTATCCTAGGAAATAGATTCTGTAAGCCTTCGAGCTTTCAGAGTATCCCACAAATATACCCTTCTTTCCTGAAGGATCTAATTTTGTTCTCTTCGCTTTTGGAATGTGTATGTATACAGGACAGAGGAATATTCTGAGATGGCTGACTTTTGGTTTCTTGCTGGAGAATACTTCTTCAGGAGTCTTGTTCTCGAGTACTCTATGTGGAGTACGGTTCTGTACATACACCACTGTTCTAGCAGCTTCCACCCAAAGATGCATAGGGAGATCTTGATCATGAAGCATTGCTTTTGCCGCTTCCATGATAGTTCTGTTCTTCCGTTCTGCAATCCCATTTTGTTGAGGATTGTAAGGAGTGGACAACTCCCTCTTAATCCTTGATTCTTTACATAGCTCTTTGAATTCATTTGAATTGAATTCTCCACCATTATCTGATCGTAAAGTCTTGATCTTTTTTTCAGTATGGTTCTCGATCAAGGCTTTGAATTCCTTGAATTTGCTGAATACTTCATCTTTGTTCTTCATGAAGTAAACCCATGTATTCCTAGAAAAATCATCAATAAAAGAAACATAATATGCATACCCGCTTAGTGAGCTTGATGACATAGTACCGCATATATCGGAGTGGATGATTTCCAAGATTCCTTTTGCTTTGCTTTTTCTACTTGGAAATGTCTCTCTTTGTGTTCTTTCCTTTCGCACATCCTTTGCAGACCCCATCATGTTTTGCTTGCATTTTTGGAAGACCTTCAATAGCTTTGCTTGCAAGAGGTAGTGCTCTGTAATGCACATGTGCAAGCCTTCTATGCCAAAGTTCACTTGGCTCTACTGTGTCATGGACCAAGGCTTGTTCTGGATGGCCCTTCAATTTGTATAAACCTCCTTCTTGTTCACCAATCACTATTGCATCATCAATAGTCTTTCCTTTTGGCCACATGATGACTTGACCATCTATGAATGCAACCCTCATTCCTTTTGCATCTAATACTGATATTGAGAGAAGGTTCTTCTTGAGTCCTGGCACAAACAATACTTCCTTCATTGTTAGAGACTTACCAGAGTCTAGTTTATAGGAAGATTCCCCACTACCTTTTATTGGATATTGGTAGTCATCTCCTAGTTTCACCTTGTTAGGTGATTCATGTTCTAAGAGATTCACAAAGGATTCCTTGAACCCAGTAATATGTTTAGAAGCCCCACTGTGTATAATCCAATCATCACTTCCATGAGTAATGTTACCTGTGAGATCGGAGATCAAAACATATTCATCCTCGCTTGAAGAATCTTCACTTTCATATCTAGATCTCTTCTTGGATGGTTCATCATCCTCTGCAGCATGAGCATGATGTATTTTCTTGCTTCCCTTCTTCTTGTGAGAGGTACTTTTGTTCTTAGGACAATCTCTAGCAAAGTGTCCTTTTTCATCACAAGTATAGAAAATGTATTTAGACCTATCTCTAGGATTTCTAGATTTATTCCTGTGATGAGAGTACTTACTTATGTGATGGCTTGATCTGGATTTCTTGGATTGTACTGTGAGAGCTTGATCTTCACTTCCCATCTTCTCTTCTAGAGATGCTATCTGAGCTTCTTCTTGAGAACATTCTTCCCACAGTCTGCTGAACTTGACTAACTTCTTTCTAGCACAGATCCCTTGAATGAAAGAGTCCCATGTCCTAGGGAGACCCATTCAAGGTGGTCATCACAATTTCTGCATTCTCCACTTCTTCATCTACTGCTTCCAATTGTTCCTTGATCTGAGAAACCCTTGTGAAGTAAGACTGGATAGTCTCTGCATTCTGGATCTTCACATTCTTTAGTTGATTTCTCAGAGTCATCTTCCGGTTTATGTTCTTCCCTTCAAACAATTTGGTTAGGGCATCAAACATATCTTTAGGTGTCTTGAGAGAGGACACCTGTGGGATAAGGAGATCCTTGATAGAATCAACAATGATCCTCTTTGCCATAACCATCTTCTTCTTATGTAAGGCCTTTTCCTCATCTCCCTCTGGAACTGGAACCTCCTCATGGATGTAGGAGTCTAGTTCATTCTCTTCTAGGACCAAGGAGATCCTATACTTCCAGGCTTAGAAGTTATCAGCTCCTTCAAGATTTTCATCAAGCTTGGTATGATGAGACATCTTAACTGAGAACCTCAAATGGAAATACAAAATATTTTAGATCTTACCAGGTTCATGATGTCGGATTTGAAGCTTGAGCTAAAATCCTGATGTACTGGATTAGGATCAAATTAAGGTTTTGCTTTTCCAGAGTTTTGTCTACCCAAATGCCTTGAAATTTGTCCCTAACTTTGATTTTGGGGAGGAGATCAATCCAGGACTGGGCTCATTGAAAAATTCCTCTTCTGTGAAAAGCCCTAATTTCCGACAGCAGTGATAGGTCCAAAATTGAAAAACCTTAGAATTGGATTATGCTTCGACAGAAAGATGCGCCCTGGGGAGGAGAGTTATTCCACCTTACTTTTGCTGAAAATATATGGAGGAAGATCCACAAACTAGGAAGCCCTAATTCCCGCAGCTACACAATGTCTTCTTCTCAGGTTAGCTCTGATACCATGTTATTTTTTCAACATTAAGCTAGCATTATTAGGATCTTTAACTGAGAGAATAACAAGCGCAACAATCAAACACAAGAGACAATGAACACAGTGTTTTTCTTCGGGGAAACCATAAAGGAGAAAACCCCGCAACTTCCTTAGAGATATAATCAACACCAAAATAGAAAATCCCAAAACAGTAAGTGATATCCCGATAGCAGTAATCTTCTTCTTGTCTAGCCCCAGTGTCTTCTCCTTCCTCATCTATGTGCTACACTTGAGTGTGTGTGAGTTGTGTGATAAATAGAGACTCCTGTTCTCTATTTATACTAATCCCAGCATGACTAAAACCCTACTAGGGCCGACCTATACTAGGAGAGTCTAATAACCCTAGTGCCCTGAAACTGCGGGGACTTTAACCCTTAGACAATTGGAGGGTTACCCACTATGACTTGACATGACTTATTTACATAATATATCCTCCCGATTGGAACATCGGGGCATGACAACATGACTCAATTACATAATAGATACATCCTAGAATAAACATCGGGTTACAAGACATAAGATACATAGATGAATACATTCTGAAGTTACAAATACATCAACATTTGACACCCTAGTGTCCAGAACGGCCTCAACTTCCAATGGTTTTGTCACAGGAATTTGTGCTATCCATTGTAATTCTTCAGTAGGATCTTCACCTCTTGTAGAGGCTCCAGTGTCACCTTCTACATAAGGATATAGATCTGCTACATTAAATATTGGTGAAATACCCACTCCTGTAGGCATCTCTAACTCATAAGCATTAGCTAAAAAATTCCTAAGTATTCTGCAGGGTCCAATCTTCTTCATCTTCAGCTTGTTATACTCTCCTTTAGGAAATATGTCTCTCTTCAGATATGCTAAGACCAAATCTCCCACTTCATATTTATTTTCCCTTCTTCTAGAATATGCTCAGGCCTTGTATCTGGTGTTACTCTATTGTAATCTTGCTTTCACTTACTCCTGCAACTCACTGATTCTTGTTGCAAAATATTCTCCATCAGCACTTTGTTTCTCCAATTGACCTAAGTCATGAAGTTCATACACTCCTTTTGGATGCATCCCATACAGAATTTGAAATGGACTCCTCCTTGTACTCCTATTTGGTGAATCGTTATATGCAAACTCAGCTTGAGCTAATACTCTGTCCCACTACTTAGGTCCTCTCCCTAATCAAACTCCTCAACATGTTTTCCATAATCCTATTGACTACTTTGGTCTATCCATCAGACTGTGGGTGATATGATGAACTAAAATTCAGTCTGGTACCCAACTTCTTCCATAAGGTTCTCCAAAAATTCCCTATGAAATTCACATCTTTGTCTGATACAATGCTTCTAGGTAAGCCATGTAGTTTCACAACTTCATCAAAGAAAAATTTAGCAATGTGTGTGGCATCACTAGTCTTGTAACATGGGATGAAATGTGCCATGTTAGAGAATCTATCAACAACAACAAATATAGACACATGTCCCCTTCCTTTGAGTAGGCTCTGCTAGCTCCTTCTCAAGTTTCAATAAGACCTTGTTCATCATCAAAGATTCACCTGTCTCTGGAAATAATTCCTCTACCATCGACTGTTCTTGTTGCTGCTCATTCTGAGCTACATAGGCTCCTCTCTGCCCTAATTCTTGTTACCACCTAAGTTGTACTTAGTGGTTTTTCATCAAGTGAGCCTGGTGAACCGGACAAAGATGATTTGTTCATACTTCAAAAGACCTTCCAAATTGCTTATGGGAAGTGCTTGTTGTACTATATCACATGTTCAAACCTCGTAGGGGAGTTGTAATAAAATGTTCTAGCATGATAGTGTCTGTAAAAGACTCGGTCTCTTAGAATTTATTTGTCAATCTGATCATCCCAGGGTGTTTTTTCCCTTGGTTATTATTGGTTGTTGAATAAATGACTGATAATTTCTGAGTTTTTCACTCAATACCTCCAAAGTTGGGGTGGTCGGCTTGGCATTTAGGCCTATTGAGGTTATTAGAGTCTATGTTTCAATGTATAAACATGTTAGGCATCATGGTCGAGTCATATGAACATGTCTAAGTCTCCCTAGGTTTTATTTTTTTTTAATTTTTTAAGTTTTTTTAATTTTAATTTTTCCACAAAACTTAGGTTATTTTTTAATAGTCTAATTGGAAAAATTGGTTTTGTAATAAAAGTGGGCTTGGAAATCAGTTTCAGTAATGGGGGTGCTCATTTGCAAGCTTAGAGCACCATGTAAACCCATGTACCCGCTTTTTCTAAGTTTTGAGTGATTTGTCCATCACTCAGGTCAAAAATCCCTAAAAATCAAATATTGATTATTTAATTGATGAATTAATTAAATAATGGAGAAAACCCCAAATCCTAAATCATTGGGATTTGCTTCGATTTGACTGAAATAAGTCTCATCGGCTTGGGATTGTCTGAATCTGACAATTACTTGATTGAAGGAGGTGATCTGGGCTGATATGGGCTGATCTGGGAGTGCACTACAACAAGCAATCTTGGGAATTGCGCCCTCTCTCTCTCCTCCACATGTGTGGGCCCATCTGATTGAGTTTTGGTGGATGCTTCAGTCAGCAGTTGAGGTGTCAAATAGATCAGCTCTCCGATTGATAGTTGCACTCAGTGAGACTCAGATCAGGCTCAGTTAGACATAGATCAGGCCCAGATTCACTCCACATGCAGTTGCAGTCTCTCTCTCCTTGGGGTTTGCGCCGGGCCTGGGCTAGATCTCCTGTTTTTTCTATAAATAAAGCATCCATTTACTCTTCCAAGTTAGTTAGAACTGGGATTGAGGTGCTTTTGCTATTGTACTGTTGTTATTGTTCATTTGAAATAAATAGAATCTTTGGAGGCAAGACGATGTCGTGTTATTGTGTGTGTGGATGAGCATTGCCATGTTTTATTCAGGTAACCTATATCTATGTTCATAATTTGTTGATTGTTTGTGGATTCATTGCAAAAGATTGATAATAAGTTTATTATGATCTTGATAGGAAAGGAGTTTGTTAATAATTTTATTGGCCATCTCTTTCCTTTTGATGCATGTTTAGAGATCTAGATTCAACATGTTTTATAAGTGTATATGCATGTTATTCTAAAATCTCTGTTTATGTATTAACCGGATTTCACAAGCATTTTGGCAAGTATTTGGATTAAGTTGAAGGTTCCTAGCTTGGAGAGGGTGCTGATATAGCTTTCTTCCTCACTTTCTCCAAAAATTTCTCAAAGGCATAGTCCCTCGACATTCCACCAGAAAGCTCCCTGGTTGATCTTCAAGACTTCCAGCACTCTTTCTCTCTCTTCCTCCTTATAAAAATCCAAATCTTACTTGGTTACTTTGGTTACAAGATTTTTTATCATTTAGATTTGTCATATTAAATTAAAACTTGCATAGATCTATTATTTCAAAGCTCATAATCTAGATCTCATTTCTAAAAGGTCTCATTAAGCATTCTAGATCTAGTTCAGGGAAATCGTTCGTTTTGCATGGCAATTTAAAGAAAATCCATAGGTTGCATGAGTTAGATTTATGTTTATATTTTAAAAATATTAAATCCATTAATCAGTGCATATCTCATTAGATTCCAAGATCCCAAGGAAATCTTGCTTTCCTTGGTTCCTTTTTCACCATTTTAGCTAGTTTTAACTTAGTTTTGTTTGGTTTAAAGTAGGCTGACCCAAAGGTACTTTCAAAGTGATTTTGTGAATATTTAATTATAACATGCTCACTGTATTTTAGAAGGCATAACAGAAAGAAAATAATTTGTTGTTCGAAAGTGGATTTGGGATCGTTCAAATCCCCCCAGGGGGCTCCCCTTTGATTGTAAAATTTAAATTTTGGGAAGTTGTAAGATCTTGGTTTCATCCTATATAAGAACCAAGAGGATTCAGATCATTTTACTGATATTGTGACAGCAGATAGTAAAAATTTTCTCCGAATTGGCTCTTTTGAGCCCATTCCCCATCCCCCCTGGGGGGATTTGCACCTCTTTTGTTATTTTTCGCATTGTCTTATTTCTGTTCACTTTAGATTAGTTTCATTCATGAAAAACAACATTATTTGATTACTTTATCATATATTCCACATTTCAGTATCAAAGTAACTTGAATACTTACCCCACGACTTCACGATTGACCCGCAAGGGGAAAGAGATGCGTGGTAGGAATAATTAGAAAAATTGTGATTTGTTTCTGCTTGCTGCTTATCATTAATTTCTGTAATTAATTGTTCTAAAATCAACCCCCTCCTTCATTCCCTGATTGAGATCCACTTGGACCGAAAGAGGTTCCTGGAGGGTTTTTCTTTCTAAGAAAACACATCCTTTAAAACACACTAAAATTGACAAGAATCCGGTGTGTATGCTCTGTACTTGGCTGCGGTTCATCCGATTAGTCAAGATACATCAAAATCAATGTGAGTGACTAGTTTAATTAGTCTTCACCTTCCCCAATCAACCACCATCAGGCGAAAATCCAACACCTCGATCAAACCGTAAGCGGTGGAAAAATACCCAAAGGAAGTGGGCACTCCTGAAAAGTGACCTCGAGGTGCCGATCTCTGTTACACCTTTGGGTGCATTATGAACAATAGTCTCAGAGACTCCATTCATCCCACATATTCCTTGCAGGTAGCCGTGAAGGTTTAGTTTTGGACATACTCCAAGTACTCTTGGATAAATCTGGAGTCCCCCCCTCACCTAATTTAATCAAATCATATTTCACATTAACTTAAAACGTACCAAGAGGCAATCACAAAACATTCACTCCAAGCACATGCAAGTACATTGATTATTTTATGACTCCATTTTAAGGCACTGACTATTGTCTTTCTATATATATATATATATATATATATTGTCTCAGCATTGTGCTTTCGTGTGCTCATTTTTTATCTTGTCATATGTGGTTGTTTATGGTTAAATTTCGAACTCCTAAGCGACCCATTGAGTTTAACATCACCATACTAAATAAGTTTTTCTTAGTAACTTAATAGGGCCTACCCCCCTTGGCTTCGTTAGGAGTTGAGCCTAAACGGAGGAGTCAAGAATAAGGTGATAGCCTTGACTTGAGACTTGCCCCCAAGGACACACTGAGTGGCTTGAATATTTCTACCATGTTCCCCCCAGGTGTGTGAAAGGCAGCAACACATATTCTTGGGCCTAGACATTCAAATGACTTATGCCCCAAATGGTTGCATTTGTAGCATCTAATGACAGCTTCTGTGCCTCGTCCTCTACCACTACCTCCTTGGCAAGGTCCTCTTTTGCTAGAATCACCTCCTCTACCATGTTTCTTGATGGCTAGAGTTATTGGGCTCCCCTCTCTGTGGTCCAAATCTTCTTCTTCCAATCGCTTTCCCTTTCCTCTCGCTGAACCACGACCTCTATTGAAGCTCTGCTTCCTTGCTATCTTTTTTTCTGCCCTTAAGGCACACTGATATGCCTCCTCCATTGTTCTAGGTGAAATCATGCTGATCTCTTCTTGGATATCCATCCTTAGACCATTCACATATCTAGCAGCCTTTTCTGCTTACTCTTCCACATATACATCCCTTAGGTTTACTTTGTAGAACTCCTCAATGTATTCTCTCACTATTAACAATCACTTCCTAAGGTTTTGTTTTTGTCTATAGAGAATTAACTGGTAATATTTGGGAAAGAACTTATCCCTCATCTTTGCTACCATTCTATCCCAAATTTTTATCAATGGCTTATTCTTCCTCCGTCTTTCTTCTTGCACACTATCCCACCATAAGGATGCATGCCCTTTCAACCTCGTCACAACCAATCTGACTCTCTTATTTTCTTCTACCTCATCGTACTTAAAGCACTTATCCAGCTCACTGATCCTTTCAATGATATGCTTTGCAATGAGACTCCCATCATATGTAGGCAACTCCGGTCTCGGCCTTGAAGTCGCTTCCAGAATAGATCTGAAATATCTTAACCATGGTGTTTTCTGCATAGGTGCAGCATCTTCTCTTTGCTCTTCATCCTCAAGTTCACTTATATCCCCTGCTTCTGGGTCTCTTCGTCTGTCTATTACTATGGCGTCCAGATGTGCCCTTAAATCCCTCATTTCTTCTAGAACTTCTGCATTCCCTCCTGGTCGACCTCTGTCATGACCTATCACTCTTCCAATGCGTGCAACCATCTTCCCACTCTAAGCCTCTACAATAATAGTTCTCTTTCGTGTGCTTCTCCTTAGTCCTTCAGAATTCTACCCACAATATCAACTATGGAATTCCTCAACAGGAAAGCTCAACTTCCTCGCTCTGATACCAAAATTGGTGCAGGTTGGTCGATCTCAACTGACTCCAACCAGCAATTCCAGGATCTAATGGCCCCAATACTTAGCATGACTACCAAATTTATCCCGATGGCTAAATTCTGCTTTAAAAATTACTTCCCGCAACTTGACCTCTGCAGTTTCCTTTTCGCAAGCGGGATACGGGATCTAGATTGTCCAAATTTCTCTCCATGGTTCTGTTTCCGCAACTCTATTTATGCAACAGAGTTTCCACATGCGGGATCTCAAAACCCCGAAGCTGCACTCTGCAGCTTCCTCTTTCGCAACGACTTCCCCTTAATCGGATTGCACGATGTGGGATGCCAACTTTCCAAATTTTCTCCCCCACAACTTCCTCTCTGTAAATATTCCTCAGTCGTCCGATCATTGTGGCCTTCTCCATGACCGTCGATTTTATTTTTGATGCAGGCTTCTCATATCTCTATGGATCTGTTAACTTCCTCACTACTGTTGTTGCGGGATACTTCAGGACCGTTAGAGCTTGATCCATGGCCTCAATATCCACCATTTTTTCTCTGCAAAAACTTGTTAAGGAAGAAAACCTGCAGGTCGCGCCAATTGATCAAGAAATTGATCAATCCAACCTTCAATATTCAGGATGCTTTATCCTAACACTCTTATGCATGCATCTACTCTCTACTTCAACTGTTTAAGCAAGAAATTGATGCGTTAAATCAACACTTCAATGAAATACACAAATGTTCATGGAAATGTCGAAGTTAGCTTTGTAATATATACAGTTCAACACAGCACATGCATAGAGGCTAACAACCCTACAAACACATGGTTAATCCTTCTATTAAGCAACAAAGAAAAATGAACACAACTTGGATCTCTCTCCTTCCGATTCTTCAAAATATTTGCAAGTAGGAACCAAACACAAGCATGTCCTCTCCTCTGCAACTCAGAATTTTAAATGTTGAAGAGCAGAACCCCTCCTACATCTCTAATGTGTCTATTTAAACTAAAACTGCTACCTTATCCCGAGTGGTCCTGCAACTGAAATAAACACTACTATGACACATGATGAAACATTCTTTTCTGAAATGAACTAACGGCGGTTTGATCACCACGCAGGGAGCCGTGATCCGCAATGATTCCCTACACCTCTAATCAGACTATGACTCAGCATAATAATGGTTACAAAAGATGCCACAGGATGTGACCAAATCATCACATTTCTAGCATGCCACAATGGTCATGCATCATATTGACAGAGCAACAAAACAATGCTATAAAAGAAGTGATTCAAAAAAATAAGGTTTCCAACGGGGTTTTCGTCGAACATACAAAATATCTTAACAAAAAAAGGTGATTTTGGTGGTGTTAAAAATCATACATATATTCATACATTAAGGTAATTATTTACATATATAATTTCCTTTTAGTACATATTTTTAGTAATTATTGTCTCTTATTTGGAAACATTAAATAATGATTTTCTTTTTGCTACCATACATTCTACATCTATCTCTCCCAGATAGCTTTGACGGCAACATAAAACAAGTTATATATGATCTTGGTAAATACATGAGGTAAGTAACAATTTATATGCATGAAAATGTTTTTTCTCTGTGTTCCATAGGTTATTGACATATTGGGTTTTATAGCTTGGAACTTTATTATACATGCCACAATCTTGTTGATCACTGTTATTTTCTTGCATCATTTGTAGGTGGATTTGATGTAAAGAGATCCGTAAAGAAGATATTAGGTATTGAAAGTCAGAGAAATTCCTCGTCTAATGTGTGAAATGCAGAAGTATTTACCTCCATCACTTTTTAATGCCTAAGAAAACTATCTCATACACCAAGTTAAGGAGATTGAAATGTGTGGACCTGTAAATTCAAGGCCAATGTGGATGGTGGAAAGGAATTTGAAGTCATTGAAGGTTTTTGTTAGACAAAGAGCACATCCTGAGGGTTCTATGATGTGGTCCTATATGGTATATCAATCCATGGTGTACATTAGTCAATATCTTCCAAATTTAGAAAAAAATATCAATATGCCTTGCATTTGGCATGTCAACTCCATCAACAAATTTGAAGGGGAGGTCCTGTTGGGGAAAGGTAGAATGAGGAAAGTGAAAGGTAATTGAATGGTGTATATTTAATTTATTATACAATTAGTTTTTCAATTTCATATATATATAATACTCATGTAATTGTTTTTATTCCTTCAGTATTTTAAGGTAAAATTAATTGCCTTTAATGATAGCTAATTTACAATTCTTAATTGTTTTCTTTTCATATAGTTGGTCGTGTGTGGGATGAAATACATTTATACATTGCAAACAATCTTGATTGGATGGAGTAATGGATAGAACAAGGTACTTAATTCTATGGTACCTTATTTTGGGAAGGGGTTAGTGAATTGATTAAAATAGTGCATCATTATTGAGAATAATATATCGATGAACTTACGCAAAGGGGAATTGATTTAGCATATGGTTTGAAATATAAAAAGGAAAGTATATAATTTAGCATGCTCATTTTTTTCGTTGTTTCCCATTATATCAATGTATTTATTTCATTTATATCTTCTTATATATTTATTTACTGAGTTGGGCATGATGCAGTTGATACACCACAAGGCTATGTGGTGCAATGGTCATAAATTTCGCATCAAAAAGTTGGATGATAAGAAGAAAAAATTTGATTGTGGGATAACTGTAGTTTTTCAAGTCACTAATGTTTCCTCTAGAAGTGACAAGCATCCATAAGTGTTCGAAAATAGGTACTATGGTTATTTGGAAGTTACAATTGAGTGTACTGACTTTAATTCCTTTAAAATAGTTATGTTTGGGTTCAAAAGGTACGGGATACTAATGAATGGACGTGATCCCAAAAGAAAAGTTATTGAGCATGCCAATGGATTTACCATGGTTAATACAAGGGAGCTTGAACCAAGTACAAAGCCTTAAGTTCTTCCAAGTAAATGTGAGTAGGTCTTTTACTCAGAGGTTCCAGGTAAAGAAGGTTAGTGACACATTGTTAGATATGATACAAGAGGAATGCTGGTCATGTATAATGCGCCAAAGGAATAAGGCAATGTTCAAAAATAAGGTGATGCAGATCAGGATCAGTTAGTTGCCGACATAGATGTGTCAAATGAAGAATATGATCAATAGTATGGTCATCCAAATGATGTAACAAATAATGGTGTATTCAATGATGATATTGATGATGAATACATAACAAAAAATGACATTGATGATGATGTTGATATAAGAGATCCTTTCAACGATAATGATTACGAATCAGATGATGATACATATGTTGAGTCATATGAAGAAAAATATCAATGCTGTTGTAGTAATGTTGGAATCTAGGAGCTGGTATGTACATGATGGGACATATGATGATTATTCCAAGTAGTTGTTTATGCAACATCTCATTTGTTGTATTTGTTGCACATTGTCATATGTTTTTTTTCATTTACTCGTATATATTATTTATATATCTAAAATGGTTGTAATAATAATGTATTGTATATATTCAAATCATCATGATCATCACCATCACCATCACCATCACATTCATCACCACCATCATCCTAATCATCATCATCAACATCACCCTCTTCATCATCAATGTTATAATAATCATCATCATCAATTTTATCATCATCATCATCATCATCATCATCTTCATTGTTATCATCATCACTATCCTCCTCCTCCTCCTCCTCCTCCTCCTCATCATCATCTTCATCCTCATTAAATTCATTGCAATAATCATCATATTCATCTTCATGACCATCAATGGTATTATCCTAATCATAATCAACAATGGTATCATCATAATCATCATCACCAATAGTATCATCATAATCATCATCATATTCATCCTCCTTAGCATCATCATTAACATCATCATCATAATCGCCATCATCATCTTCATACTCATCATGATCATGATCATGATCATCATCAATGTTATAATCATCATCACCATCATTATCTTTATCCTCATCATCATCCTCCTAAGCCTCCTCCTCCTCCTCATCATCATCATGATCATCTTCATTGTCATCATGATCATGATCATAATCATCATCACCATCACCATCACCATTATCATCACCATCCTCCTCCTCCTCATCATCAATGTTATAATAATCATCATCGTCAATGGTATAATCATCATCATCAACATCATCAACATCATCATCAACAGCAACAACAACAACAACAACATCATATTCATCCTCATCAACATCATCATCAGCAGCAACAACAACAACAACAACATCATATTCATCCTCATCACCATCCTCCTCCTCCTCCTCCTCCTCCTCCTCCTCCTCCTCCTCCTCCTCCTCCTCATCATCTTCCTCCTCATTAAAATCATTGCAAGCATCATCATCTTCATCTTCATGATCATCAACGGTATTATCATAATCAAAATCAACAATGGTATCATCATAATCATCATAATCATAATCATCTTCATCCTCCTCCTCCTCATCATTAGCATCATGATCACCATCGTCATCACCATCGTCATCATCGTCGTCATCATCATCGACATCATCCTCAACCTCATCCTCAACATCATCGACATCGTCCTCAACCTTATCCTCAACATCATCTATGTTATAATCATCATCATCATCATCATCATCGATGTTATCATCATCACCACCATCATCATCATGATCATGATCATCATAATATTCATTGTTATCATCATCATCATCAATATCATCATCATCATCAACATATTTAGAAGGAAAGAGAGAAAAATAACTTGATTTTTAGTGATCCAACCTATTACTAATTGGTTCTACTAAATGATTAATATCACATAAAACAAATTTAATTATACATAATGATAAGTAAATGATGCATCAACTTTGAAATTAAACTAAATTTTAATAGTAAGATGTGTAACAATATCTCATCTATTTTTTATAATATATAAAGCATTATTATTTTTAAATTTTTATAATATCAACACTCTTTAAATACAAAGATATTTCACAATAGAGGTATGTTGAATAGTTATAAAAAATAGAATAAGAAATAATTTAAAAATAAATTTAAATATTATAAAAGATATAAAAAATTAAGTAGTTTTATTTTAAATCTTGATTTTCCACCTAGTAAGAGTGAATAATTTTTTTTGTATGTAATTTATTTTCATAAAATATTTATAATTGAAAATATTTCCATCCCTATAAATGACCCAAAACAAATCTAATTATACATAATGACGAGTATATGATCTATGAACTTTAAAACTAATTTTAATCAATTTATTTTATAATGTAAAGAATGAATATTTTTGTATGAAAATTAATACAAAAATTTTAAGGATGTTTTTCATATTTGTAAATGATATTTTTAATATTTTTTTAACAAAATTGATATATTTTATTAGTGTGCATTAATCCTTAAAATAAACACTAATGAGATCTTATTATTCCTACCTTTAATGTAGCTTGAACTTAATTTAGTTTTTTATTGCTTAATTTTTATTTACTTATTTAGTTGTTAGACAAAAGTTGATTTGGAGAATAGTGAGAAATCCGGATCGCTGCTCTCGCTGGCTCGCCTCTGAGTCTACGTGTTACAGCAGCCTAGGGTTTCAAGCTCTTTGGCTGCCCCCATGGCTATGCCTGGGGGAGGGCACTCTCCTTCCTCGCCTCTCTCAGCCGAGGAAGCCTTCAGACGCCTGCTCTCTGCTCTAGGACTCAAACCAGCTGCCCCCTCCATTCCAAAATTTATCAAGAAGCTGGATGCTGTCCCGGAAATTGATCTCCCTACTGATCATCCTATCAAGATCTCCCTAGCCCTTGCTGAACGAGTCCTGGTTGGGCAGTTCATGGGGCTCTGGCCCTCTTCAAAAACCACTGACGATTGGATCCAAAGGAACTAGCGACCTCAGCTCAAGAACAGTGTAACCTGCTATCCTGTTGGAAGAGGATTCTTCATCTTTGAATTCATTTCCAAAGAAGATCGAGACCTCGTCTTTAGAAATGGCCCGTACTTCATGGGGACCCAAGGGTTGTATCTCAACAAATGGACCCCGGACTTCAATGCTGAAGTAGATGTCCCAAAGGAAGTGCCAGTGTGGGTAAGGCTCCCAAATCTTCCTGTACACTGCTAGAATTCCCAAACCCTCGAAAAAGTGGGGAATGCCCTTGGGAAATACATAGACAAAGCGGAGAACAAAGGACAGTACTCATGTGCCAGGATTTGTGTGGAGGTTGACCTAGAAGATGGGCTACCGGAAGCAGTAAAGCTGAAAGTAGGAGACTGGCATCATTACCAAAAGCTGGATTACGAGCAGCTCCCGTTCAAGTGCCGGCATTGTCACGAGCACGGCCATTTCCAGAGAAACTGTCCCCAAATCCAAGCCCACGATGAAGAGGAGGGCTGGAAAAAAGTAAAAAAGGGCAAATCCGGCAACAAAAATCATGAAAAAAAGTCAGGAAGTAACATGCAAAATTTTCCATCGAGCTCTTCCCTCCAGGAAGCCATCAAATCAACACCAATCGTCATTCAGGAAGAAGATCCAGGAAAACCTAGCGAACCTGCAGAAAACCAGACCAGCGATCCACATAAAGGTAAAGAGGCCACGTCCCATATTGAAGAGCCATTGGAAATGGGGGAAATCTCTCTCCCAAGGGGAGTCTCCCCTGCTGATCCAGCTAGTCCTCACAAAGACTCCAGCGCAGATCCTCTTCTGCTAGAAACGGATCGAGATGAAGAATCTGATGAAGGGGACTCCTCATGCAGTCTCCCATCGGTTCCCTTCAAAAATCCAAGAGGTAGAAAGTCAAAAAAGAAGCAGAGGGAAGAAGCCTCCTACTTAGAGATCCTTGAAGGGTCACAAAGAACACTAAAAGGTATCATGAACACCAGCTCGAAGAAAGGATCTGGCCCGGCCTCCAAAGGGGCCACCTCCCCCACCGTTATTAATGTGCTACATCTCCTGGAATTGCAGAGGTCTAGGGTCTTCATCAAAAGAAGAAACAATGAAAGATATGGTTCGAATTCATAACCCTGAGATTCTGCTTGTCCAAGAAACAAAAATGGAGGAAGCTGTTGCCCTCCAAGCTGGGGAAAAGTTCTGGAAAAAAGGCACTGGAACCGCTATCAACTCTAGAGGAGCCTCTGGAGGTATAGCAACTTTTTGGCATTCCAAACTCTATACTCTTGAAGCTGAAGTCCATGAGCTCCACTGGATTTTTACCAAACTCCTCCACAAACCTTCGGGGCAGTCGGTAAGTCTCTTCAATCTCTATGTTCCTGTTCTGCAATCGGAAAAAAAAGACTGTTGGAAAAACCTAGAATCCTTCCTCAATCATCAGCATCTTGATAATATTATTGTGGCTGGCGATCTGAATGTTACCCTGGCCTCGAGTGAGAAAAAAGGTGGTTCGCTGGTCAGGGAATCCTCGCGGGAATGGGTGGAGGATATCATCCTTGGCTGGGATCTCCTTGACATAAAACCTGCTAGAGGGAAGTTCACTTGGACGAATAAGAGAGCTGGTCCGGGTCATGTGGCTTCCCGGCTTGACAGGTTCCTAGTCCACTCCTCCTTTCTCACCCTTGGTCTTTTGGCCTCCTCCAAAATCCTCCCTCACTGTACCTCGGACCATAATCCCATCCTGCTAGACCTGTCTCTCGCCCCTAACCTCGGTCCAATCCCCTTCTGCTTCAGCCCCCTTTGGATCTAGCAAGAGGGTTTCCTTCAAGTTGTCTCTAATTCCTGGGCCACTCCTATTAAAGGGTCCCCTTCCTACATATGGGAGTCCAAGCTAAAAAGACTCAAAACAGATCTGAAAAAGTGGTCAAAACGCCTTGTAACGCCCTCATCAAAAAGGAAGGCAGCTCAAGCTAATTTGGAAGATCACCAATGCCTTATGGAAATCTCAGATATAACTGACAGCATGCTCAGAAAGGAAGAGGAGCTCCAGAAAGCCTTCTTCTCAGCATGTAGGATGGAGGAGGAATACTGGAGGCAGAAATCCCGAAATATGTGGCTCATGAGTGGAGATAAAAATACCAAGTTTTTCCACAAGCAGGCTGAGGCTCGGAAAAACCACAATGCAGTCTCTGAAATCAACTATAATGGAGTTCTGATCAAAGATTTTGAGGGCATCAAGCAAGCTGCCCATAATTCCTTCAAAGAGTTATACACAGCCCCCATTGAGGACCCGATTGACACCACCGCCCACCCTTTTGATCTTATCCCAAACCTCATTAATCAGGAAGACAATAACCTCCTCACAGCTCCTGTTTCTATGAATGAACTTAAAGAGACCCTTTTGATTATGAAACCGGACAGTGCGCCTGGCCCGGACGGTTTCACCACTAGATTCTTCACCAGCTGCTGGTCGATTATAAAGTATGAACTCCTCAAAATGGTTCGGCACTCTCAATTAGTTAATAGGCTGGGAGGATGCACCAATTCTTCCTTTCTAGCTCTGATACCGAAGGAAAAAGGTGCCAATAACTTCAACCGCTTCAGACCGATCTCCTTGTGCAACACAAGGTATAAGATCATCACCAAGATCATTGCCTCCAGACTTAAAAGAATTCTGCCCAAAATTATTCCTGATAATCAGGGTGGATTCATCAAGGGAAGGAAAATCTTGGACAACATCATCCTCGTCCAAGAAGCTATTCATTCCAGCTGCCAACGAAAGGAGAAAGGTATGATCATCAAACTTGACTTAGCAAATGCCTTTGATCGTGTCAAGCATGAGTTTCTGTTTGCTGTTATGGCCAAATTTGGCTTCTCCTCCACTATTATAAACTGGATAAAAGGCTATGTAGACTCTCCTTGGATTAGCCCTCTAGTAAATGGCTGACCTTCAAGCTTCTTCAAAGCAACCAGAGGTCTCAGGCAAGGCTGCCCGTTGTCCCCTCTTCTTTACGCCATTCAAGCCTCTGTTCTCAGCTTTCAGCTCAATCTCTGCCAGGACTCCCAAACGCTACCTGGTCTCCGAATAGTGCACGGTGTCCGGAGCATAAACCATGCTCAATTTGCAGATGATACACTGTTATTAGGAGGAGCAAGCTCTCATTCTGCCGAATACTTTAAGAATGAACTGGAAATCTACAAGATAGTGTCTGGAAGCCAAATTAACTTCCATAAAAGCAAGATATACAGCTGGAACTGTTCAGCAATAGAGCTCCGTGGTATAACCAGAATTCTTGAAATGGATGGTACAGCTAATTGGGAGACCTTCCCCTACCTTGGCATCCCCATCTGCAAACACAAGCCCAAGTCAGCATACTGGGATAACATCATAGATAAAATCAAATAAAAAATTCAAAGTTGGGGTTCAAATTGGCTCAATACCGCAGGTAAAACCATCCTTTTAAAAGCTGTCCTTAATAGTATGCCCATTTACCAATCCTCCATCATGCTAGCTCCTGCTTTGGTTATTCATAAAATGGAAAGTATGCTTCAAAAATTCCTGTGGGAAGAAGGCAAGGGGAATGAGAAGAAATTCCATTTGATCAGCTGGAAAAAGATACAAATGCCTCGCTTTGAAGGAGGGCTGCAAGTCAGAAGTCTCTCCTCTCAAAATCTGGCCCTTGGTGCCAAACTTCTCTGGCAGATTGTATCTGGAAAAGACAGTTGGAGCAAGAAATATTTAAGGAAGAAATACTTCCCTGGTCCAAGAAAAAGATGCTTGGATATGCCCCCCCCAAGAAGAAATGGATCCCTGATTTACAAGATGTGTCTTAAAGCCCTGGAACCTTTCCGAAGTAACCTTTATTGGATCCCGGGTGATGGTAAAACTATTAGAGTATGGGATGACTCTATCCTGGGAGATACCCCTCTTGGATCTTGCAGGGAAGTGGAGCAAATTAGAAACTGGCTGTTAAACAACGGCATCACCTTGCTCTCGGACTTGTCTCAGTGGGAAGACAACATTTGGATAGGCTGGGACTTAGGCATCCCTCCACCAGAACTCGCTGCTGAGTCGGATCTGCTCTTAGTCCTTCTCCAAGGTAAATCTCCTGTCAAGGAAGGAACTCGAGACAAAAGAGGTTGGGGAAGTAACTCAGGATCCTATTCCTCCGCTGAAGGATACAAGAAGTTTCAGGCTACCCCTGGCGCTGCTCCTAATCCTGCAATCTGGAAACTCCTGTGGGAAAACTGCTTCATTCCAAAAATAGACATGTTCTGCTGGACCATGGCCCACAACAGTATCCTTACTGGAGAAAATCTTAAGAAACGAGGGATGGAAGGTCCCTCTAGATGTTCACTGTGAAAAATGGAGACTGAAACAACGGATCACCTCATCTCTGAATGTAACTTCTCCAAAGAAGTCTGGGCCCAGGCCTTGAGGATTAGCCCGAGCATAATTCACCCTACCTCTATCCAAGAACTCCTTTCAAGCTGGGGGCAACTTTCCCCCTTCCTGCTGTCCAAAAAACCTCTCCTTCAAGCAGCCTAGAATTGGATCCTTAAAGCCATTTGTTGGAAAATTTGGACGGAAAGGAATAGTCGAATCTTCAGGGGGAAGGAAAGTCACCCTTCCAGAGTAGCAGCTCAAGCTAGAGCTATAGTTGTGGAAGCACTGGAACAGAACTTTTCACTGGCTAACATCGTACCTCTCAAGCCCGAAGAATCTCATTGGCTTGCCCAGTTTGTCCACAATCATCACATCAGAACTCCCTCAAAAGCGCTCTTAGCCAACTGGGAAATCAGGCTAGATGAGAATGCCTTCAACAGTTGGAAATTTGCAAGGAATACTTCCTGTCTGTTCTTTGATGGCACAACAAAGGGGAATCCGGGGCTTTCCGGTTGTGGTGGAGTTATTACTGATGCAAATGACAACTTGATCAGCTGCTACGCCTGGGGTCTAGGTAATGGGACTAATAATAAGGCTGAGTTCTGCGGGCTCTATCAAGGACTGAGGATCGCGAAGACCAAAGGTATTGCCAAGCTTCTGGTATTCGGGGACTCTCGGATTCTAATCCATGCCATCTCCAATAAAAAGCGACCCTCCAATGTGCATTTAGCTCAAATTATGAAAAGAATCAGGTTCCTTTGTGAAGATTTCCACTCAATTAGTTTCTATCACATCCTTAGAAAGCTGAACTCTAAGGCAGATAAAGCAGCGAATGAAGGAGCTCATTTATGCAGAGGTATCCTGCACATAGATGGCAATGAAATAAGATGGGACGTCCCCTAGCAGGGTCAAGCGTCCTCATTCGACTGACAGAACTCTGTTGTCCCTAGATTCCCTTCCTTTCATTTGGCTTTGCAGAGGAAATCACTGTCTAACGATTTTGCTCTCAAGTTGTCTGAGACTGAACCGCCCTCAGAGCTCTTTTTATTTCCCTCCTCTTCTGCTCTGAAGTGATCTGCCTCTGCTCCCTTCGCTGAAATTGCGCTGAAGGTTACTCAGTTCTGTAGCGTGCTCTTGCAGTGTTCGCCTGTCTCGCTATGGCTTCGGAAAGCTCATCCTCATCAGGACTGTCTGTGGAGGCGAGACTCCAAGAAGTTGAATCAACTCTGGGAAGAATCCGTGGTCGCATGTCTGGCCTAGAGAAGTCGCTGGACGATTCCAATAAGGCTGCGAATAAAGCCTGGGACTTACTGAACGCTGATCTAAGAAAGTTAAGAGAAGATCAAGCTGGTATCGCTGGAAAGATGAAAAGTCTCAAGGCCGAGGTGCGAGCAGGATTTAAAGATGAAGCAAACGTCCATGGTGACTTCGGCAGGCGTCTCGTAGCTCTGGAAGAGGCTATGGAAAAACTGGACTTGAAATGAAGAAATGGCGATCTGCTCCCGCCCCTTTTCTCTGCTACTCTGTGAACTACTATGCTAAATAACTATAATAAGGCCGTCGAGCCTCTTCTGGTCAAAGTTTAGCTCTGGAAGAACGAATCTCTGTTCTGGTTTGTTAAAGCACCCGGCAGCTGTTTTGCCGGTTCTTATAATCTACCCTCTGCTTTAGTTTAAAAAAAAAGTTGATTTGGAGAGCTTTTAATGACAATCTTCTTATGGAAAACTCAACTATAGAGATCTTGATTTAGAGAGCTTCCAATGACTATCCTTAATTAATGTCTTATATTTAGTCATTATAAGTCATTATCAACAGAGGTAAGGATGCATGTTAGAGGCAAGCATGCATGGTAAGCTGGTAGCAATGGAGGCCTAAAGGTTTGCAAATATCGATTAGCACCAGGTATATTCACCAAGTGGCACACTTCAAGAGGTATTGATCTCATATCGTCCTCCCTTCTCAAACTTGTGAAAAATCAATTTGATTACAACGTGGATGATGGTGATGGTGATGATGATAACCCTAAATTTGTTGTCATCATCAACACCATCTTCATCATCATCATCAATTCTATCATCATCATCATCAACAACAACATCATCATCATCATAGACATCATCATCACCATCATCATCGACATCATCATCCTCATCATCATCATCATCGACCTCATCGTCATCCTCATCCTCATCCTCATCATCACCATTATCATCGTCATCGTCATCATCATCCTCATCATCATATTCATTGTTATCATCAGTATAATCATCAGTGGTATCACCGCCATCATCATCATCATCATCTTCATCTTCATTGTTATCATCAATATCATCATCATCATCATTAGCATCATTGTCATCATCATCCTATCATCATCGTCATCATCATCCTCATCATCATTCGTACTCCCTAACTCGTATAATCAGTAATCCTTATAAACCAAAATCCTTACAACCACTAACACCTATAAGCCCTTGGATCTATACACCTTAATCATTACCACCTAGTTAAACTAAACCTTAACCTCTATATCACTTGACCCTTATAAACTCTCATCCTATCGATTATATTCCTTAACCTTTGTAACCCATAATGCATACATCCTATAATCCTTATAATAAGCTCTAAATCTTATAACCCTTATCATTTATAAACCATAATTTATATTATGCCTAACTTATGTAACCTTTATGACCTAGATATTACAAACCGTGAGATTTCTGAATTAACATAAATATTAACCCCTATAACTTATAACCCACATAACCATTAGCCTCTATGAACCCTTATCACTTATTCCTTATAACCCATACATCATCTTATCTTTATAATCTTTATCAACTACCCTTATAAATCCTAACCTCTATTAGTAAGTGCTTAACCACTATAACTATTTAACACATAAACATTATATCATTTATAATCTCAACCCTTAACCACTAATTATTATAATCCCTAACCTTCTCAGAATACTCATTTACAACCTTTAACTCATAACCCTTGTAACCCTTTATCATTAAAACACATAATTCCTATCTTCTATAATGACTAACCCGTATGACACTTAACCATTAACTACTATAACCCTTAACTCTTGTAACCTCTAACATATCCACAAGTTTAGGACTAATAACCTTAAGGTGTAATGCGTACATTGTATAATCCAAACCAAAGGATGTAAAAACATTCCCACCATTAGGAAACCCATCTCATGAGCAAACCAACCCATCCCATGAGCAGAGAAACCTTGTGAGAAGAGAAACCCATCGCGTGCAACCCATTCTGTGAGCAGAGCAACCCTGTGAGTAGAGAAACCCATCGAGTGAGTAGAGCAACCCATCCCATGGGTAGAGAAACCCATCCCATGAGCAAAGAAACCCAACCAGTCGATCTCAAACTGGGGTTATTGTGGTTGTGTATGGGAGTGGAAGGTCGAGTAAAGAAACCCATCTAGTTCTCATTATGAGCTAGAAAGACTGAGCATAACCGAGAAAAGCAATAAAGGAGCCAATGACTCAAAAATTAGTGAGTCCTTAGCCCTAAATATATATTTTTAATATCTTTGTCTTTGTTTGAATTCATTTTTCCTCATGGACATGTTTTTTGGTCTTATTCATTTGTTTGACGAGACAGTGTATTCACCATGAGCCTCACTTGAAACCCTTCTCCTCAAAGCTTTTCCCTTTCTCACACTATCCATTCTCCTCAATTGGTTGATCAAACCCCTTCATCATACAAACATGGTTTATGTATTTGATATATTTGTGAAGAAAACCATCTTATACAATAGATAACTGCAATGATAAACTAACCATAGTTGATTGCACCAGTCCCCTATTCTTCGTCAAACTTTGTGGGAAACCAAACATTGTGATAATGTTATGTTCTTGAATATGGACTTTGTTGCCATGTAAGATGTGAATTTTGTATTGTCATTGCTTCTGCACATCAGGTCAGATATTATATTGTGTAATAATATACCATGCCCCTGAGTATCGTGTAACGGGGTTAATGGGTCCAATGAAATATACTTACTGCCCATTTCTCAAAGGGTTGTGGTGCTAGCACTAGGTGTATTGACATCTTGTTCTGACATGATGGTTGCCCAATTATTTGGTAGACATCACAACTCTTGGTGTATTCCTTTGCATTCAGTAACATCGTGGGCCACCATAACCTTGCTTGCAAGATGTTGCATGTTGTCCTTTTCCCATTGGTATGGCCACCCACAACCCCATTGTGGCATTCCCATATAATATATGTGCGCTCATGATTCGAGATGCAATGCCTAATAACTCCATATGCTCCCAATTTGTATAACGTCCATGTGATCAATAATCGACGGTATTCTTTATAAGCAATATTTTTAGGGTTGATGTGTACTCTTCAGGTGCTAGCTTAATCAAGCTACACAAAAGGTAAAATTCTATATAATTTTTTGTCATAAAATAACATAAGATTCAATTGGATGCATGTTCTTGCAGTTGGGTAATGAAGGAAAATCCTTATAAAACATCGCAACCATGTGATGTAGTGCATAGAAAACTGCAATCAACTCTCATGTATTTCATGAAAGAGTTCAAAGAAGTAGTGGAAGGCACAAATATGACTTAGGTTCAAAAGCTTACAGCTAGATAAGATCATGATTCCCTAGGCAATCCCTTATATGATTGTTCCTTGGTCATTCCCTTAATATAAATACTAATGGATAAGCTTATCCAACCCTTTTTCAAGATCCACCTAAACATGAATATTAAGCTACAAAAATGGTCTACCAAGCCTTCCTATTACTTTTAGTTTACAAAAATATTAACTTAGAGTAAAATCCCTTCCTACATTACTACAGTTGTAGGAAAATTTCGACAATGTTTTCTAATGTTTTTACGTAAGTACATTGTAACATTGGAAATTTTTAGAAATGATTTAAAATTACGCTTTTTTCTCCTTTTGTCCCAACAATTGTCACAATTGTTACAATTTTCACAGTTGACATGTAGATGTTGCACTTCCTTGTTTGTTTGCTTTGTGGTTTTTTCTACTAGTTTCTATCTAATCATAATTATATTGCATAGATTAATTAGTTTATCCTTAAAACAATATAAAACTTCCATTTATATCAAATAGGTTTTTCATTGGGATGTCCACCATGCCATCCACCAATCTAGGTGTATCATATTTAGTTTTTTCTTTTTAATGGATGCGGACATTGCATCCAAATGATTTACTCATTCCAAATGTATACAAACAATACAACCTTGCATATGAGGAGTGTGAAATATGAATGATGAGCTAGCATCCAAATAGTGACATGAATATAATTTCAAATATATTGTTAATTGCACTTATATATTTCACCTATGCACATAGTACACTCTCTAATTTGACTGGCCATTTCCATTGTTTCATGTAATGAAGTTGTCTGATAATGCTGAACTAAACTAAACATCTCATAATATTCTCATTTCATTCATGCCCCAAAATAGTAGCTACCCAAAATCTCACGCAAGTTTCGATTACATGCTTCTTGGTTTAGTAAATATTGTACAGAAAAATCAGTGCTTATTTTTACTTTGAAATTAAATGCTTAGTCTTAGTTGAAAATATATTTGTAATAAAATTTGTTACTTAGTATTGTTATTATATTATATTTTTGTTATGGATCTTGATCAGTAGACCAAGATGATGAAGTGTGATGACCTCCTCTCCTATCTAGTTAATTCAAGGTGTTTCTCAACGGACTGGACAACCCTTGATGATATTGCCAACACTTGACCTTGAGGAGCAGTAGTATGACCGAAGGATCACTTCATCCAGTTAGGACCTTCCTTTATGGTGATGATGAAAACAATTATTGTATGGAACATGTAGACTATATACCTTGAGAGAGAACACCTTGTTGATTACCTTTGTCCTTGTATTCCTCATTATTCAGTTATCCTTTAAGATGTTTCCACCTCCGATATATTTATGTTTGGTGGCCATTAAAGGGATTCTTGGGTGCTAGGGTTTCATATATTTATGAATGTTGGGTTTTTTCTTAAACCGTGAAGTGAACCCTAAGGTTGATCTGTGTGCCCTAAAGTTGATTCATGAGGCTTAGCTGTTGGATGGACTGTTAATTAAACTTGGAATGTGGAATAAAATTGGATTGTTGGGCTATCCTGAACTATGAGCTAAACCATGGCTAGGTTGTGGCTCAAACTTGGGATGGAACCATGAACTTATTTGTGGGTTGTGGAATTTGTTTCCACCTTTTTTGATCCCAAAATGGAACCATGAACTTCTTTGTGGGCCATGATTGTAAAGTGGGTTGTGTAACATTGTTATTTTATTGTACATTGTTATTTTTTAGTTTCATCAGTTATAATATCGTTACTGTACATGGAATTTGGTAATGCATTCAACTTTGGAATATATGGATTTAGTGGAATGATAAAGATTTGAAGTTGTTGTTTCTAAATCCCAAGTATTTAAAGTTGTGTTGGTCCATTCCAAACCTTTTTGCCCCCTTATTTTCCCAATCAACACCCAGGGGAGGATGATGCAGGATTAAAAGAATATACTTGCTTATTATTTACCTATAGTTTCCATTTTTCGAGGAAACAAAACAATAGTTCAAATATGTTCAAGTTTCTCTCTTGGATCATGCCAAGTCTTATCTTTTGTGGCTGAATTGTAATAATATATTATCCATGTCTGCAATCATTGATGAATTCAATAACCAACAAAATAATCCATTAATAAGAGAGCAACACAATTTGTAATCATGGAAAAACTATAAGAATGAAAAAAGCTAAAGGTGAATTCAATGATAATTATCAATGCCTAATAAAATGAAAGCTCTTTCAGATAATAAATTAACTCAATTTCTAGAATAAGAGATAATTCTTTGCATACATGAGAGTTGCTCCTATTTTCCCTCCATAAATTGCAGTAAGGGTTTTATTGATAGTTTCCTTTTGCCATATTTTCTTACACCTTGTCGGTTTTACCTATATTAGCTATTAAGGGATAGTACATTATGCATATCACCAACCTTACTTGTCATGTTGTACATTAATTCTCCAAATTCCAACTTTCTCTTTAACTCGAAAATTTTATTACGATCGCTGATATAGAGGAAAAATAAAAATTGAGAATTGTTCCACATGAATCCATGTAGAGGGACGAGTGTATATGTTTTCCGTGTCAATGAGTTGTTCCATTTTTTAATTGCTAGAGAAAAATATGTTGGCAATAACAATTATGAACAACTTGCACAATTAAAAGAAACCTAAGCTAACCCTAAAATAACAAATAAAATCAACCTAACTAACTCTAAAAGCAATATTCTGAAGGAAAGAATAAGGTTTGAAGGCTAGGGAACTAACCTCGTCTCTACCCTAATTAGCCCCTGATGTGCCTTCTAGATTTCACTATCCCTCTTGTTCTCCCTACTTTCACCCTCAAATTTTCCTTTTAGGTATCCCTTGGTTTGTCCAGTAACTCGGGTTTGTTGTTGCTACAGCAGTAGCCTTTACCCTTCCCCTGAACTGTTGTAGCAACATGCTTCTAACCCCTCGATCACCCTATAGGCTGCTAGTAGGCTCGCCCTTCCTTCCCTTCAACACTACATCCTTGGGACTCTTACCTAAGGTTGTTATAGCCTAAGGATGATCCTACATATTTGTATGACATTGTATTAAGTGTTATGAGACTTGGTCATTTCCTAATCATTTGAAAACTGACATAATGCATTGTTAATTGCACTTATGTATTTCACCTATTCACATAGTACACTCTCTAATTTGACTCCAATAAGGCACCAGTCATTAACATCCTTGAAATATAATAACTTTTTGTGTCTACGTGTTATTTTAGTCTAAGTGCAACCCTATTATTGGACTATTTTGTTATAGACTTCTGAGATATGTTATTTCCTTAAACCCTATCTCTCTCAAGGTATGATCTCGTTCCTTGGTGACTTGTTTCTTGAAAGACAAGGCCTAATCCTAAATGTGTTTGAATATTAGGAAGGTCTATACCAGTATATTTTGATACCAAGTTCTAATTATTTTACTAGTCTTCAACTTGCTTTTGTACTATTTTTATTGTTCATCTCAAGAACCAACTTTAGCACAAGGATCATGGAAGAGTGTTAAAGTTGAAAAAGTTGAAAATTATGTTTAAATTATCTTATTGCTTCACATCTACCACAATGTTGTAAAATTTAATCATGAGTTGTTATTGTTATACTATTATAAATTTGGATCACATCATCTAGTTTGGATCTTCTCTTTCATTCCTTTGTACTAATATTTTGAACTCCACGCCTTTGAGGAAGCTATACATAAGTCTAGTGACTAGGGTGGGATTGTTTGTGTTATGTTTGTTGGTGTTTAGGGTTTCGGGGTGCACACGTTGTATTTTCTCTTTAGATTTTTTTATGGAAATTCTTAAATGCATTGTTTTGTGGTAAGTCATGCCTCCATGGTCTCCAAGGTTTACGCTTTTGAGCTTTGCACTATCCTTTTATGAGACTTTTAATAAGGGAGTAAAATTGCACATAATCTATGAATACAACCTGTTCTAACGATGGCTTAGATAATAATAATAACCCTTAATATTGTAAGAAGGTCAACCATTATTTTTATTAATTGTAACTATGGCATCAATACAATCTATAATAAGCTTACCCATAGCTAGATTTGTCCTTGGAAGTGGGAATTATTATGAGGGGATCTAACTTTTTTTCAAAAAAATGATATCATGCCATCTCTTCATTTGTTAATGGGTATGCCTTAGAGAATTTTTCATTGTTCACAGAGGAAAAAGAGAAATTGAGATTGTTCCACATGAATCCATGCAGAGGGATGAGTGTATCTTTTTTCCATGTTAATGAGTTGTACCATTTTTAATTGCTGGATAAAACTCGGTTGGCAACATCAATTATGAACAGCTTGAACAATTAAACTCTAAAATTGAAACTAAACATATAGCAATTCAAACTGGAAATAAAATGAAACACCTTGAATTAAGTTATCCTTCACTTGTTTTTTGCAACCCTCTTCATGGACTGTTTTTTTATAGCCTTCTGATATCTAATCTTACCTTAAACTCTCTCTCTCTCTCAAGGTATGATCCCATTCCTTGGTGACTTGTTTCTTGAAAGACAAGGTTTAATCCTAAATGTGTCTGAGTATTAGGAAGGTCTCAACAAGTATATTTTGATACTAAGTTCTGATTATTTTACTGGTCTTGAATTTTCTTTTGTACTATTGTTACTGTGCATATCAGGGACAAAATTTAGCACAAGGATCATGGAAGAGTGCTAAAGTTGAAAGAGATGAAAATTGTGTTTAAATTGTCTTACTACTTAGCATATAGCACAATGTTGTAACTTTACTTAGTTTTTATTTTTGTACTATTAAGCATTTGGACCACATCATCTAGTTTGGATCTTCTCCTTATACAATGATGATAAAAATATATGAAACAATGTACCTTGAGAGAACTGATTAAATTCCTTGCTCTTGTTGATCCTATATGTAAAAGGTGTTGGTTGCTTACCCATATATATATTTGTCCTTGGAACTGGGAATTATTATGAGGGAATCTGATTTTTTTACAAAAAATTATAATACCATCCCATATCTTCGTTTGTTAATGGGTATGCCTTAGACAAATTTTCATCATTCACAGAGGAAAATTAGAAATTGAGAATTGTTCCACATGAATCCATGCAAGGGGATGAGTGTATATTTTTTCCATGTTAATGAGAAACAATAGCTTGGAAACAACAATTATGAACAACTTGGAAACAATTATGCACATCTTGGCAATGACAATTATGGATAGCTTGGAAACAATTATGCTATATTGCTAGAGAAAAATCTGCTGGCAACAAAAATTATGAACAACTTGCACAATTAAACTTTCAAATTTAATGTAAACATATAACGATTCAACCCAACAATAAAATGCTTACATTAAACACACTCTTTGTCAAGGTATGATCATGTTCCTTGGTGACTTGTTTCTTGAAAGTTAATGCCTGATCCTAAATGTGTCTGAGTATTAGGAAGGTGTAAACCAGTCTCTTTTGATACTAAGTTATGATTATTTTACAGGTCTTGAATTTCCTTTTGTACTATTGTTATTGTGCATCTCAAGGACCAAATTTAGCACAAGGATCATGGAATAATGATAAAGTTAAAAGAGACGAAAATTATGTTTAAATTATCTTACTGCTTCGCATCTAGCACAATGTTGTAAATTTTACGTAGTTGTTGTTATTGTACTATTATGCATTTGGATCACATCTTCTAGTTTGTATATTCTACTTATACATTGATGATAAAAATAAATGAAACAATGTACCTTGAGAGAGAAAAGATTAAAGTCCTCTCTCTTGTTGGTCCTATGGGTAAAAGGTGTTGGTTATCCATCTTTATGGTACACCTTGGTCTTATGGGTATGAGGGGTGCCTTAGATTCTTATTGTGACCTGTTGATGTATTTGTAACTTCGGAATGTACTCACTTGTATATATTGTATTTCATTGGTCCTCGATGCTCCTACCAGGAGAATCACTTGTATTTATTTGTACCTTGATGTTCCTATCGGGAGAATTACTAAAATTCATGAGGAAGTCCCCTCCGTTGTAAGTCGGGTCATTAGTACCCTATTTATGGTTACTCAAGCCTACATAACTAATTCAAATATTAAGTAAATGAAAGAGTATAAATAGAGAGTGAGCCTCTCTATTTATTACACACACACTCACTCAACTGGGGCGCATGAGTGAGAGAGGAAGTGTTGGCACAAGTGAAAGAGATCAGTTGTCGGAGATCATCTTACTGTTTTTCAGGTTTTACTTTTGCTATTGGTGCTCATTCTATCTCTGAGGAAGTTGCGGGGTTTTCTCCTTTATGTTTTCCCCGAGGAAAATTCTTTGTGTCTCTTATCTCTTGTGATTATTGATGTGCATGTTATTCTCTCATATAAGATCCTAAGATAATATTGCTTAAATGATAAAAATCTAGCATGGTATCAAAGCTAACTTGAGAAGAAGACACTGTGCAGCTGCAGAAGCTAGGGATTATTACCTTTTGGGTCTCTCTCCACAATCCATCAGGAAAAGGAGGCTAGGATAACTCTCCATTAAAGGGCGCATCTTTGTATTGAAGCAAAATTTGATTCCAGGCATTTTCGGTTTTTGTTGCTAGAAATTAGGGATTTTTATAGAAGAGGAATTTTTGAGTGAGCCCAACATAGGATTGCGCTCCTCATCAAAATCAAAGTTTATAGATCAATTTTGAAGTTTTTGGTTGAGTGAAACTTTGAGAAAGTCAAACCCTAGTTTGACCCCAGGCCTGAAAAACCCTAAAATACTAAAACTTGTAGTTTTGGTACATTTGCTATATCTTGGGATTGAAGAAGAATCAGAGGCCAAAAATTTCACAGGACAACGATGAAATCCTTATGTACACTTTGTAAATCTTTCAACCTTATATTCTCTATATTCCAGGAGATATGATTCCTCCAAATCAGGGTTCCATCCTCTTCTAGGATTCATCCCTAAATAAGACACCTAGGGATAATTGCTATATCTTGGGATACAAAGGTCCAAATAAATTTTTTCAAGATGTTACAAATAGGGCACAGAATTTACTTTCTATGGTAAAAGTTTCAGACCTTGAAGGATAAAATGTGACACATGGCATTCCGTACAAGTTTGATATGTTGAACAGTCTTGAAAGAAGTCACCTTGGGAAAAATTTCATAACTCCCAAGTGGAGAAACCAATTCTGCTCAAACCTATGGTGTTGGAAAGAGGACAGACTAGGATACCTCAGTAAGCAATTTTAGACAGCTAGGAGTAGTACTTTCAGAGATACCGCATAAACAATATCAAGAATTTATGTAGAGGAATTTGGAAAACTAGGGTTTCCTATTTTGGGAGATCCCCTCCACTGTTTTCAGAGAATGAGTACATTGGATAGCTCGCCTTGAAAAGGTCTATATTTCTATCCAATCAAAATTTTGAAATTCTAAGTTTTGAAAATTAGGGTTTCTCTGACAAACCCTATATCAGCCAGCTCCAGAACCAGGACGGACAACTCAAATTGGTAAGATCTAATATTTTGCTATTTACAGTTGAGGTTATCATTTCAAGATGACTAATCACACCAGCTTGATGACAAGCCTGGTGAAGATGAAAAATTCCGAGCATGGAAGTATAGGATTTCACTGGTTCTTTAAGAAAATGAATTGGACACGTACATAAGTGGAGAAGTTCTACTTCTAGAGGGAGATTAGGCTAAAGCATTACACAAGAAGAACTTGGTCAAGGCCAAGATGATAATTACTGATTCAATCAAGGATCACCTTATATCACAAGTGTCTTCCCTAAAGACACCTAAAGATATATTTGATTCCTTGACCAAGATATTTGAAGGGAAGAACATAAATCAGAAGATGACTTTGAGAAACCAGTTGAAGAATGTAAAGATCCAGAATCCAAAGACCATACAATCATACTTTACAAGGGTCTCTCAAATCAAATAACAACTTGAAGCAGTGGATGAAGAAGTAGAAAATGCAGAAGTTGTTATAACCACCTTGAATGGCCTCCTAGGATCATGGGATTCATTCATTTGAGGAATGTGTGCCAGAAGGAAGTGATTACTTTCAGTAGATTCTGGGAAGAGCACACATAAGATGAAGCTCGACCCATAATAAGAGAAGAGAAGATGGGAGAAAATGAAGATCAAGCACTCATGATTCAAAGAAGATCCCTCAAGTGATGAGGAATATGAAGAACTCAACTCTTGAAGAACATCTTATCCATATTAACCATTTGGATAAGAAATGATGCTGTTATGAATGAAGAAGATGATGAAGCTAAAAGAAGGAGTCTATCCATGAAACAAATAAAGATAAGTATTCAATTGTCATTTCATGATATTTTTTTGTTTTGCATTGGTTTATATTCAGTTGATGTATTATGCATGATATAATGTTTGCATTAATGACAATATACTACTAATATGCATGTGATGGGTAAGTAGCTCATGGTGCTATACAACTATCCATTGATACTTATCTAGAATGAAACCTCTTTCTTGACATATTGGATTAGTACACAATCTCAATGATGTCATGGTAGAGATGGAAGGCATCTAGAAATTTTTTGTGAGATATGGATGAATGTTGTATTGGCTAAAATAGTTGCATGATTATATCCTTATGCATAATAATTTTCCATTATGAGCATGCCTTATGAAATGTTTCTAACCATACAACTAATGCATTTTACTTGTAGGAAAGATCGTGTACAATTGCCTACAAGAAAAGAAGGATGAGACTTGTTCCGAAGAACAAGTGATTATAGTTCGAGAAATAATACAATATGAAGAATAATATGATGATACCTTTAAAGGAAGAAATAGGTCTCAGACACAGTCTAGTTATGTGACAATATTGAGAGAGATCATTGATGCAGAACCTTTGAGCTATGAAGAAGTAGCCAAGAAGAAAGGGAAGGAGAGTACCGGTTCAAAAAGAATGATGTCTAGGATGCGGTATCGAGACTTGAAGGGAAGAACATAGTGTCTTCCATATTGATCTACAAGATCCAGCATGCAGTAGATGGCAACATCGTGGGATACAAGGCAGGATTCGTAGCATAAGGCTTCTCACAGAAAGAAGAGACATTTGCTGCCACTGGGAGTTGAGACACATGATAGGAAGACTCATGTGTGAAAATTAAAGAAGTCCTTGTATGAGCTCAGAAGGCACCCATGGGATAACACATGCATGAGGAGCTTGAAGATCACCTAGAATGATGAAGATATTAACCTTTGCTACAAGTTTGAAGATGAAATCCTATAGAGGATGACAAGCTCACAGATGGGTGGGAGAAGAAATTTTGAAAAGGTTCAAGATAGAGGATCTTGGTATCCAGTGACCCTAGATGGATACATAGAATATTAGTAGCAGAGGAAGCTACTTGTCACTACAGTACATAATGTTTCAATGCTAGAGTATGAAAGGCAGAGGGAGAATGATGGTCCGCTTCAAAGGGAGTGACTGCAGAAGATCCCGAGGTTCAACATGGTACGATAGGATGGACAACTTACTGATGGGTCTAGGATTTACTAAGAGTAAAGTAGATTCCAAATTTTGCTTCAAGGTTGAATGTGTAAGACCAGTGATGATCCTATTATATGTTGATGACTTGTTCCTGATAGAAAAGAGGAACTCATTAAAGTTTCAAGAAGGAGACTTGCTTTCGAGTTCAAGATGAAGGAATTGGATATGATGCACTACTTCTAGGCATGTATGTGTGGTAGAGTGCGGATGGAATTCCCCTTGGAAAAAGGAAGTATGCAGTGGAGATCCTGAAGAGGTTCATGATGATGTACTGCAAGGCCATGGCCACACCTATGGAATCGAACCTGAAGCTATTAAGTGTTCCTTCATAAGAGTTGGTTGATGCCATGATGTATCGTTGGTTGATGCCATGATGTATCGTTAGATGATTTGTTCGTTGATATACTTGATGAATGAGACTAGATATTTTATTTTCTATGAACACATTGAGACATGTTTACCTAATGGTTGCAAAGCATGCAATGAGGTACTTGAAGGGTATGGTCGAGTATGGGCTCAAGTATGATGTGAATCAAAATATTAACATGGAGGGTTGTGTGGATTCGTATTGGGCAGACAATGCCATTGATAGGAAGATCACTTTGAGGTACTGCTTCAGTATGAGATCAGGTGTGATCTCTTGGTTTAGCAGGATGGAGTCCTGCGTGGCACTGAGTACAGCTGAAGAAAAATATGTTGCCACTTGCTCGGATATTTGGGAGGTAGTATGTTTCTTTTGAAAACTACTATTTGATTTGATTTATATTACTTGCATTTTTGCATGATGCAGAGAGGAGTAGTGAAGCTCCAGTATGTGATATAGATCGAGATCTCTTGAAAGAGGGAGTTCTAGCATAGTCAGTGAGATAGGTTGTGTGAGCATAAAATCTTGGCAAAGCTCATAGGTTTCTCAGATGTAAACAGTCCTGTAGGTTGTCCTCGGATGTAATCGGTCCTAGCAAAGCTCATAGGTTATCCTTGGATATAATCAGACCTGATGTGATTCTATGCTAGAAATGGCTAGAGTGAAGTTTGAGTACTTCAGGGAGAAGCTTGGTGTTCTCTAGATCGAGGTTTCTTCCAAGGGGAAGTGATGAGTTTGTGTGCCATTCTAACATGGCAGTAGGTTGGGCCTCCCATGGTTAGATGTAAGTGCAGATCCATTCTGACATGGTGGTAGGATGGTCCTCCCATGGTCAGATGTAAGTGCATAGCCATTCTGACATGGTGGTAGGCTGGGCCTCCCTTGGTCAGATGTAAGTGTAGAGCCATTGTGACATGGTGGAAGGTTGGGCCTTCCATGGTCAGATGTAAGTGTAGAGCCATTCTGACATGGTGGCAAGTTGGGCCTCCCATGGTAAGATGTAAGTACAGATCCTTTCTAACTAGGTCAGATATAGGTGCCGAGCCTTTCCAACATGGTGGCAGGTTGGGCCTCCCATGGTCAAATGTGAGTGTTGAGCCTTTCCGACATGGTGGAAGGTTGGGCCTCCCATGGTCGGATGTGAGTGCTGGTCCTTTCTGACATGGTGGTATGTTGGGCCTCCCATGGTCAGATATAAGTGCTGGATGAGCCTTTCTGACATGGTGGTAGGTTGGGCCTTTCTGACATGGTGGTGGGATGGGCCTCCCATGGTCAGATGTGAGTGTTGGGCATGCCTTTCTAACATGGTGGTGGATTTTTTCCTCCCATGGCTAGATGTAAGTGTTGGGCAGGACTTTCTGACTAGTACAGATATAAGTGTTGAATAAGATGAAGACCTACCTAGAGGCTAGGCCTACAACTAGCATGAAAAAGGGCTGGCTATGTAGAAATTCCTGTGACGAGTAGAATTGAAAGATAGCACCAATTGATTGAGATAGCATAGCAGTGATGATGATGATCCAGTGATGATCTAGCTTTGATGATGATCCATTGATGATCCAGCTTTGATGATGATCCAGTGATGATCCAGCTTTGATGATGATCTAGTGATAATCCATCTTTGATGATGAACCAGAGAAGAAGACTTGTACTGATGAATTGTGTCAAGAGAATACCTTCCTAGTTAAGAGGGAGTGTTGATGTATTTGTAACTTTAGAATGTATTCACTTGTTTATATTGTATTTCATTGGTCCCCGATGCTCCTATCAGGAGAATCACTTGTATTTATTTGTAACCTGATGTTCCTATCTACAGAATTACTAAAATTCATGAGGAAGTCCCCTCCATTGTAAGTCGGGTCATTAATACCCTAGTTGTGGTTACTCGAGCCTACATAACTGAGTCAAATATTAAGTGAACGAAAGAGTATAAATAGAGAGTGAGCCTCTCTATTTATTACACACACTCACTCACTCAACTGGGGTGCATGAGTGAGAGAGGAAGTGCTAGCACAAGTGAGAGAGATAAGCTGTCAGAGATCATCTTAATGTTTTTGGGTTTTACTTTTGATACTGGTGCTCATTCTATCTCTAAGGAAGTTGTGGGGTTTTCTCCTTTACGGTTTCCCCAAGGAAAATTCTTTGTGTCTCTTGTCTCTTGTGATTATTGTTGTGCATGTTATTCTCTCAGATAAGATCCTAAGATCATATTTCTTAAATGATAAAAATCTAACATGACCCCCTTTGGTTGACTTATGGTCCTTTATATTCAACTTGGTCCTAACACTCTTTTTTATTGATTAGTAATGTTATTATTTTGTTGTACATTGTTATTGTTTGGTTTCATCAGTTATAATATTGTTACTGTACATGGCATTTGGTGAATCATCTCAGGGACCAAATTTAACGTAGTGATTAGTGGAGTGGTAAAGTTGAAAGAGATGAAAATTATACCCAAGTGAGATATATCATTTCAAATAACCATGATGAGTATTGTTGGCGGTAAGGTCGTCAAACAAGGGGTGAGTATAAATGCATGTTGGGTTTTATGATATGCTCTTCAAATAATCACAACACATATCACTTGAAGGGATAAACATAAATACAATGAGACATGGGCACAATAAATCGGGGGGGTGCACCTAGGTTGGATGTGTCAGTCAAGGCCAATTACTTAATCCTTATATTAATACCCTTAAATCAGAAGACATTCATTTTCCTAACTCTATCATCCATTTGGAAACAAATGTGGAAAAGGGAAACTACCATAGGATTACATAGATATCAAGAGGAACACATTTGGAATCAATTTGTACAAAGACTTTAACAATAATCTCGTATAACAAAGCATAGATGGTGCATCCTCCTTGTTTCATCCTCTATTTTTAGGGGAGAGTGAGATAGAGATTGGATAAATTATTTAAAACTTGGAGATAAAATACCAAATTTAATTTGTACAATAAAGTATCTGATAATAAAAATACCATGTGGGGTGCCCTCCAAATCTGGTCATATCTTAGGGAAAGAAAGAAATCTTCCAAGTATAGCACCATTGGGAACTTTCCTTTGGAATAATGTGCATCCATTTTCCAGTTCTTCAATAAGAAAAAGTTTGTCTGTACAAAGTCTCATCCATATTCACAATATCCACATAATACATAATTGTACATTTATATGACAATTAGAAAATAGTTCTTGTACTTCCAAATAATAATAGAAACGACTCTAAATCTTTGTAGCTACCACCAAATAGGTACTTGTTGGATCTACCTTCCTTGAGTGAGGAAGATAGAGTACAAGAGTTTGAAAGCAAGACATATATTACAATATATAATAGGTCAAGATCAACTAGGGGTGAAAAGGTAAGGAGAAAATTTCGTAGGCGCATGGAACCTTTTCTTTCTAACAGGGGATCATGTGATTATGATAATGAGAGAATATGTGGCATTGATTTTCCCTTGAGGTATAGACATCTTGTCAAACAATGGCTACCCAAGTAGCTACCCCAAGTGGACACAGATTTCTTCCTCGATGGGAGGACATATCGCATTGCTCCATCGTCTTTACATGGATTGTGGAAATTTTCCATGGATGGAATAATGGTCAAATATAGAACTGAAATTGAATTGATGGAGTATGTCAGCCCAGGATACAAATACAATGACTGGTTATTATTGGTCCAGTATGAGAAAAGTATGTGGATATACGGAGTTGTAACAAATTATATACAACTACTAGACAACAATCTGAACAAAGGAGCTACTATGTATACTGATGGACGGCCAAAAGCTTCAGGAAATATCACATGGTTTATAAACAATACATGACCAGGGATAACACATAAGCTACCCAATTTCATATTTGAGGGGCGTGAAGGAAATCGTGTATTCGTATGTGCAACAAAATCATTAGTTTTAGGTGAAGAGTTGTTGATCGATTACAATTTGAATCGAATAGATGTGGGGCTTGCTATTATGGGGGTAATTATCTTATACAAAATTTGATCGATGACTTATTATTTTTCTCTTGCAACAATTTTAATTATATGTACTTTTCATTATTAAAATTTCTTGATTCTTGTATTGTGGCAGGGTGATCGTGTCCAGCTACCACAAGAAAGTAGATATGATTTGGTAAACATCAATGCAATAGTAACCACGATTCATGATTATATACAATTGTTAAAATTTGACCTTTTTTGTGCTTATGAGCTCAATATTTCAAGTTAATATCATGCTTATGATATTGTGGCAGAGGGTACTCAGAACACACTTGTAGCTTCTGGTAAGGTAAACCTGACCACCATATTAACACTAAAGTTTTTCTTCACTAATCACATTTATTAGACATGGTTCAATTTTTACTTTTCAATATGAACATGTCTTGCTTCTAGTATTGTGGAAGGTTGACTGTGGAAAGTCACCAATGGTGTGGCATAAGGTAAATTATAGTGTATTAGTACCTAAAAATGATTAAAGTAATTATTTTCCTTTTTATATGCATGTTATTTTTTTAACGTGAATTTTTGTAATAATAAAAATAAATTAACTACTTTTATTGACTGATGTTTGTAGAGAACACCACATCAAGATGATGAGGTGGCCGCTAAGGAAGATATCCTTTATTCAACTGACCCAATGGAAACTGTGAAGAAGGATTTGAAAAATTCCAATCAAGAACTTCTTAGACTGATTGTAATCAGACCTAGGACTGAAGCAATCAAAGCAAGAATTGGTGACTTGAGGCAAACAATAGAATAGTACATGGTAAGTGGCATATTTGAAATATTTTACGAACTATGAAATATGTTCATTTATGTTATTTTAGTTCTCTTTTTTTTATATGATCTAATCAATTAAAATTTTATTTTTGTAGGAGTTTTTGGAGATAACACCCGTGCATCGAGTACACGATGTAGAGAGAGGTATTGGTAGTATTGATGGTTCAACACATTATCAATATACCGTACCAACGAGGCTATTTGATTATCCTGACCAGCAATCCCCTTTATATGCTATGACCTCACTAGATGTTCGATATCAGCGGGGCCCTTCACCCACTACTACTTCATAGGATGTTAGAGAGGACAATATCATCTAATGTGAAAGTTTATATCATGGAGACATACGTGTGGTTAGCAGGGGACCATTGCTCGTTACCTTTTTGGTGGACCATGAATTTGTTCCAATCAAGATACCAAATATTACAGGTATTATTTAATTAATTTAGTGTTTTTTTATGTAATTCAAAGCCACATACCTCAAATAATTTTTAATTAATGACCATATTGTTTTTGCATGAAATAATGTTTTTTATAAGAACCTACATGAGAAGGTGTTGGATATTTTTGGGCCCACCATTCGTACATGGTGGAATTCCCAAAATGAAAAATTTAAAGATGATCTAATGAACTACATGGTCAACTTGTTTGGTGATACCTTCAAAAAAAAGGTGTCACCATAACAGTTGGCTTAAATTTGAAATATGTTAGGGCATATTATAGGGACAATTTGAAAATTAACCCTAAGTATGAGTGTCCTTCGATGGTTTCAGAGAAGGAGTGGAATGAAATCATGGATGATGCAAAGGAGAAGGCACTGAGAAAGCACGTAAATACTCAGCCACTCGGTTCAAGAAGGTATGACACATATCATATTTTGAATGAAAAATGTTTGTTTTTTTTTTGCTTTTAAATATATTTGAGTTGCGATATCTAACATATTTGAAACCATTCATAGGCTTATTGACACCCCTAAAGCGACAATGAAAAGAGTAGAAAAACATGGCCAGCACAAAATGGGCCAAGGTGGATATCAAAAAATAAGAGCACGAAATGTAAGAATCAAACGATCATTATTTGTAGCCAAATTTTTTTTTAAATGTAGCAAACAAATAATTGATTTATCACAAGAAATTTTCATGGTGTTATGCATTGCAGGAAAATTCTTTTCAAGAGGAAGCCACTGAAGAAGACTTGAGGCTCGACTTCAATTACGACTTTCAACATGTGATGGAATGTTGAAAAAGCTTGGGGAAAACCCAAATTTCCCCATTGACGGACACAGGGGTAAATAAAACCAATAAGGCCATCATTATAGTGCCCTTGTGTGATATATTTAGGAATGATTAGATCAAAAAATAAATGTCATTTTTTTTCAAGGTGAGAGCAACAAAAGCAGCGAGGGTAGTGATACTAAACATGTACCACATTAAGGTGGGGATCTTCCTCATGGTGGTGGCGAGAAACCTTGCCATTCAGGTATGTATGCTATAACATAAAAGTATTTAATATGATTTTAAATATATAATTGATTATGTGTACTAATAAATTTTCTTATGTGAATGGTAGATCATGTACCTACTCATGCTCAAATGGAAGAGGAACAAATGGCAGAACCAATGAACACTCCAGTTGTCTCATCTAGTCGGCCAACATGTAAATATCATTGTAATGCTATTGGAAATAATGAAATACGTATCTCAATAATAACTACATATTTATATCTATATATTTGACTTGGTTTTTGCAAATGATGCCCTTCTCTAGCATCAACCTACACCCCCTGCTAATCGATGTAACATAAGTATGGTACGAGAGAGAACGGCCACACAATCAACAGAAAGAGAGGGCACACCAACTACAACGGGTCATCACAATGAAGATGATGTCCCCATCTTGGAATTTATGGAAAAAAAAACAAAAACAAAAAATGTGGTTGTATACATTTAAGATTTGTAATTGACTGAGTAAATACTTGAAATATTTATAGCTTTGTTACAAGTTTCTTGATTTAATCACTGCATGGTCATATTTTAGAATTGAGGTATATAATGTGAATGTTATCGATTAGCTCATATTTCTGAATATGTGTGACATATTTCGAGGACTATGGTTATCCTCAAGGGGCTGGCCACCCCTTCCTTAGTTAACCCGGGGAAGATGAGATGACCATATTGTTTATATTTGGTTTAGATATAATATATTCATGTTATTGTTATTTCAGCATTGTTGTCTTTCATTAACAACTTAGATCTGATATATATTGCTAATGTTATTACTATTTTTATTTTTGGTACTTTAATTATTATTGCAGCTCTCTGTTTGATAGTATTGTGTTGATTAAAACAATTAATATACCTATATTTGTGATTTTTAAAATTTATATGCAAAATGTTTGTTCACTTTGTTGCATAGCTTATATTTGAATATGTGTGACATATTTCGAGGACTATGGTTATACTCAAGGGGTTGGCCACCCCTTGTTGTGTTAATCTAAGGAAGATGAGATGACCACATGAGCTTCCTTATCCAGTGATGATGATTATGAGCTTCCAATATTTGCATGAGACACATGAAACATATGACCACATACAATTGATAAGGATGGGTAACCCACCCTCACCCTGAATTGATGTGCATGATCCTAGTATGATTTCATGTTTCCCTATTATGTTATGTTGACTTGTATGTTTACTTGTATGTGATGTTTAGCCTTGTGGTGACTCGTGATTGACCCTTGGATGGTAAGGTTGAGCTATAAAACCCTTAAATGTTGATGTCTATCTTGTTGATGACTAGCGTGTCACCTTAGGATTGTTGTCCACCATTGTGTTGACCTTAAAATCCCTCCTTAGGTGCCATCCACCATAGTGATACCTTATATGATTTTTTTAGAGTACATTGTTGTCGTTTAATAGAAGCATTTTTTCCGAGGATAAGGGAGTTCTTCCCTAATATCTAATGTTGAGTTTATAAATGGTTTAGATATGGAAAAAATGTAGTTTTATACATTTAATATTTGTATTTGATTGAGTAAATACATGAAATATTTAGAGTTTTGTTACAAGTTTCTTGATTTAGTCGGTGCATGGCCATATTTTAGAATTGAGGTTTATAATGTGAATGTTATTGATTAGTTCATATTTTTTACTATGTGTGAAATCTTTTGAGGACTATGGTTATCCTCAAGGGGCTGACCACCCCTTCCTGAGTTAACCTGAGAAACATGAGATGACCATATCGATTATAATTGGTTTAGATCTAATATATTCATGTTATTGTTATTTCAACATTGTCGTATTTCATTAACAACTTAGATCTAATATATATTGCGTATGTTATTACTATTTTTCTTTTTAGTACTATAATTATTATTGCAGCTCTCTGTTTGATAGTATTGTGTTGATTAAAACAATTAATATACCTATATTTTTATTTTTTAAAATTTATATGCAAAATGTTTGTTCACTTTGTTGCATAGATTATTTTTGAACATGTGTGACATCTTCTGAGGACTATGGCTATCCTCAAGGGGTTTCCCACCCCTTGTTTTGTTAACCTGAGGAAGATGAGATGACCACATGAGATTCCTAGTCCAGTGATGATGATTATGAGATTCCAATATTTGCATGAGACACATGAGACATATGACCACATATAGTTGAGAATGATCGGTAACCTACCCTCCCCATGAATTGATGTGCATGATCCTAGTTTGATGTCATGTTTCCTTGTTATGTTACGTTGACTTGCATATTTACTTGTATGTGATGTTTATCCTTGTGTAACTATTGATTGACCCTTGCATGGTAACATTGAGCTATACAACCCTTAAATATTGACGTCTAACTTATTGATGACTAGTGTGACGCCTTAGGATTGTTGTACACCCTTGCATTGACTATAATATCCCTCCTTAGGTGTCATCCACCATAGCACTACCTTATATGACTTTTTTGGATTACTTTGTTGTTGTTTTTTATTGTGAGTTGGGCATACTACTATGATGCTATTGTTTTTTATTTGTGAGGGTTGGATGATCTTTTTTAGGGTCTTTTCGAGTTCTAGGTTCTCTCCTTTCACATGTATGTTGGTCTAGTCAAGTCTCATGCAAGTTAACACTAAGAGGTTGAAGTACGTTTAATAGAAGCATTTGTTTTTAGGATAAGGGATTTTTGCCCTAATATCTGATGTTGAGTTTATAATTGGTTTAGATCGGATATATATTGCTAATGTTATATATATATTTCTATTGTTATTATTGTTATTGTTTTCAATACTTTAATGGTTATTGTAGCTCATTTTTTTGGGACATGTTGGATATTAAGGATATTGAGGTATGGTTTTTCTTTTCCATAAAAATTACATAATTTTATTGTACTGTAGTGATACATACAAGGGATGATTCTAGATCCTTATAGTTTGTAACATCGAAGGCCAAATTTCTTGGAAAAGGATTCTCTTAAAAAGAGGGGGTTGATATTGACAAGACTTTTGTTCCAATTTCAAGAGATTTCGGGATACATGGGAAAGTCCCAAGTTTTCTCTATGTCTCTTTGTTTTCGTGCATGGTTACCTTTTAGTGATCCTATTTTTGTTTTCTCTACAATTTATTAAAGTTATGCTAATATATCAAATCTCTAACATGTTCGACAGTCATTTCCAACTCAACATAGAATGGATATTCATCAACCTTAACCCATGAGAGAGGTTCTTATGCAACATGGCACATCGCTCAAGAATACATCAATAGGTAAGGTGCATTACTCGAGAGTTACACTATAGTATGTTCTTCCAATTCCTATCATTATGTGGGGTGTTAATTTAGAATTTGGTGTGAATTTGAGGGGGTGGAATAATGTTGTCCACAAAATTTTGTTTCCATCCACATTTTTTAGAAGTATTAGTATTCCTTTTGGAGTTCATCACCTATTGAAATTATTCTTAGATTAGCTAATGGTTATGGTGGTTTATTCTTTCAAAAATTGGAAGAAATTGTACAATTCTTATCCTTCCTTCACCTTAGTACTTCATGCCTTGTAGATACTTACCAAAAATAACCAAACCCCCCTCCTAGACTACCAACTCCATGAAGACTACCTCTACAAATTAAATAAAATATGTGTTCCCCCTCCCCCAAATTGCATTATCCTAGTACTGAAAGACCATTCCTCATCTAATGGTGGAGATTTTCACACTCATAATGTTGATGTATTTGTAACTTCGGAATGTATTCACTTGTATATCTTATGTATTGTACCCCGATGTTTATTCCATGAGGTATCTATAATGTAATTGAGTCATGTCATGCCCTGATGTTCCTATCGGTAGATTCAATAATGTAAACAAGTCATGTAAAGTCATTGAGGTTAACCATCCATTGTAATTCGAGTCAATAGTCCCCACAATTGAGTCAAGGTTAACCCTCTTTGTTGATCGGAGGGAAAAGTCCCCAGAGTTGTGGGGCACTAGGGTTATTAGACTCTAATAGAGATTTCCGCCCTGGCAAGTAATTGTTAAGTGGGGATGAATTGTTGGAGTGGAATTTAAGTGAACGAAAGAATATAAATAGAGAGTGAGCCTCTCTATTTATCACACACACACTCACTCATTGGGGCACATGAGTGAGAGAGGAGAAGCTCTCTCAAGTGAGAGAGAGAGAAAAGTTGTGGAGCTCATCTTTTTTGTCTTTGGGTTTTACTGCTACCATTGGTGCTCATTCTATATCTGAGGAAGTTGCGGGGTTTTATCCTTTATGTTTTCCCCTAGGAAAATTCTTTGTGTCTCTTGTCTCTTGTGTTTATTGTTGTGCATGTTATTCTCTCAGATAAGATCCTAAGATCATATTGCTTTAATGATAAAAATCTAACATGGTATCAGAGAGATAACCTGAGAAGAAGACATTATGCAACTGCAGAAGCTAGGGATAGTTACTTTTTGAGTCTCTCTCCACAATATATCAGCAAAAGAAGGCTAGGCTAATTCTCCATTGAAGGGCGTATCTTTCTGTCGAAGCAGAATTTGATTCTGGGCATTTTCAGTTTTTGCTGCGGGAAATTAGGGCTTCTTACAAAAGAGGAATTTTTGAGTGAGCCCAACATAGGATTTTTCTCCTCATAAAAATTGAATTTTAGAGACCTCAGTCGAGATTTTGGTTGGGTGAAACTTCAGGAAAGTCAAACCCTAGTTTGACCCCGGGCCTGAAAAACCCTAAAATACTAAAATTGATAGTTTTGGTAGATTCGCTATATCTTGAGATTGGAGAAGGCTCAAATGGCGACACTTTCATAGGTCGAATATAAATTTGTTATGTACACTATATCCAAGTTTCAGCCTCATATTCACTATATTCTAGTAGATATGATTCCTCCAAGTTAGGGTTCCAGCCTCTCCCAGGATTCCTCCCCAAACAGGACACCTATGGAGAATTTCTATATCACGGGCTATGAAGGTCCAAATGAAATTTATCAAGATGTTTCATAAATGGCACAGACTGTACTTTTTTTGGTAAAATTTTCATACCCCTAAGATGAAACAATGACACGTGGAAGTCCATACAACTTTTCTATGTTGAACAGTTCTGAAATAGGTCACCTTGGGAAAAATCTCATAAGTCTTAATGGGTAAAACCAATTCTGATGAAACTTGTTTTTTTAAAACAAAGACAGACGAGGCTACCTGAGTACAAATTTTCAGACACATAGGAGCAGCAATTTCATAGATACCATAGAAACAGTATCAGGCATTTCTGCAGAAGAAATTGGTAAACTAAGGTTTCCTGTTCTGCGAGCCTCTCTCCACTGTTTTCAGAAAAGGAGTACATTGGACAGCTCACCTTGAAGAGGTCTATCTTTCTATCTAATCATTAACTGAAATATTCCAAGTTTTGAAAATTAGGGATTCTCTGACAAACCCTAGATTGGCCAGCTCTAGAAGCAGGACAGACACCTCAAATTGGTAAGATCTAATATTTTGCTATTTACATTTGAGGTTCTCATTTCTTAATGACTAGTCACACCAGCTTGATGACAAGTTTGGTGAAACTGACAAATTCCAAGCATGGAAGTATTGGATCTCACTGGTTCTTGAAGAAAATGAATTGGACACCTACATAAGTGGAGAGGTTCTAGTTCTAGAGGGAGATGATGCTAAAAGCCTTACACAAGAAGAACTTGGTCAAGGACAAGAATATCATTGTTGATTCAATCATGAATCACCTTATACCACAATTTTCTTCCCTAAAGAAACCGAAAGAGATGTTTGATTCCTTGATCAAGCTATTTGAAGGAAAGAACATAAATCAGAAGATGACTTTGAGAAAATAGTTGAAGAATGTGAAGATCCAGAATGCAAAGACCATAGAGTCATACTTTGCAAGGGTCTCTCAAATCAAAGAACAACTTGAAGCAGTAGAAGAAGAAGTGGAGAATGCAGAAGTTGTAATAACCACCTTGAATGGCCTCCCAGGATCATGGCATTCATTCATTCAAGGAATGTGTGCCAAAAGGAAGTGATTACTTTCATCAGACTCTGGGAAGAGAACACACAAGAATAAGCTCAACTCATAATAAAAGAAAAGAAGACGGGAGAAACTGAAGATTAAGATTTCACGATTCAAAGAAGATACCTCAAGCGATGAGGAATATGAAAAACTCAATTCTTGAAGAGCCTCTTATCCATATTGAGCATTTGGATAAGTAATGATGTTGTTATGAATGAAGAAGATGCTGAATCTAAAAGAAGGAGTCTACCCATGAAACAAATAAAGATAAGTATTCAATTGTCATTTCATGATATTGTTTTGTTATGCACGTGTTTATATTTAGTTGATGTGTTATAGAATGTTTGCATTAATGACAGTATACTACTAATATGCATGTGTTGGGTAAGTAGCTCATGGTTCTATACAACTCTCCACTGCTACTTATCTAGAATGAAACCTCTTTACTGACATATTGGATTAGTGCACAATCTCAATGTTGTCCTCGTAGAGATGGAAGGCATCTAGAAAGTTTCCATGAGACATGGATGAATGTTGTATTAGCTAAAATAGTTGCATGATTATGTCTTATGCATAAGAATTTACCATTATGAATATGCATTATGAAATGTTTCTAATCATACAACTGGTGCATTTGACTTGTAGCAAAGATAGTGTACAATTGCCTACAAGAAGAAAAGGATGAGACTTGTTCTGAAGAACAATTGACGACAGTTCAAGATTCACTCTAAATCTGAAATGAAGAATGATGTCTAGGATGCAGTATCAAGACCTGAAGGGAAGTTCGTAGTTCCATCATGTAGTAGATGGAAACATCATGGGATACAAGGCAAGATTAGTAGCACGAGACTTCTCATGGAAAGAATGCATAGACTACGAAGAGACATTTGCATCCACTAGGAGTTGAGGCACATGACAGGAAGACTCATGTGTGCAAATTAAAGAATACCTTGTACGAGCTCAGAAGACACCCATGGGATAATACATACATGAGGATCTTGAAGAAGATGAAAAGCTCACAGATGGGTGCGAGAAGAACTTTTGAAAAGGTTCAAGACAGAGGATCTTGGTATCTAGTGACCCTAGATGGATACAAAGAATATTAGTAGTAGAGCAAGCTACTTGTCACTCTAGTACAAAATGTTTCAGTACATAGAGTACACAAGACAGAGGGAGAATGATGCTTTGCTTCAGAGGGAGTGAATGCAAAATATCCTGAGGTTCGACATGGTCTGACAGGATGGATAGCTTACTGATGGCTCTAGGATTTACTAAGAGTAAAGCAGATTCCAACCTTTAATTCAAGGTTGAAAGTGGAAGACTAGTGATGCTCCTGTTATATGTCGATGACTTGTTCCTGACAGAAAAGAGGAACTCATTAAATTTTCAAGAAGGGGACTTGCTTCCGAGTTCAAGATGAAGGACTTAGATATGATGCACTACTTTCTAGGCATGGAGGTGTGGCAGAATGCAAACAGAATATCCCTGGGACAAGGGAAGTATGCAGTAGAGATCATGAAGATGTTTAGGATGATGGACCGCAAGGCCATGACCACACCTATGGCATCGAACCTAAAGCTATTGAGTGATGATTCATCAGATTCAGTTGATGTCACGATGTATCATCAGATGATTTGTTCCTTGATGTACCTGATGAATACGAGACCAGATATTTTCTTTGCTGCGAACACATTGAGACATGTTCATGTGATGGTTGCAAAAAATGTAGTGAGGTACCTAAAGGATACTGTTGATTATGGGCTCAAGTATGAGGCGGATCAGAAGATTAACCTGGAATGTTATGTTGATTCAGATTGGGCAGGCAGTGCCAGCGATAGGAAGAGCACTTCGGGGTGCTGCTTAAGTATGGGATCAGGTGTGATATCTTGGTTTAGCAGGAAGCAGTATTGTGTGGCATTGAGTAAAGCCAAAGTAGAGTATGTTGCAGCTTATTCAGCTAGCTGTGAGGTAGTGTGGCTTAGGAAGCTACTATCTGATTTGTTTGATCTCCAGTTGGATGATACTTGTATATATTGTGACAACCAGAGTTGTGTGAAGTTATTTGAGAACCTGGTGATCCATGAGAAGTCGAAGCATATCGAGATAAAATATCACTCTATCAGGGACATGGTGCAGAGAGGAACAGTGAAGCTCCAGTATGTTGCTATGGACAAGCAGACAGCTGATGTCTTGACCAAGCCATTGGCCAGAGTGAAGTTTGAGTTCTTCAGGGAGAAGCTTGGTGTTTTCCAGATCAAGGTTCCCTCCAAGGGGAGGTGATGAGTCCGAGAGCCTTTCTGACATGGTAGGATTGGTTCCTTCCATGGTCAGATATAAGTGCGGGAGCCATGCTAATGTGACTATGGGATGTGTTCCCACATGATTAGATGTAAGTGCAGAGCCATTCTGATGTGACTATGGGATGTGTTCCCACATGATCAGATGTAAGTGTAGAGCCATTCTGATGTGACTGTGGGATGTGTTCCCACATGATCATATGTAAGTGTAGAGCCATTCTGATGTGACTGTGGGATGTGTTCCCACTTGATCAGATGTAAGTGCAGATCCTTTATAGCATGGATGTGGGATGTGCTCCCCACATGGCTAGATATAAGTGTTGAGCCTTTCTGACATGGTTCTTGGGTGTGTTCCTCCCATGGTCAGATATAAGTGTTGATCCTTTTCGACATGGTTCTTGGATGTGTTGCTCCCATGGTCAGATGTGAGTGCTGGGCCTTTCTGACATGGTTCTTGGATGTGTTCCTACCATGGTCAGATATAAGTGCTGATCCTTTCTGACATGGTTCTTGGATGTGTTCCTCCCATGGTTAGATATAAGTGCTGAGCCTTTCCGACATGGTTCTTAGATGTGTTCCTCCCATGGTCGGATGTGAGTGCTAGGCCTTTCTGACATGGTTCTTAGATGTGTTCCTCCCATGGTCAGATATAAGTGCTGAGCCTTTATGACATGGTTCTTGGATTTGTTCCTCCCATGGTCAGATATAAGTTTTGGGCCTTTCCAACATTGTTCTTGGATGTGTTCCTCCCATGGTCAGATATAAGTGCTGATCCTTTTCGACATGGTTCTTGGATGTGTTGAGTCCCATGGTCGGATGTGAGTGTTGGGCCTTTTTGACATGGTTGTTGGATGTGTTCCTCCCATGGTTAGATGTGAGTGTTGGGCGTGCCTTTCTGACATGGTTGCTAGATGTGTTCCTCACATGGTCAGATGTAAGTGTTGGGTGGGCCATTCTGACTTAAGGTAAGATATAAGCATTGAAGAAGACCTGCATGGAGGCTAGGCCTACAACCAACATGAAAAATGGTTGGATCTGTAGAACTTCCTGTGACGAGAAGAATGAAGAGATAACACGATTTGATTGAGATAGTGGAAGTAGTGATGATAATGATGATCCAGCGATGATCCAATTTTAATGATGATCCAGATCAAGTGATGATCCAGACTTGATGATGATCTAGTGATGCTCCAGATTAAGTGATGATCCAGAATCGATGATGATCTAGATCCAGTGATGATCCAGACTTGATGAAGATGACTTGATGATGAAGATGACTTGAAGATGAAAATTACTTGAAGATGAATATGACTTGATGATGATCCAGATGATACAGAGAAGAAGACTTGTGCTGATAAATTGTGTCGAGAGAATACCTTCCTAGTTAAGACGGAGTGTTGATGTATTTGTAACTTCAGAATGTATTCACTTGTATATCTTATGTATTGTACCCTGATGTTTATTCCAGGAGGTATCTATAATGTAATTGAGTCATGTCATGCCTCGATGTTCCAATCTAGAGATTCAATAATGTAAACAAGTCATGTAAAGTCATTGAGGTTAACCCTCCATTGTAAGTTAGGGAAATAGTCCCCACAATTCAGTCAATGTTAACCCTCCTTATTGATCAAAGAGAAAAGTCCCCACAGTTATAGGGCACTAGGGTTATTAGACTCTCATAGAGATGTCAGCCCTGGTAAGTAATTGTTAAGTGGGGCCGACTTGTTGTAGTGGACTTTAACTGAACAGAAGAATATAAATAGAGAGTGAGCCTCTCTATTTATCACACACACACTCACTCATTGGGGTGCATGAGTGAGAGAGAGAACAACTGTGGAGATCATCTTTTCTGTCTTTGGGTTTTACTACTGCTATTGGTGCTCATTCTATCTCTGAGGAAGTTGCGGGGTTTTCTCCTTCATGGTTTCCCCAAGGAAAATTCTTTGTGTCTCTTGTCTCTTGTGTTTATTGCTGTGCATGTTATTCTCTTAGATAAGATCCTAAGATCATATTGCTTAAAGGATAAAAATCTAACACATAAAACCCTCCATCACTTACAACGCCACTTTTGTTGGCCATCCTTACACAAATTTGTATAATACTTCATCCATCATGCTAAACTTATCAATCATAAAGTTGACATTTATCAACCTCTCCATATTCACACATTTAGGAGTTCATTTCCATGGATTTTATCATTGTTGTCTCAATCAAGGTATTGGACACCAATGCCACTTATTACCACAACCAGGCCTTCAAATTTCCATAAAATACCTCCTATTTCCCTAAGATGAACTATGGATGTAACATCAATACCACAACAAAATATTAATACAATGAAGTCCTAAATTGATATATATCAGCAAGAAATATCATATTTGTTGGCTATAACAGCTTGTAGATGACTTGAAGTGATGGTTTTAGTGCAAAGAATTCATCAACTACCTTGATGAAGATATTAGACCCCCTTCAAGTGAGAATATACCCCTTGAAAAGCCCCATTTTGAGTTGGAATAAACCCATGTTCAATTCTAGAATTGATATGGCAATTTTTTAAGATGACAAGATTGGGAAATCTACCCAGAGTTCAAGAGTATTGAACAACAATTGTACCAGAGGATGTATGACTGAATTGTTGTGGTACGTGTATGTGTACATTAGTCATGAAGTGATGTAAATGACATATGGTGGGTGGTTTGATATATATCACATTGCATAGTTGTGTATCATCATCCATCCATATATTGGCATTTAAAATTCCCCCAAATACCTACCATTTGGAAGACCCTCTCCTCTCCCAAATGATTGTCCATGATATTGAAATTCCCAATGGTTAATGCAATCGAATTTGTATTTTCTCTAATCCTTTTAGATGTTGACTATGAAAGGTATCAATTATATTTAATGGTCTTCCATACTACCTCTTTTCCTAGAGAGGAAGATACTAAGTATATTTTTCATGAGGACAACCTTATATTGTCAAGTTTTGAAGAGATAGGCCTTAGATATGACAATGAAAGTATATATATTCACTCATCCATGAATATGTGATAATACAATGCAATTTTAAATGTTGTTCCAAGTCTAGAAGCTTTAGTTTTTAATGATTCCATCATCACTCCAAATATAACCCATTTGATCCAAGTTTTTCCTTGGTATATGATGATTACCTTGAATATTCTATTTGAGATATTTTCTACCCTTATGAAAAACGTTAGTGACCATGTCATTAAGGTTGAGGTAGGAATCCATTTTTTTGAATGGTCATATTATACTAATGAAGACATTGAATTTCAACTTGAAACTAACATCAAAATTTCTAAATATTTTGAGTTATTTTATGTTTCTATTGAGAGGTGGAGGGAAAATTTGATTCTAAATTTGATCATTCAAGATGGGGATACTTTAATCCTAATTTTTTAAAGAGAAAGGTATGGATATCAGTGAATTCCTTTTCTTTAATCAAATACTATGCCTTAAGTTGATGTTTGGACTTAGGTTCTAGTATAGTTTTTGTATCAGGATGACTTCATCTTGGAATTTCCTTTTCAAGAATTATTGAAGGCCATGTTGTATTTATCATTAAAGATTCCTTTCATCCTTGCAAATGGTATTTTCCATGAATATCAAGTCTTAACCATACTTTGTACACACACACACACACACACACACACACATTGAAAATTATTATTAGATAAATTGATAATTTCTTCTTCTTTCAAGTTATAACTTTTTCTTTCTTTTATTGTTCATAGTTTTTTATTTGTGGGTTTCAACTCTTTTTATTCATTTTCACTACTTTTTGGTTTACTTATATCCTCTCCTTTTGTTATAATTGTGTAGGTTTTCTTAATCATTTCTCCATTCATTAGGCAGTGAGCTTCTTCAATTTAATAATGCTTCAAAGCTTCACAACTTTAAACATTGTAAGGTTATTCATGATTATGATTCTCTTAAGGAATTTCTCATTATCATTCTCCTTATGGATACTTTATGGCACTTCACTACTTCATGTGGATTCAAGATGTTATGGTGTTTCCATATTAACATTTCTCTTCAACAAACCATTTTTTTATTCAATTAAAAGATATTCTAAGGTTGACATCAATGACAACCAAAATGTCCAACAATGAAACCATTAGTGTGAAAATGCTTTGACTGACAACGTTTATGGTTTTGTTTTCATTGTTTATTATGGTGATTGGTTCTTACCTCTTGAGCAACATAAAACTAGTACAAAAAAGTGCTAATATGTTAGAAATGGTAACCTGCACTGATATCTATCCTTTAAAAAATAATAGTGTAGTGCATGGACAATACAAATAACAGGCTCACTACAAGAATTATATACATGTTTTAGTAATACCTTCGAATTCAAATATAAATTCATTTTAGCAAGCATTCCTATATTAGGAAAATGTGTGAGATGGATATTCATGGAAATGTCAAATATTTGTGGTGCACTACATGCAAAGGGGTAAAATTTTGAGTTCAGGGTTTCATTATTGGAATATATCATTGGAATGAACATGTGGTATGAATGTGATACCTATGAGGACACATCATAATTTATCTTCATGAAAATGTTTGAGGATGCCTAGTTTTGTGTGACACAGTCTTAGCCACCCATTATGAACAAACCATGGGGACAAAATCCAACCTTTCAACTTGTTTTACCTTAGAACTTAATGGAATTTCCATCCCATTGTGTTCTTCTTCTCCAACTCTTCTTGAGGCCACATGAGTCTATCCTAAACTATAGTTATAGTACTAGAGGCTTGGATTGTTTATTAGGGTTTGGTCCTCCTACTTGGTTGAGGGATATGCTCTTTCCATTATAGGAAATTTCAATATAAAATGGGCCTTCCAAAAATAATAAAAAATCTATGTCATCATGTATTAGCCAATCAAAATTATTTAAAATTAAAAAATGGAGCACCTCTTAAACAAAATTTTAATATAAATTTGGGGATAGGTATCATAAAAAAAACTACTTTTTTATACGTATTTTCGACATATCTCCCTGTGTTTTTACTTAAATTTTGATCGAGAGAGCTCGTTGGATGCGGAATTAAATTCCGGATCCAACGAATACCCACTCGACATACTTTTGACGGTCTCCCCTACCCCAAAAACAAGAAATACCTGAAAAAATGTGATGATGATGTCATCATCACATTTTTCAGGTATTTCTTATTTTTGGGGTAGCGGAGCCCATAAAAAGTATGTTGAGTGGGTACTCGTTGGATGTAGAATTTAATTCCACATACAACGAGCTCTCCCGATCGAAATTTGAGTAAAAACACAGGGATATATGTCGAAAATATGAACAAAAAAGTAGTTTTTTCTTTTCTTCTTCCAAAATTAATAAATATTATTTTATTTTTTTAACTATTATTTTATTAATTTTCCTTAGGAGGCCCATTTTAAGTTGAAATTTCCTCTAATGCAAGTGGGAATTTCTTATGCCTAATGGGAATGATTTTAGCTTGGTGGGAATAATTTCATGGCCTACGAGAATTTTTATGGCTACTGGGGGCACTTTTATGAGTGTTTCTGAAATTTCCATTGGTGCTACAGGAATTTTCATTGGCATATCGCCATTTTCAGTAGGCATGTGGGAATTTTAAGTGACATTGCGGGGATTTTATTTTATAGTGCAGGAATCTCATTTACAGTGGAGGCATTTCCTTTGTCTAATTTTGGGTATTTTTCTTTCATGCTCATGCTTAGGGTTGATAGTGCAAGAATTTTATAGGGTCTAACAAACAATTTTTACACCCTGTGGGAATTTTCCTTGACCTATGGGAATTTTATATTCATCTCCAATGGATTGCAATCATTTTCAATATCCTGCGGGTATTTTCAATGTGTAATGCATGCATAAGTCATCAACTAGTGGGAATTTTAGTTGGAAGTGTGGAGATTTATCATATATTTGTGGGAATTTCCCAAGGCTTGTGTAAGCATTTTCCTTTGTCTAGTGAGGGAAATATTTTGTGTGTTCTTTTGTTCTCCCTTATCTTCCATTCAACCAAGCCTGAGATCGTCAATCTATTATTTGTTTCATGAAAATATACAGAACTTGTACAATGTTCAACTAATTAACCTTGAGTATTATAACAGAGCTTTTGTGAGATATTTATGCCACATTTATATCCTTTTATTCAGATGATCATGGTATATTCATTTGGAGTTTTAGGTATTGATATGAACTTAAGATTAAGAATCAATGACTTGTTCTATCCATCATGATTCCATAGTAGTGTTATGTATGGGTTCCATATTCCTGTCATTTGACTTATTCTCTTAATAGAAAATAAAAAAAGTCAGGCCTCGTCAAATATAATGAGAATATTGTTTCTCCAATTTCATTATGTTTTTTCTACCTAGAAATAGTCATTATGAGGTTGTTAAAGGGAATTATTGAAAATCCATTTCACCTATCCAAATCGGTGGTAAAATGCTTCAAAAAATAACAACCTTTTGGAGGGCATCACCTATTGAAATTCTTCTTAGATTAGACGCTACTTATGGTGGTGTCTTCTTTTTTTATTAAAATACTCAGAAAGTGTCTCTATAACGACGGAAATGACTTAGTAGTTCATTATCCCGACAACGATATTTTTTCGCTATAGAAATGAGACACCATAGCTTGTATGGCAACCTCGTTGATTTGCGCATGGTGGGTCATCACTATAGCGACACTTAACTGTCACTATAGAGTCAGTGAATTTTTCGCTTATATAAAAAATTTGTTGCTATGCGCATGAAGGGATGTTGGTCTAGGAACGATGGCATGTAAATAGAGCAATGGATCTTTGTTGCTATAGCGATGAAAATTGATTTGTAAGCCATTGTCCACAGATGCAATCTATCATCTCTTTCCTGTCTCCATAGCGATTAATGGTTTGACATGTGGCTATAGCGATGAAAATGTTTCTAGGAAAATATGGGGTGATGTTCGTCGCTATTACATTAAAAAGGTGTTGCAATAGCGATGATTTACTGTGGGGAAAATGTGCACATGTACTAGTGACAGAAACGAGGAACCTGGAAACAAGGAAAATACCTTATCTAGAAGGTACCTGAAGAGAAAATATGATGAGGATCCCTTAGAGGGTGAACTTAGAAAAATCAAACCTCTTACTTTTAATGGAGAGAGATCAAGGGAAAGTAGAAATGTGGTTGTTGGAAATGAAGAAATATTTGTAACTGCATAATTACTTTGATAATCAACAGGCCCAAATCACTATATACATTTTTTTGGGAAAGGCTTACCAGCGCTGGGAGCAATTGAACAGGTGAAAAATAATGATGAAAGGAAGAGTTCATGGAAGAAGTTTCATAGGTATTTTAAGCATGAATACCTATCTCAATAGTACTACAATAGGAAAATGCAAGAGTTCTTTAAACTTATATTGGGTAATGTGACTATGGAGGAGTATGAGAGAGGGTTCCTAGAACTATTAAGGTATGTTGGTTTTATTAAAGACGAGAAGGTTAAAATCCAACTATTTCTTAGCGGTCTACCGACATACAATTGAGACAAAATAACTTATGATGAATCTCACACTCTAAAGAAATCCATAATGGAGGTTAAATTCCTATATGAACAAGATAAGCGAAGAAAGGATATGCAAAAAGTTTGGAAAGATAAAGTAAACGAAAAATAAGATTAGAGGAAAAATGGGTCTAATCCTCTCGATGCTAAATATGACTTTATTGAATTTTTGAAAGAACATTTTTTCCCTGGTGAATCAAAGATGCCTGATTGTGCAGTACAAAGGCAATTGTATCAAGTTAAATGTTGGAACTATGGAGGTGGTCACTATCTTAATAAATGTCCAAAGAGAAGTAATAAAGGGGACAACATATATATGGTTAAAAAATATACCATATTAGAATATGTACTAAAGAACATACCTTGATATTATGCAACCCTAGATAATCGACAAGCAGATAATCAATCAACCATGATCGATATTGACGGTAAGATTGTTGATGTACCAATTTCAATTTTAATTGATTATGGAGCCACCTATAGTTACATTAATGCTAATTTGATTAAAATATGTCACTTAGTGAGTCGTAAACTACCACAATCCAAAATGGTGCAATTATCCACCTCTATGAAATGAAATATCACTTCAATGATCAAAGGTTGTTGTTTCGAGATGAATGGGTTTCACACAAGAGTTAGCTTAGATATAATTCCCCTTTGCTTGTATGATTTTCTTGTTGGGATGGATTGGATGGAACCACATTTTTTCATTCTATATTATTATGACAAAACCATTACATGTCTGGATGGGGATAGGAACCCAATTCAAATAAAGGAAATTCCAAGGTCGATATTTGTTAGACAAATCTCATCCATGCAAATGAAGAAGTGTATGCAGAAGGGTTTTCAATTGTACTCAATCCATATTGAAGAGATACCAACTGACAAAGGAACATCTGTTGAACAGTATGTCATGTTGCAAGAGTTTAAAGATGTATTTCAAGATATACCAGGGTTAGACCCTAAGAGGGATATCGATTTTATAATCAAATTAGTAACAAGAGCGATCCCAATACCCAAAGATCCTTATAGAATGCGCACACCTCAATTGAAGGAATTGCAAATGCAATTACAAGAATTGTTGAAAAAAGGTTATATACACCTTAGTGTATCACCATGGGTAGTGCCTTCCCTCTTTGTGAAAAAGAATGGTGCTACCTTGAGATTATGTGTGGATTACAAACAATTGAACAAGACTACAATTAAGAACATGTACCCATTACCAAGGATCGATGATCTATTAGATATGTTGCATCAGAGCACAAGTCTTCTCAAAGATAGAATTGAGATGAAGTTATCATCAAGTGTGCATTAAGGATGAAGATATTAGTAAAACTGCTTTCATGACCAAGTATGGGCATTATGAATACACAATGTTTTTTTTGGAATGACAAATGCACTAGCCACATTTATGTGCATGATGAATGGTGTATTCAAATAATTTATGGACAAGTTTATTCTTGTATTCCTGGATGATATATTAATCTATTCCAAGAAAAAAGAAGAACATGAAGAATATATGAAAGTAACCTTACAAATTCTGAGAGAGAATCACGTATATGTTAAGCTAAGTAAGTGTACTTTCTATCAAAATCAGTTATTATATTAGGTTCACATTATCTCAGAAGGAGTGATCCTGGACCTTGCAAAAATCAAATCTATACAAGAATTGACTACTCCTAGAAATATGTCTGAGGTAAGATATTTTACGGGGTTGGTTTGTTATTACATGAGATTTATAGAAGATTTCTCCAAAATAGAAAATCCTATTACATCTTTATAGAAGAAGGGTGTAAAATTCGAATGGACCCAAAAATGTGAAGCCTACAGTTTCAAACTTTTGAAATAGTTACTCACATGTGCACTAATTTTAAAGATTGCATATCCAAATAAGGAGTATGTAGTATGCACATATGCATCTCTGGAAGGAATCAATGGAGTTCTAATGCAAAAAGGACATGTTATTTGTTATGAATCATGAAAATTTAAGGATCATGAAAATAAGTATGCTACGCATGATTTGGAGCTCGTTTCCATAGTGCACACCTTGAGAATGTGGAGGCATTATCTCATCGGTAGCAGATTCCAGTTGAGTTCAGATCATCACAATTAAAAATATATGTTTTAGCATCCCAACTTGAATGTTCATCAAGCTAGATGGATGGAATTCCTAAGGGAAATCAAATTTGAAATTAATCATATTAAGGGAAAATAAATTAAGTTGCAGACACACTCAGTAGAAGAAATCAACTAATGAAGATTGCAACCATCAGTAGTTAGAAAACAAATTTGAAGAGAATATTTTTGGAAGCATTGAGTCCTTATGATCATTATTTGCAAGTTAAGATATCCTTACAACCATACAATGCACCATTGAAATAAATGCATTATATATTGGAGGAATATGGAATTCTCATGTACAATAATAAAATATATGTACCTAAAAGGGATGAATTAAAGAGGATTACTATTATAATACAGGAGATGCATAACGTTCTCGATGTTGGTCGTCCACTCTATCTAAAGAATCTTATAGCTATTAAGGAGTATTATTGGCCGGGTATGAAGAAAGAGATAGAAAGGTTCATTGCTAAGTACCTTGATTGTCAAATGGTGAAAGCATAACACAGACATCTTGAAACTCTACTTCATCCATTACCAATTTCAAAATGGAAATGGGACATGGTAACTATGTATTTTATCATTAAATTACCAAGGAAAACGAAGCAACATGACTCCATTAGGTAGTGGTTGATAAATTGACAAAATCTACTGATTTTACACCTATCCAGACAACATTTAAAGCAACAATGATTGTAGATATTTATATGAAGGAAGTTTCTAGGTTACATAGAATTCCTAAGGAAATTGTTTCAGATTGATATTTCAAGTTCACTTCAATGTTTTGGAAAGGTTTGTTCAAGGAATTTGGAACCAAAATCAATCTCAATATACCCTATCATCTAGAAACAGATGGGTAGAATGAGCAAGTTGATTAAGTAATTGAAGATATATTGCGAATGTATGTAATGGACATACCTACCAAGTGGGAAGAATACCTATATTTGGTAAAGTTTTCCCTGATAACAACGGATGCCAAGCATCATTGAAGATGAGTATTTTTGAAGCCTTATATGGAAGAAGGTGTAATGTTCCAGCAAATTAGGAAAATCCTGTGGAAAGGTTGCTAGTTGGACCTGAAATGCTACAGGACATGGAGGAGCAAGTGCACAAAATCAAGTAGAATTTGAAGGTGTAACAAGATATATAGAGAATTTATGTTGACAAGGGAAGAATATATAGGGAGTTCCAAGTGTGAGACCGAGTATTCTTAAAATTCATAGGCAAGAAACATTTGTTAATTCTTGGCAAATGCATACAGTTGGAAGCCAGATTCTATGGACCTTTTGAGGTCCTAAGTAGAGTTGGACCAATAGCATATGAGTTGGTTGTACTTCCCATTGTTAATGCATAATGTTTTTCATGTTTCAATATTGAAAAAGTATGAATATGATTGTAATCATAAACTTTATTGGTATTTTATATAGGTAGAACGACAAGGGGGAATTTAGGTTCATCCAATTCGCATATCGGACCAAAGGATCAATTTAGTTAGGAACAGGGCCATAAAACAAGTAAAGTTCCAATGGACCCATTACAGTCTTGAAGAAGCTACATGGGAGATCGAAGAGAATATGTGGGCTAAGTACCCATATTTGTTTTAAATATTTTGAATATTTTTGAAATGTAAATAAGTTTTAAAACTATGTTTTGGATAATGAGACACCAAGGACAATGTTAAATTAATCTAAGGGGGAGGGGAATGTAACACCCCAGTTTTGAACCCCTAATATAATGATACAAATTTAAATGATGAAATACCTGAAGGGATGAACAATTTGTATAATGTAAATATTAATATAAAATACAGTTGGTAGTGGTTAAGGAAAACATTAAAGAGAATAGAGGAGTATGAATCCACTAGTGATAAGGAAAGGGGGTTCTAGATAGCCTAGGGGGATCTATAACATGACCTTAGCCTAACTTTGATCCAAAAAGTGCTTTGACCATGTTTAATCACTTTTATATATCTTATTAACTTTAATCTTTAATTGTGTGCTAATGAGGAATTAGTGCATGGGTTTGATGCAAGTATTTTGGGAGACCACGTGCGGGCAAAGTTGACTATGAAAGTAATTAGTCACGAATTAGTGCATGGGTTTTGACGTGAGTCTTTTGGAGAGACCACGTGTGGGTGAAGATGGGCCATGGAGCCAAAAGTATGCATACTAGAGGAATTTGAGAGGGCATGAAGCTATCGTCAGTTGTTTAAAATGGGAAGCGTTCTACCTAGTAGGGGTGAAATATGAAACTAATCATTAAACCTTGATTATGAACTAAATTTTGATAATTTGTTGGGTGTTGACTACCTTTTAGTATCCATAAATTTACTGCAAGTGAAATAGTGAGTTGTGTATGAACCTTCCTCGATGAAATTTCTAGGCATTGGTTAATAGTGTGGGTATTTCACTATTGTGCTTTTGGAAAATAAATCAAGGAAACGCATTGTTTCATGTGTAACTGTTTGGTGCCAAAATATTGAATTATTAAGAAAGAGCCATGTTGTTTTGTGTGGAATTGGTGAGTGCCAAAATTTATGAAAGAAACGTGGTGAGGATTTCCATGTTCACATGTTTTTTATCCTTTGATAACCTTGAGTGTTCTTTCGATGGATTCATAGTCTCAAGTTGGGGAGACACCTTGTTGAAATATTTATGAGCAAGGAATCATATGGTTGGGTGGAGCGTTCCTCACACACAACCAGTTGCTCTAGCTTACAGTTGGGTGAGAAGTGGATAATGTTGTATGGGCTCAACGAAACAGACAATGTATTTGAGTTGACACACTCCTATGTGGATGTTTACTTGTTACATTGTTGAATGAGTACTCAAGTGTGGTTTTGGATAATTTAATGCATGGTAGTTGTGACCAGGGTATTTTTTAAGGATTCTAGTATTATACTTAAGTATAGTATTCTAGGCGATTGTTTTGGATTGAAAAAAAAACATGTTTATAGATAGGTAGGCGAATATTAAATATGAAACATAAAATTAACACTAAAATGTGTAAATTTTGGTGAATATTATGATAAAAAAACATATTTTATGTAAATATGGACGATATTAGACACTCAAAATGACCAAATAGCAAATTTATTTAAAAAAAAAACAAAAAATAGTCAATAATTGAAATTTTACCCCTAAAAATTACCCTAATTGTAACCTTCTTTATAGCAACATTTTGTATTTTATTTATCGACATCATTAGATTTTTTACATCTAATTTTCTAAATATTATTTGGTTTCATGAAATTCCTCATATAGATCTTGTAAATACACCTAAAATAATGTTACAATCTTGTAAATACATCTAAAATAATGTTAGAGATCCAAGACAATATGATTTTCTCGATTACAAATAAAAATTTATAGTAAATATTTATAAGTAATGCAACCAAATTCATAAAGCTAAAATATGATAAAAATGAAATATAATTTTATCAATAATAATAATAATAATAATATACTATATAATAGAAAATGCTGGATACAAACCATCATAATCATAACAACTCATATCCTCGTCGCTTTGAAATTCTTGCAAATCTTTAGTTCTATCATTCCATGATATGACATTCCGTAATTAATCTTTGGAATGCTTATAGTACTTTGTAAAACTTTTGTAAATGGATTTAAGGTAATCATTAACCATTTATAACATGCATATCCGTATTAATCTTTGGAATGCTTATAGTACTTTGTAAAACTTTTGTAAATGGATTTAAGATAATCATTAACCATTTATAACATGCATATTCACAATTAATATATTATTGTAAATTTTAAATGAAATAAATACTTAACATTATTTTCAAAAGACTTAAAGTGATTATGAAGAATTTCCTTCATTCAATAGAAATATATTTCATTCACTTCAGTCCGTGTCTTGTGATTTAGACCTCACATCATACCTTATTGCATTCTAATGTACACCTTTTGGCTACCATAAAGAATTGCAATGGTTATAGAAACTAGTATACATGGATTTCCTAAGGAATTTCTTTTAAGCAATGGGGATTAGTGGAAGACATTGGATTAATTTAACCTAATAAAAGTAGTTAATCAAATCAAAATAACTTGCAATTCAAACTCATTTAACATTTCATTTAAGGCAAAATCTTCTCTCAAAACCTTTGATATAATGTTTTTGGTTTATACTGGCATCCTTATACCTTGCATGCTCTTCTAAGGAATAAATGGCATATTTGATGGAAAATCATAATGCCAACTAAAGAGTGCACCAATGCACCACTTTATCTATTTATGTTTTTTAATCTTTCTTTCTTTTTTTTAATAAGAAAATCATAATTATCAAACTCCAAACTTCCTCATAGTGAAATATTAATTGAAAAAGAGGATCTATAACTCTAAGTGCATCACTGTTGTATTTTAATCTATCAAAGTTATGGACATGCATGCCAGTTTTTAAACATCAATATTGCTTAAAAAATATTATGACAAGGAAAGGATTTTCAATCAGATTTAGACCTTTACACATGCATAAGACCTTTTACGAACTTCAACAAGAAATTCTAACTGCAAGAGAGACTAGGGAAGCAAGAAGTGTGTACATTTCTTAATGTTGTCCTAGATGGTCCTTGATCTTTCTCTCGATATGCTCCTTGATGCCCAATGTTGACCTACAAAATCAGTTGTCGACCTTTCTCAAACCAATTTGACACTTTATAAAGATTTTCATTGAAATATAGATGAACTAAAAATTGATCAAATTTAAAACATTCTTCATGCCAAACCACAATTACAAGAACATTGAATTGGAGGAGGGAAAGATGTCAAATCTCTATTAATTTGTGAAATAAGTACAAGTTTACCTTCTAATTGTTCAACACCTTATCGAATCTAAAGATTATGATCTCTCTTGTCATGCACTTTGATGAGATCCCACTTCGATCTATGAGATGTATATGAGGGATGAAGTAGCCCGAGGGAAACAGTTTACTGTTCAGGGATATAAGAGGTTAGCAACAAGAATTGTTGGTAGGAGGGGATGAAGGGTGTGTGCATGATTACTCCAACATAACTTTGGATTTTCTCTAACATCCCCACCTGGTCCAATTCCTTTTCTTTTTTATATGAGAAGGAAATAGTTGTAGATGGTTATCAGTCAATTTGGAGGGGGGGGTAAAAATGGGAAAACTTCCTTAACTTCCATATTTCAAATTTTTATATTCTTTATGAAATTATGGGGATTTAGCACTTAATTCACAAGAAATAGGAGAATGATTCACTTATCGTTAGTGTGCAAGATGTGAATTGTTAGTTTTTTATGCATTCGATACTAATGAACTAGAAAGGTGTGAATGGTTCGCTCCTAATGATCTAGCAGAATGTGAATTATTAGTGAATCCATTTCTAATGAAATAGAAAGGCACGTATTTTCCTCAATTTATGTTTGCAACTCTCATAATTGAGTGGAATGATGCTGGGATTTTATTTTCAAGGATCATGTCCATCAATAGGGATTAAATCACATGCTCTTCCATCCATAATTGTCTTTTTTGTGAGTGAACAATGAAACTTTTGAGTGTCGTCTTTTGAATTGTCATAACGGATGGAGGTGTCAATTTGATATATAATAGATGTCCCCTAACATGTGAGTCATGTTATCCACTAAGTTGCACTTAGGGTATTTTTCAAGTGAGCCACCAAGGATTGGAACAAATCAGTTTTCTTACTCATTGCTCAGGAAGTTCCTTGGTTTCATTAGGGCTAGTTGTGGTCTCTTTTCGCATGTTCACACTCCCTAGGGGGAATTGTAATAAATGACATAGCATGATGGCTTATTTTTGTAAAAGGATTGGCCTTCTTAGGACTTGGTCATCAAGGTCATCATCCTCGAGTGTTTTTCCCTCATCAATTATGTGACAGTATTTTAAGCAACATATAATTTTCGAGTTTTTCACTCAAAATCATCCAAAGCCGGGATGGCGAAATTGATAATTTTATCTTAAAAGGTTTTTAAAGCCTATGGTCTATGTATTATACCATGCTAGTCATAGTACTAAAGTTTCATGGACATGTTCTATAGGATTTTTTAATTTTTAGGTTTATAATAAAATCATCGATATGATGTATTTTAATTGTAAAAGTTCAAAAGGTCATACAATTGGGCCTACGAAACCAATTTGGTCACGGGGATGCTATTTTTTGGACGCAGATCCCTCACTAAAATCCTAAACCCGCTTTTGAGAATCAAATTAGTAATTTTCAATTATTAATTTTGATTTTCTCTCCAAAATGACTCAGAGGGTCAAATCAATGGGAAAATTGGAGAAAATCCAATACCTAAATCAAAGCATCTTGTCTGGAACTTGTATCTGAGGTGTCAAAGTTGTTGAGGATATCTTTTGGGATATTTATAAGCATAGAGGAGCATATTCAACCATCAAAGGATGGGATCCAACTCAATTCCACAAAAGGGGGGCAAATTCTCTCATGGAGGGTGGTTTTGCCACTTGGATGAAGTGTTTAGAGGAGGTAAAGGCTTCCCAAACCAAGTGATACACCTCAATATAGGTGGAATCCTTCCTTTCCACGAATTCAAACCTCATCCCACCATTATCGCAACCCCCAAAACCACCTCACACTTGGAAAATTCACCCCCTTGGGGTTTGAGCTTCTTTTTTGCTATAAAAGTAGGGTTTTGCTCCTAAATCAGGAGGATGTATTGAACCTCTGCTCATTGTATTGTTGTTATTGCATTTTGATTAATAATATTGAAGGATTTGGAGTCTCATGGTGGCATTGTTGCATGGTTATGCAAATTGGATAATTTCTGAGGTGATATTCAGCTAAATTAGGCTTTCATTTTTTTTTCAAGTTTGGTAGTATTGATCTAGCTTCTTTTGGATGAACATTTGTTGTTGTAAATTTGTTCATTTATTTTTTATTTGTAGAATATTTCAGGAGTAATAGATTGTATTCAGTTGTACTAATATTCTCCTTGTCTTTTATGATGAAATGTACTAGATTAACCATGCTTGTTTGAAGGATTTTCTAGTTTTTGCAAGTTGCTTTAGGTGAAAAGATTTTGGATCAGTTTCATCCAACTTATTTTCAATTACATTATATCAGCTGCATTCTAATGTGTTTTTTCCCACATATGCTTCTTCTCTTTCACATTTTCCAAGATCGGGGCTTGACGACCTCTCTCTTCTCTCTCTAAAATTAAAATCTTTTTCGGTTACCGGTTTTTTGTGTTTGACAAGTTTTAGATATGAAAAGTTTGATATTAAAATCTGATTTTGTTAAGAATATATATGTATATCATATCGACAAGTTCTTTAAATTATCATTTCAAACTAGATCTAGATTCACACTTAAAGTGCTTGTTTTCATAAAAAAAATCACAATTTTTCAAGTACTTGAGTAGTGTAAGTTCTTGTACTTTTATTTGATCAATTCATGGGATTCTAAAATAAATCGCTCGCTGTTTTTTAGTAGGTCTGAGAAAAAGGAGAAGGAAACGTTGTCAAAAATCAAACTTTTCATCATCTGGAGCACCTGAAATCTTTCATTCTTCCCTCTTCTTCATTCCTCTTTTCTTCCAAACGGTGTGTAAGCCTTTTGATCCATTTTCAAGGGTCAAAAGGTATTTTATTTCTTATTTCATAATTTTCCAAAGTCCATCAATAAATAAATCAAGTGGGCTACACAACGCCCACACTCCATCCCCCCTGGGGGGATTCATAGTCTATTTCATGGTTTGCATTTTACTAATCAACACTTGCACACAATATGCCTTATTGAAAGGTTGTATAGATTAGTTTATTTTATTTTATTTCATCTCAGATTAAGTCTTTATCAATTATTGGTGGATGATCAGAAAGTGTCACATAGTTGCGGTTCTAATTTGTCATTAATCCTTTGATTTTACAAACTTATTTCTTCTATCAAATTGGAATAAACATTTTATTGTCAACTCATGTATGCTCTTTCCCTCTGTGGTCTTTTCCTAGTTGTTAGGAAATCAAAAGCGATTTTCGACACTTTCTATTTTTTTCACATTAATCTAATAATTTGATAATAAAATCAACTCCCCTCAGAAATATTAAAAAAATTCGACGTACGATAGCTGAAAATCGTGGGAAAATTTCTCAAAGGAAGTAGGAACAACTGAGTAGTGACCTTGAGATACAGTCAGGATACATCCTTGTTGGTGTAGTGTTGGACACCTTCTCAGAGATTCTGATTCATCCCACATTTTTTAGTGAGGAACCACTTTAGTCATATTCCAGACACATTCTTAGTACTTCCAGTATATCGATAATTCCCTTCCCGTAATCCAACTCATCTCTTAATAATTAAAAGTGACCAAGACACATTTGCAAGACATTTTACTTCAACAACATTATTTCACTTTGACCTCATCGGCATTGATCTGATCTGCAATTATTTTATTCTCACTTTATGTGTTGATGTTATGTTGTTGAATATTTACTTAAATTTGCAAACAATCTTGTATCAAAATTTACTTCAAAAAACTCCTAAAGAACTTACTTCCATCAATAACGATTCAAACGTAAAGATCCTTAGACAACTCTTTCTTAGGGACCACCCCCCTTGGCTTCGTTAGGAGTTTGGACTAAACAAAGGATTCAAGATCAAGTGATAGTACATGACTCAAGACTTCCCCCAAAGGAAATACCTAGCAGCTTGAATATTTTTGTTGTGCTTAACTTCTAGGTGTGTGAAAGGTGGCAACAAGTCCAAAGTGAACATGATGACCAAAATACATTATAATAACTGGTGCAATACTAATTCTGAGACTCTTAGTTCTGATCAAGTACATGCAATAGAGAGATATGTGTCAGACATTATTTTCCCAAATATGGACATATCCATGCTCAAAATGATAGAACATTGCCTCCAAATAGCATACATTGCAGATCCATGAGATATGTAGATGATGTAGTGATCATGGACACAAAAGAATACATAGTGAATCCATGTGAAATATATAAGTGGGTCATGGCCACGAAGATGATACACAATGAATCAATACTAATTAGGAGATCATCTCCATGAATAGATACATAGTGGATCTATGTCAATCTGGAGATCATAATCACAAATAGGTACATAGGGTATCTATGTCTCATCATGCATCAATAGAACAATATGTAGCGAAGTTTAGTAATGGTTCTCCCAATAGTATGAGTATCATGTGAGTTGTGGTATAGTCTTGTGTAACTCAAGTAATAGAAAAATGTGAGTATTTTACTATTAGCTCAAGGTATTACATCTAAAACTCCAAGAGGTACCAATCCTACCCATGTGACTAGATGATTTGAAGTTAAACATGGAGGATATAATTTGATTACCAATCATTGATGTATACCTTTAACAAAAATGATGCAACCCACTGATTATGATGGTGGGACCAAGGTAGCTAGTACATTCTAGCAGCTTTGAATTGATGTCTTGAAATTGAACACTTGTAGAATATATCAAATAGGATAAATTGATGTATTCCCACTACGCATTAGTGAGGGAACCTGCCACTAATTACCGCAAGACCCAAGGTACTACCAAGACTCTAGATCTCATTCTCAAAGCATGATGAGTTGAATTTGATGGGAAGAGACCCATTGTAAGGGATGCATTAATCCATCCTCCATCATCAAACATGAGGAAATATTAACGAATGGTTTGACTTGGGAAGGGACTGGGGAAAGTTTTGTAGAATGGACCACAGAATACATATCCTACATGGACCATATGTAAATAGTACATGGAAGATACCCCCTAAGCATAAACTGATAATGAAATCTATTGATAGGGGCGAGAACTTCCATCAATGATCAAAATGGAATCCAATGTACAAGAAAAATATCAAAATGTGAATAGATTTCTTAACATCAAACATCAAGGGAAACCACTCAATAAACGACCAGTGATTAATTGTGTAAGGTTACTTGTTCTATGACTCTAGGTTAATGCCTCTAAGAATATGAATCATCATCAATGAGACACAACCTATGCATGAGAATTCATAGAGGACATTCCACACAAGCACGAGTCCGGACACTGATTTCAATGATACATTATGAGAATAGACTATTAGAATGGAATGTACAACACATGAGATCAAGGAAACTGTAGAATTTCCGACACATATTATATGCTTGAACAATAAGCATGGCATAATAGCGGCTTGCGAAGCTTTCAACAAAAAGAGACAAATGATACAAATACACAATGTAGGAGACATTGAGGGATTCTCCATATGATTGGAAGAGTAACAATTTGAGGAGTAATAACTCTAAGATAAAGGTTTAAATCCTAAGGACAAAAAATAGAACCATTTTTTTTTTAAAACTCAAGACTAGTTCTATGTTAAAGGATGAATTGACTTGCTTCCACAATATAACAAAAAATTGAGATATTCCTCTGCTCTCTCTCTCTTTATAATATTTTATTTTTAGTGTCTTTTTCATATTATAAATCCTGGAAAAAGGAAAAAAAATGCTATAGTACATTGGAGTAGTTGAGCATCACATGGCGTGCAACTATGTTCCAAGAGCATGGTGGCATACCTCTGCAAAAAAAATGCAAAATAGGGAAGTGCATGATGTGGACACTCTTGAAGCATGTGTTCTCCGATCAGGGTAGAAATATGTGACTATAATAAGTATCAAAGGAAAGTGGTTTTAGGAGAATGCATTGGCATTAAGCATTTAATGGCAAACCAAAACGACCATTAGACTCACATGTGCAATCATCTATATGCAAATGCAATAACACAAAGTGCAAAAAAATTGAGATCCCCCTTGGTGATTGCCAAGATAAGTATTAGATAGGGTCACAAGGTTTCATATTAATGGCATGGTGGGGCTTACTAGAAACTTTCGATCCTAATAAAAACTTCCACATGGACACCATAATACAACATTGTTCTAACTAGGGTATCCATGAGTTGGTAAACTCTAACATAGAGAATTTTGATTTTTCTGAGAAGAGAGGGCTAATGTCACACTTCCATGTGTTGTGATACTTAGGTGTGAACATAATGGCAAGGTTGATTCAAATGCTACATTATGTAGACGATCTTCCCTATATGCATGTTTAGGGGCACAAACCCTTTAAATAGACCACTGATTAGAAAAATTGAGCCTACGTTCTAGTTTTGTTGTCCAATTAGTAAAATATTATACAAAGAGGAATTAGTATTTGTATATTTTGAAATATTTAATACTAAAAGGAAATTAAAAGAACCTATGCTTCTTATACAATGAGAAAAATGAACTATTCCTAGACATAAGGGTATATGTATAATATCTCTTTAGGTATGATGTTCCCCTTGAAATCTTCTAGCTCATAAGCTCCCTTATTTATACTCACTTTACAGTGTAAGGACCAATCCATATTGACTTGAATTTACTAGGCCTGAGATCATCTTGTTGTTGGTCGTAGACAAGCACCATGTCTCTTCTAGAAAATACACAAGGATGGCCATATTTTTCATATTGAGCCTCCACACGTTTATTATGTGATTCATTGGTAGTAGTTACATCTCTTCTATGCTCATCCAGTTGTTCCAAGTTAACTAAGCATTCTTCTAATTGGGTAGTATCTGGAAAGATCTTGATAGTTGACTTCAGGGCTTCACATTCTTTGGGTATGGAATACTAATCATCAACTTCCATTTGGGTGGAATGATAATCTCAGTGTACATTATTCAAAGTGATGACTTGATAATATATCTCGATTGAATAAAGGATAGACATAACTCTCTTACACCTAGTTCCTTGAGTTAGTTTTTGTATTATCCATGGGTCCTCAAAATATGTGGCTCTAAATTGAAACACTTTCCTCATGGAACTAAACAGGACTGATAAAATTGCATGTATTGGGGTTTCATAGTCACTTAGATAAGGTGGAGGAAAATTAAATGTTCCCATCAAAGTAGGATACATTCCCACACCAATATTTTTGTAGTACTTCCCGGAATGGCTTACTAGGGGGATTCGTTCCAGATTTATGGGTGGACTCATTTCTATGGAATGATAATTGATCAATGGTGATTATATTCATGAGAAAATTTAATCACTTGAAATATCAAAGATACTACAACCACCATGGCATGAGTCCAATTCCTCCCTAGTAATAGATTGTAATCAAGTGGAACATCAACAACTTTGATTTCTACATTAATTGTCTCCCCCCTAGCTCTACTGGGAGAGTTGAGATGATTCCAAGGTGTTGGAATAAGTGACCATAAAATTCCTTTAACATGGTTTTCGGGAGAAATACTTTGTATGATCCAATTGATTTCCAACATGATAAGGGAATTTATAGGTTTATGCTCCCTTGTTTACAAAAGTTCAATGGATTTTTGACCTTTCAATCGAAACTTGTATCTGAAAAATTTCAGGCTGAGGTAGGTAAGGCTTAAAATTGTATAAATCGAATGCTAACAACTGACTTTCCAAAGGACTATGTCCCCAATATCCAAAAGCAAGGTCTTCTATTTAGTAGGACAACTCTAGAGTACATCGAGGGCAGACATTACACAAGGAGCTTGGGATAGATATTCCACTTTCTAATTATTTTAAGCACCACATGCATTTGGATTGTACGTATATTTTTTTAGAATGTATTTCGGTATTCTAGGAATAGTATCATTTGATGGTTTCTCTATGTGTAAAACAATACTACATTAGGGGTCCAAATTTGATGTTTGGACCGACATTTAATGGTGAAAGATGTATTTAATGTCGAATAGATGTATTTTCGATGAGGATTTCCAAGTTGGGTTGTTGGAAAGAGAACATAACGTCGCTTAAGAGGAGTTTACTCACCAGGCATCCCTTGGTGTTATTAAGAGTAGATTAAGTGAGACAATTTTTCATCGATAAGGACTTCTATTAAGAGACAAAAAAGTCAGTAATGTCCCTTAATGGATGCTCTAGGGCATCCCTTAAGAGATGTTTCAAGGCGTCCCTTAAGGGATGTTTCCGAGAGTCCCTTAAGGGATGATTAAAAATGTCTCTCAAATGATGCATCGTGGAAATGATTGTAAAAGGAAATCATATATTTACGCATTTCCATCAAAATTAAAATAGATTCATACAGAAAAAAATAATACTAATTTCGAAAGGATTTAGAAGGGAGAAGAACTTTTATTCCAGGTGATTTTTTTTGTCAACTAATGAGATTGTGCCTCAAATTAAATTTTTTTATTGGATGAATATTTTTTTCCTTTCCCAGATCAATATTGATTTCTATGTATACATTTTTTGGGGCTCATTTCCACAAGAATTAAAAAAAACTCGAAGGGAAGAAAATAATAATTTTAGAAGGGTTTTGGCGGGAAGACATATTTGATTATAGATAAAATAGAATTGTTAGCTAATTATAGTATCCCTTGAATTAATTTCTTTTGATTTGATGAATAATTTCTCTTTCTCTCTTGTTAATGTAGTAATGGTTTAACAATATATTTTATTGAGATTCAAAACAATGTCAGACAAACATGTTCGCCAATATGCAAGTAGAGTCGAACAAATAGTTGAAATGCAAGCAGTTGTTGATTATGTATTCAATGACAGAAGCAACCGTGGTCAAACATGTGATCAGAGTAAATCCTTTGATGTTCAATATATAATCGGTGACGGAAAATGTTTATTCCCTTGTACTCAATGCAAATGGATAAAAAGGAGAAGATTTGTTAAGGAAACAACCAGGAAACATTGTTGGGATTTCGGGCACTTGAAAGGTAGAATAAGTTATCATCCCTTGGAAAGATATAAAAAATGTGTTTTCCCTATTTTCACCAAATTCCTTACATCTATTATGGATTCTTCTTCCATCGATACTTCCCTTACTAATGATAAGGTGGTAGCATCATCCTCCTCTTTTTCTTTAACTAATTCAATGGTAGTACTATTCTCATCATTCTCTTCAATAATTTCTCCATTGACTGGTGCTCTGGAGAAGTTTCTAGAATGATTGGACTACTTGCAAGTTGTTGAAATTGATCATTATGCATTTTTGAATTCTATAGGATTTATGGTAGTTTGTTTACTTTGAAATGATGGTTAGCACTACCAAAATACCTGGGCATGTAATTTTTCAAAAAATGGATCATTTCTGCTGCACGCAGAACCTGAAAAATACCTTTACAAAACAATACATCTTCCTCTACCTCTTTCCCTAAATATTGTGCTACCATGACCTTCACTTGCTTCAGTTTCCTCAGAAAGGTTATTAATCTAAGTTTGTTCACTTTTTTACTATTCCAAGTTTTCTTCAGGAGGTGTCTAAGAATCCTGTGCAGGGAAAAGGTTATCCTTTACAGCCATACATTGATCAATATTCCTATTTCCATCCAAACATGATATTTTAACTTCTTTTTTCTACATTTTGATTCCATCCTTCTATTTTTTCTAGATGTGGATTAGTGGAAATAACCCCAACCACTTTCACAATCTAGTTTTTTCTCCCCTTCCTTAGAACTAGGGTCTCTACCATCAGCATTTTCCTCTTGGGAAATAATTGACTCAGTCGTATTCATAGGGAGATATTTCCAACCACTCACCTCATCCTTTTGTTGTGATTTGACATCTAAACATTCCATGATTTTTAGACTAGGTTCCTAGGAATGAAGGGTAGAGAAAGGCATATTCTCCACAATGATACATTCCTTTATTGCAATCACTACTCCAACCTGAATTTATGTTTGATACTAGACAAGATGCATTCCATGCATTGATTTCCTTATCCAGTTTAACTGATGTCCTAAATACAGGTCAGTCTAAAGGCCTTTTTTTGGCCAAGGGAATAATATTAGAACTTGCAGTTTCATGTCCTTTATATCCAAACGATAAAAAACTATTCTTAGGTTATTTCCATTTGTGCAATGCTGAGTTTTGATCCCATTTTTTCTTACTTGATTGACCAAGGATAGCATTGTTTTCCATGGTATTAGTTCATTCATTATTCCAACCAACCTTATATCCATCCTTATCTAATGAAACTGGAAAGCCCCACACTTGCATCCTCGTAGCCTTTCGGAACCATTTCCAATATTTCTTAAGCTGAAGCATTTTTAAGTGAACTCGTTGCTTCATCTTCAGCATCTACATTCTTTGGACTTGCATAACATTCCCTTTGAGGCAATCTGGTAAGTCTCTCATATTTGACATAACTTCTAATTTATCCATATTAACATGCTCCTATACTTGGAATCATACACCATTAAATAGTTTCAAAATCAGAAGGATTTCTAGCCTCTCTAGATGCTATTGTCATGTCATTCTCATGTTGATTTCGATGCTTCATTATGAAAATTTCTTTTCCATCTTCAACACTTTCAAAATTATCTATTTATTTCATCTCTTCTATCTATTTAAACTCTGCATCAAATTCTATGAGAATTTCATCATCAACATTCTCGAGCACATCATCCAAAAGACTTGCAAACTAATATCCATGGGTATACATATCACGATCACAATATGTAATCCTTTTCATATGATAGTTCGATCAACACTACTCTACAGAACATTTAAACTCTTTGAATGGAATATTCCAAGTGTTGAGGATGAAGACCATGTTCTGAAGAAGTTTTCTGGAATGATTTGACCACTTGTGAGCTGTCAAAATTGATCATCATGCGTTTTTTAATTTTAGAGGATTTTTGGTAGTGTTTTTGCACTGAAATGATGGTTAGCGCTACCAAAATACATGGGCATGAAATTTTTCAAAAAATGGATAATTTATGCTGCATGCAAAAGTTTAAAAATACCTTTCCAATACAATACCTCTTCCCCTACCTCTACCCCTACCACGACCTTCACTTTCTTTAGTTTCCCCAGAAAGATTATTAATCTAAGTATGTCCACTTTTTGAGATTCTAAGTTTTCTTCGGGAGGTGTCTAAGAATTATTTGTAGGGAAAATATTATCCTTTACAACCATACACTGATCATATTTTGATTTCCATCCAAACATGATATTTTAACTTATTTTTATACATTTTGATTCCATCCTTTTATTTCTTACAACTATGGATTATTAGAAATAACCCGCCTATTATCATCAGATCTGCTCCAGCAAATTTTAGTTTCTAGCAGCATTCAAATGTCAAAGTGACCACTCAGTTTGAAGGGCCTTCTGGCAGCACACCATGGTGGATACATGGAATATTCACAAAGATAGAAAGGAAATGTTCCTCTTTTATGGAGAGCCTCTGATTTCTTGAAGTGGGCAGAGTTGTGTCCTTCTGAACCAGAACTTGGGCATGCATTGATGCGACTGGTCATAACTGGTCATGTCATGACTCATGCCTGTAAGGTTGAGTTGCTCATTTTGGCACATAATTTCTACTAGACATTTACATGTCTTGATGGAGTGGACGTTCTTGTGGCCCTTGCGGCAACACAAGTTGAATCATATATTGCAGAAGGGGATTTTTCGTGACTGGCTCACTTGATGACAAGGAGCCTACAGAGGCCAAGAGCGGGTTTGAAGTACAAATTACTAAAGAAATTATTGTGCCAGTATATGATTTCCATCATCAGGCACATTGCCTCTCTTCTTGTGTAGCTTCATCTTTGCTTGGTGTTCATACACAGTGCGGCATGGCTACTTCAATCCCAATGGATCGACACATGCAACAACATTCTCAAAAATTTCCTAGTATTCTCAATGTCCCAGCAGGTCGTGGATTTAGCTGTATCGAGCACTTCCCATTGAAAAGAGTTTCAATAGGACCAGAATTCCAGGCTGAGATACCTGTTTGGAATGGCTTGCCAAAGCAGTCACAAACTCAAACCATAAATGAAGATTCTAATTTCAATGAGAACATGGATGATTCTAGGTGGCTCCTTACCCCAATTTGTCCCATGAAAGATTGTGAAGGAATATTCAATGAGGAGAGGATTGGGAAAGGGAGATCTGATGGTTTCTCTGGTTGCGTACAAGGTTCTATGGAATGTGTCAGGTTGCATGTGGAAGAGGAGAGGGAGAAACTCAAGGAATAATTAGGTGTTTCCTTCTCATCATGGAGATTTGATGATATGGGAGAAAGTGTTTCAAAATCATGGATCTTGGAAGAGGAGCACAAGTTTTGGGCTTTGATGAGATTAAATCCTACTTCTCTAAAAACTAACTTCTGGAACTATCTGCCAACCTGCTTACCTTCAAAAAAGATTGAAGATTTAGTTAGATATTATTTTAATGTTTTTGTTTTGAGACGAAGAGGCATTTAGAACAGAGTTACCCCTGATAATATTGACAGTGATGATGATGAATTTGAAGTGGGTTCTGTTGACAACTCAAATGTACAGAAAGCCAAAGTGTCGGGAACTAAAATCAAGATGTGCATGCCCAGGATTAAGTATTCAGGAAATGAATCTAGCAATGGGGCATGCTACATAAACACACAGAATTGTGGATTGAAAAGATTTCAGCAAGGGGGGTCTAGGGTTTGTAAATATTGGAGCCCCAATTCCTCTTCCACCTCCTAATGTGCAGGGTCAGCTTGTGTGTAGTGGATGTAGAACTCTTCTTGCATATCCACAGGGTGCACCAAATGTTTGCTATGCAGTATGCAACACAGTAACCGTAGTTCCACCTGGTGCAAAAATGGCTCAGCTAATTTGTGGACGTTGTCGTACATTGCTAATGTATGCTTATGGAGCAACTAGTGTTTAGTGCTCATGTTGCAGCACAGTTAATCTTGCAATGGAAGCAAATCAGGTTGCACAGGTGAATTGCGGGAATTGTTTCACGACACTTATGTACCCATATGGAGCTCCATCTATTAAATATGTACTCTATCATTTTGTTACAAATGTTGGACAAATAAGCAATATGAGAATGCCACTTCCTGCACAAAGACCTCCAGCAGCAGATACAACGGCCCCAGCTTCTAGTTCATCACGTCCAACACGATCACAAATGAAAACTGTGGTTGTTGAGAATCCAATGACAGTCGATGAAAGGAGAAAAATGGTGAGTAATGTTGGGACAGCTGGAGAATATTGGTTCCTGAATTTAAGCCAACGACTTAAGCAAATTGACATCTACAAGGAGATAAATTAGTAATTATAGGAGTAATCACATATTTTAGGCATCATTTGATCCTTCAAATACAAGTGGAAAAGGATCAAGCTAGCTAGTTCAATTTATAGTGGTCAATTCATAGGCGTTACCATTGCAAATAGATTCGACCAGGTAAAGATCGACAAGGGATGACTATATCCATAAATGATGAGATCGTTGGTTGGGGTTTGACTCCTGAAATCACTTAAACTCTCCACAAAGCTAGAGATGACAAGACTGTTTGTTGCTACCATATTTAGTTCCTGTTTAGGATTATAAAATGATGGAAGGATTTTCATTTGAAAAGGGGAGAGTCTCTAGATGAGAACAAGGGTGTTGGCAAGTTTGGAGTTATGAAAGCCCAGTTTTGATCACTGTCTGTATAACATAAATACTCTACAGCTTCAATACAGGTTCTATCTTGAATGAGCATGATTATGATTTGTCTATGTATGTTATGAGTTGTGTTTCTTATAATTTATCATGTATATGGTCCATAGAATTCCATTACAGTGATTCTTATTTTTAAATACAATTATCCTTTATACTTTCAGAAAACAGAGGCAGTTTCATTTCATGACTTTATGATCATAGTTACTGAGATATTGGACCTTGTGTTTGGTTTTATGTTATACAGTTCCTATATGATTTCATGATTCTCTTATAGCTCTGATTGACATACCAGCCTAGTTCTTCGATAATTGTTTGATTTTCTTGTATTTCTCATGTTATACTAGCTTAATTCATTCATAATTGTGTGATTTTTCCAATAGCTTTGATTTCAAACCATCTTGTTTTTTAGTTTGATTTAATTGATTTGTACATTTTTGAAAAAGATTTCCTTAAGCTTGAACCCCTGTAGTCTAGGTTCAACTTTAGGGATAACATCTTCTGGCGCCGTTGCCGGGGATGGAGGAGTGAAGATATCTTCCCCGGGAAAGAATGACAAAGATCAAATCCAGCTCTTGATGGTGGATAGGAGCAGGGCATTAGTTTGACTACAGATTTATTCACCGGGTGACTCCATGTTTGAAGAATCCAGAGGCGATTTTATAAGATCTCAAAGCGTTTTGAATCTATGTTGGCACAGAGATTTGCTCCGCTCAATTTCTTAGATGTTCCTGGCTTTCCAAATACAGTACCTATCATGGATGAATGGGGAGATTTTCTTTCGTGATTCTGAGAAAAGGAAGAGGACAATCTGGCACATCATGTAATTAAATTTCATCAATACATGGATCAGCTGAGTATATATCATGAAGATGTATTGATGAAAATGTTTATGTATTCATTAGATGGTTGTGCGAGACAATGGTACAGAACTCTTCCTCCTTCCAGTATTTCCTCTTTGAAAGATTTTCATGATGCCTTTTATTCATATTGTAAGAGGATTTACCTAGTTGAGTGTCTTTTTGAGCAGTGTTGTAGGGGATATGCATTATATATCCAGGGTTTAGAAGTAGATTCTTCCAGTAGTAAAGATGAAGCTGGTGGTTATGCTATGAAGAAAGAAGAAGATCTATTATCTTCCTCTAATTCTGTTTTACAACAAGAAAGTTTTCAAAATTATGATATTAAAGTGGATGACAACATCATAGAACATAAATATTCATCTTTAGAAATCGATCAGAATGCTCCATTTTATGATGAAGACAATAAAGTTCTAGATTGGGATTAGCATCAACCAATTCACTCTGAAGATATGCCAATCTATGATGAGTATTCAGATGAAAAAGAGCAGATCCCCACATCAGTTTTTGTTGATTTGAGGAGCAGCCAACGGATGTATGACAACTATGAATCAAATTTTGATGAGGAACAACATTGTGTGGAAATCAACCATCCTGAATTTGTAGAAGATATTGAGCAGCCATATTTGCAACTCAGTTTGCAGGTAGCTGAAAGTGGCAGCCATTATGAGGAAGAGGATATATAGAGATATTTTAATCTTTAGCAAGAGGTATTTCCTTATAGATTTATTGATCCATTTGTTGATTATATGGAGTCTTTGAGCAGCTCAAATCTCAGATTGTTTTTGTCAAATGGAGGTTGGATTTTCCCTTCGTTTGAAATGAATTTTGATATTCCATGGGTTCCTTTATTCACCATCTCCAAATTAGAAGTTTTACCAGTTAGTCAAATATTTGTATGGCTTCACTGGAAGCAAGATTTTACCTGATCAAAAGAAAGCAGATGATTAGAATGGGAGCTGTAAATAAATAAGCTTGATGCTTCAAGCATTTCCTTAAGTTTGTACAGTGTCATCAGATTGTTGTGAGAGGATTAGTCAATTTTCAGAGTAGTTTAAAGATTCATTCAACAGTTTGTTTTCAATATTTTTAAGTAACAGAGACTTGTGATGAACACTCCAACCCAATGAAATGGAAAGGCACTTGGTCTACTTGTTCTTAGAAACTCATAGGGAGCATGACATCCCCAGACAAAGCGAGATGTTATCATCAGATCTGCTCTAACAAATTTCATTTTCTAGCAGCATTCAAATGTCAAAGTGACCACTCAGTTTGAAGGGCCTTCTGGAAGCACACCGTGGTGGATACATGGAATCATCACAAAGAGAGAAAGAACATGTTCCTCTTTTATGGAGAGCCTCTGATTTCTTGAAGTGGGCAGAGTTGTGTCCTTCTGAACCAGAACTTGGGCATGCATTGATGCGACTGGTCATAACTGGTCATGTCATGACTCATGCTTGTAAGGTCGAGTTGCTCATTCTGGCACATCATTTCTACCAGACATTTACATGTCTTGATGGAGTGGATGTTCTTGTGGCCCTTGCGGCAACACAAGTTGAATCATATATTGCAAAAGGGGATTTTTCGTGCCTGGCTCACTTGATGACAAGGAGCCTGCAGAGGCCAAGAGCCAAGGGTTTGAAGTACAAATTACTAATGAAATGCTTGTGCCAGTATATGATTTCCATCATCAGGAAAATTGCCTCTCTTCTTGTGTAGCTTCATCTTTGCTTGGTGTTCATACACAGTGCGGCATGGCTACTACAATCCCAATGGATCGGCACATGCAACAACATTCTCAAAAATTTCCTAGTATTCTCAATGTCCTAGCAGGTCGTGGATTTAGCTGTATCGAGCACTCCCCATTGAAAAGAGTTTCAATAGGACCAGAATTCCAAGCTGAGATACCTGTTTGGAATGGCCCGCCAAAGCAGTCACAAAATCAAACCATAAATGAAGATTCTAATTTCAATGAGAACATGGATGATTCTAGGTGGCTCCTTACCCCAATTTGGCCCATGAAAGATTGTGAAGGAATAGTCAATGAGGAGAGGATTGGGAAAGGGAGATCTGATGGTTGCTCTGGTTTCGTACAAGGTTCTATGGAATGTGTCAGGTTGCATGTGGAAGAGGAGAGGGAGAAACTCAAGTAAAAATTATGTGTTTCCTTCTCATCATGGAGATTTGATGATATGGGAGAAAGTGTTTCAAAATCATGGAGCTCGGAAGAGGAGCACAAGTTTTGGGCTTTGATGAGATTAAATCCTGCCTCTCTTGAAAAGAACTTCTGGAACTATCTGCCAACCTGCTTACCTTCAAAAAAGATTGAAGATTTAGTTAGCTATTATTTTAATGTTTTTGTTTTGAGACGAAGAGGCATTCAGAACAGAGTTACCCCTGATAATATTGACAGTGATGATGATGAATCTGAAGTGGGTTCTGTTGAAAACTCAAATGTACAGAAAGCCAAAGTGTCGGGAACTAAAATCAAGATGTGCATGCCCAGGATTAAGTATTCAGGAAATGAATCTAGCAATGGGGCTTGCTGCATAAACACACAGAATTATGGATTGAAAATATTTCAGCAAGGGGGGTCTAGGGTTTGTAAATATTGGAGCCCCAATGCCTCTTCCACCTCCTAACGTGCAGGGTTAGCTTGTGTGCAGTGGATGTAGAACTCTTCTTGTGTATCCACAGGGTGCACCAAATGTTTGCTGTGCAGTATGCAACACAGTAACCGTAGTTCCACCTGGTGCAGAAATGGCTCAGCTAATTTGTGGATGTTGTCATACATTGCTAATGTATGCTCGTGGAGCAACTAGTGTTCAGTGCTCATGTTGCAGCATAGTTAATCTTGCAATGGAAGAAAATAATGTTGCACAGGTGAATTGCGAGAATTGTTTCACAACACTTATGTACCCATATGGAGCTCCATCTGTTAAATATGCACTCTATCATTTTGTTACAAATGTTGGACAAATAAGCAATATGAGAATGCCACTTCCTGCACAAAGACCTCTAGCAGTGGCTACAACAACGCCATCTTCTAGTTCAACACGTCCAACACGATCACAAACGCAAACTGTGGTTGTTGAGAATCCAATGACAGTCGATGAAAGGAGAAAGATGGTGAGTAATGTTGGGACAGTTGGAAAATATTGGTTCCTGAATTTAAGCCAACAACTTAAGCAAATTGACATCTATAAGGAGATAAATTAGTAATTATAGGAGTAATCACATATTTTAGGCATCATTTGATCCTTCAAATACAATTGTCAAAGGATCAATCCAGCTACTTCAATTTATAGTGGTCAATTCACAGGTGTTACCATTGCAAATAGATTCGAACAGGTAAAGATCGAGAAGGGATGACTATATCCATAAATGATGAGATCGTTGGTTGGGGTTTGACTCCTGAAATCACTTAAACTCTCCACAAAGCTAGAGATGACAAGACTATTTGTTGCTACCATATTTAGTTCCTATTTAGGATTATAAAATAATGGAAGGATTTTCATTTGAAAAGGGGAGAATCTCTAGATGAGAACAAGGGTGTTGGAAAGTTTGGAGTTATGAAAGCCCAGTTTTGATCACTGTCTGTATAACATAAGTACTCTACAGCTTCAATACAGGTTCTATCTTGAATGAGCATGCTTATGATTTGTCTATGTATGTTATGAGTTGTGTTTCTTATAATTTATCATGTATATGGTCCATAGAATTCCATTACAGTGATTCATATTTTGAAATACTATTATCCTTTATACTTTCAGAAAACAGAGGCAGTTTCATTTCATGACTTTATGATCATAGTTACTGAGATATTGGACCTTGTGTTTGGTTTTATGTTATACAGTTCCTGTATGATTTCATGATTCTCTTATAGCTCTGATTGACATACCAGCCTAGTTCTTCGATAATTGTTTGATTTTCTTGTAGTTCTCATGTTATACTAGCTTAATTCATTCATAATTGTGTGATTTTTTCAATAGCTTTGATTTCATACCAGCTTGTTTTTCAGTTTGATTTCATTGATTTGTACATTTTTGAAAAAGATTTCCTTAAGCTTGAACCCCTGTAGTCTAGGTTCAACTTTAGGGATAACACCGCCAACCATTTTCACAATCTATTTTTTTCTCCCCTTCCTTAGAACTAGGATTCCAACCATCAGTATTTCCCCCTTGGGAAATCATTGACTCAGTCATATTCACAATGAGATCTTTCCAACTAGTCACCTCATCCTTTTGTTGTCATTTTACATTTGAGCATTCCATGATTTTTTACTAGGTTCCTAGGAAGGTTGGGTAGAGCAAGGCTTATTCTCCACAATGATACATTCCTGTGTTGCAATCACTACCCCAACCTGAATTTATGTTTGATACTAGACAAGCTGCATTTCATGCATTGATTTCTCTATCTGGTTTAACTGATGTCCTAGATACAGGTCGTGTAAAGGCCTTTTTTCTACATAAGGGAACAATATCAACACCTATTGGTTTGAATCCTAATGAATCATCAAATCCTTTATATCCAAATGAACAACAACTATTCTTAGTATGTTCCATTTGTGCAATGTTGAGTTTTGATCCCATGTTTCCTTACTTGATTGACCAAGGATAACATTGTTTTCCATGGTATAAGTTGGTTCATTATTCCAACCAACCTTCTATCCCTACTTGTCTAATGTAACTGGAAAGTCCCACACTTGCATCCCCATAGTCTAATGGATCCATTTCCAAGATTTCTTCAGTTGAAGCATTCCATGATATTTTTTCTAGGTTCCTAGGAATGATGGGTAGAGAAAGGATTATTCTCCAAAATGATAAATCGCTCTTTGTTGCAGTCATAGCTACCCCAGTTTTGATTTTTGTGTGATACTAGACAACCTACATACTATGCATTGATTCCCTATTCCACATAGCTAAAATTATAATGTTTAACTAGTTACATAGTTATATTCCGATCAAATATCAAATGTAAATTGAGGATATTTGAGGGAAAATTTGAATGTAATACTTTTCAATGTTGCTACCCAAGGCTAGCATTGATTAGGTTCATAACTATTACTTGTATGTATTCTTCATCTTGTATTTTTTTGAGTTCTATTGATTCTTTCCATTTGTTGATTTTAGTGAGCATAAACGTTTACTCAATCCATGTTGGATAGAGCTACATAAGTTGTCCATAAATTATCTCTTGAAAGTGTCTTGTAATATTGACCTACCACCTAAGGTATTCCAAGGTTGGTTGTTTTGTATCTTATCACTAATCCATATTAATTAATTTTGATTTACTTTAAGTCTTTGAATGGGGAGTTTGTCTATGTGGTTCATATAATTTCATATAGTGTGGTTAATTAGATATTTCATTAATAGAATAGAACAAATTTAGTATTTGTCTCATTTCATCAACGATGTATCTAAGAGATATTATCAAAAGAGCGAAATTTATGTTTTTTTTAATAATAATTGGATATTTTATTACAGACATGACCACCAACGCTTCGAAATCCAAATGCTACAACTCATACTAGAGATGGCGATCAATATGATGACATCGAGGTTGATACAAGGGTAGATGATGACCATAATATTATTGAGAATGAAGGGTTAAATAGGTTGATCCATGACACATTTGTTTCCATGGATGACAATACAATTGTAGATGATATGTATGAAAATATTCATGATGTACATCTTACTGACAAGGAAAAAAATCCTTATACAAAGATACTAAGACAAGTCTTCTCTTTGTTGTTTTGTTCCTAGTCAACTTGAAGGTAATTATTGGTATGGAAAACACAAGAATGCCGATGTTCTTAAGGTATGCAAGATTTATCTATATGTAATTGCAATTTATTATTTATTATTTATCATTCAAGTACTATACAGGCTCCCAAGAATTACAATTTTTTCATTAATTATTAATTTGTTTTTGCAAATTCTTGGGTAATATTCTTCTACCAACCTCAAATACTTTACCCAAAACATACACATAAATGTGTGTCATTATAAAAGAATTAGGAATGGAGTATAACATAATTGATGCATGTCCTAATCATCATATTATATATTATGGACAACATGCATCAAAATGTGAGTTCCATGAATGTGGAATTAATAGATATCATATTGATTAGGTAACCAATAAGGTTCCCCACAAATATTTTCCTCATATCCCGATAATTCCACATTTTCAACGATTTTTTAGGTGTAAAAACATTGTAGAATTTATGGATTTCCATGCATGATAGAGAAGTGAAGATGGTGTCATGCAAATGCCTAGATATGGTTCTGCATTCTCAAACATCGAGGAAATATGGCCAATTTTTAAAGAACAACATAATGTTAGACTTTCAATGGTAGTCGATGGTGTGAATCCATTCGAAGAGCTCACGACCAATTACTCAGTTTGGTCAGTTTTTCTTATAAACAATAACCTTCCATCGTGGATGAAAATAAAAGGGGAGAATGTAATGTTGGCATTAATTGTTCCAGGTACTTTTTTTAAAGAATGTTAACACAATATACATGATCATTTTTTTTCATTATTGCATGCACAAGAACTTATTAATTATAATGTATATTACTTTGAAATAATGACTAGGTAAGAACCAAGTTAAATATATGGATATACATCTTGAGCCTCTTATATATGAAATTTTAAAATTTTGGGCCAGAATCACTATGTGCGACATCTCCAAACTTGTAGGTCAAACTCAATTTCAATTCCATGGAATACCTACATTGGCAATTCATGATGCACCTAGTCTTACACATTTTTTTAGTATGTAATTTTCCCATGAATATATATGCATCATTTATTATTGAACATTTATTTATTAATGGAATTAAATATATTAACATTATTGCATAACTTGTAGGGATTCAAACAAGGGAAAAATATGCCTTCCTAGTATGTGTTCCAAGAACAATTTCAAGGTGTTAAAGAAGTTTAGGAAATGAGGTGTTCAATAAGTTTAGGAATTTTCTTCGTAAGTACCATAGGTATCGAAGTGATGAAAACAAATACTTCAATGGGAAGGTAGAGAGTGGGAAAAAACCACGAAGAGTGACACCTCAACTATGGAAAAGGGCCATTTAGAATATCCATGGTAAGCAATTGCTTGTAGCTACTTTTTTCTTTGCCACAAGTTTTTTTTATATATATTTCCATACTTACATTGATCAATGATAAGTAATATTTTATTGATACTTCACAAATGTCTTCATGGCCAGCTTCCATGGGGTTTGAAACGATACGTTTCCCAATTCAGTCGGTTGTCATATTATGAGTACCTACAAGTAGGTCATTTGTTTTACACAATGCATATAGGAAAGAATGTCATAGAGTTCTTGTGGAAAATTATAGATGGGAGGAATAACAAGGAAATGATTGCTAAAGTAATTAGTGACATTCAAGAATCCAACTCATTGCAAAATTTGTCTCATTTATATGGTAGTGGAAATTCTGATAAACTTCCATTGTTATTAATAGAGCAAGAGAGCATCACTATAAAATAGGTTGTGTGAAAGATAAAATTTCCCATTGGTTTTTCTTCAAACATAAGTAATATATTAACAAATCAAGGTGATTTCGATGGGGATAAAACTCATGATTGGCATACATTTATCAAGGTTTTATTGTCTTGAAACCTTGATTATATTATTATATACACATTATTTTTTAGTAATTCATGTTTGTCTCTATTCGAATTATATGTAATGATATATACCATATTTGTTAGTAATACATGTTTCCTCCTTGTTAAAATATTTTCTACCTCTAGCTTTGCCTAATAGACTTGACAAAAACATAAATAAGGTTGCTTATGATCTTCGAAAGTACATGAGGTATGTAATATGTTGTAATTGAAGTATTGATTTTATACATTGTCAATAACTGCTTTGCTTGTGTTATATATTTTACTGTTGACACAACTTTTTTTTTAACATGTAGGTGGTTGTCATCTAAAGAAATACATCCAGAAGATATTAGTTATTGGAAAAATTCCCCAACTAATGTGTGAGATGCAAAAGTATCTGCCTCTATCATTTTTCAATGAACAAGAATACTACCTCATACACCTAGGGGAAGAGATTGAAATATGTGGACACATATAGGCAAGGTAAATGTGGTTGTTGGAGAGGCACTTGAAAGTATTGAATTCCTTTGTTAGAAAAATATCACGTGCAAAAGGATCAATGGTTGAAGGCTACATTTTATGTCAATCCATTGTACATTTTAGTGAGTACTTACCCCAAGTAGTGGGTGATATAGATGTGCCTCGTGCCTCTCCTTTGGGATGCCAGTTCCACCAAAAAATTTAAAGGGGAGGTGTTGTTGGGGAAAGGTAAAATATCTTATTGTATCTAATATATATGTACATGTGTGTGGTAAATTGGTTAGTAGCTTCTTATTTTTCTAAATAAATCTTTTTTTTCATTGTTCTAGGTAGTATAGAGTGGATGCAATTCACTTATACGTGGAAAATAATCTTGATTGGATGAAGATATGGATAGAACGATGTCAAAAATTTCATGGTTTCTTATCATGTAATATAGTGGCAGAGTTGATCATAAAATCTTATTTGGATCAAGATATAGATTTGACCCAACATGAAGTTGATATAGCATATGGTGCAAAAGATGGAAAAGTAAGCAATATCTAACTTTCGTTTTTATATTTCAAATCCCATTGTCTTTTTTCCCGCAAAGTATCTTATACATATTAGTTATCAGTTCTTAACATTCCATATATAACATGTTGAGCATTCAGGTGAAACATCATAAGGCTATGTGGTGCAATGAAAGAAAATATCGCACCAAACAATCGGATGATAGGAGGAAAACATGTGATAATGGTATAACTGTAATTTTCTAGGTTACTAATATTTCCCACAAGGGTGATAAACATTCGGTCATATCTGATTTTAGGTGCTATGGATATTTGGTAGACATATAGAATTTAGATCCTTCAAAGTGGTTCTCTTTCAGGTGAGGCCATATTTATTATTGCTACAAGATGGTGATGAAAGGACAAGTATTGATTATGAAAATGGATTGACCATGAGTAATACTAATATGTATGAGCCAAATAAAGATCCTTATGTACTTCCAAGTCAATGTGAGCAGGTATTTTTTTCCAGAGGTACCAAGTAGAGAATTTTGGTCATTTTTTGTTAGATTTGATCCAAGAGGAAAGCCCGTAAAGTATACTTTTCCTGAAGATCAAGATGTTCATGACCAAGAAGAAGAAGATGTATTTGGAGAGATGGAGGAAGAAGTGTACTTAGATAAAGGGGGGAATCGAGTCGACCAAACATTCATTGACTCACATGTTGATGATGATGACTTGGAGCTATATGTTGGATATGTTGTTTTGGACAATCCTTACACTGAATCTAAAGGGTTGGATACAAATTCTTATTTCCATGACTCAGATGTTGACTTGGAAAAATTTGAAGATCAATATGAAATGGAATTGTAACATATCTTATTCAATGGATCTCTCCTTATGAAAATTATTATTGTAATAAATATATTGGATGGAAGCATGTGTTGTTTGGTTAGATGTAATTAAAAATTATGTTATTGTATTCATTGTAAAAATATGAGTTTAAATATTGTTTTGGGTATTCATTACGGACATACCTCATCTCATTTCATTTGCAATGTTTTGAATTTCTGTTATTATTGCAGAGAGTGTAAGAAAGGCCCTAGTTCTGATATGTATATGGTAGGCCTATGGAATGTATTCCTTTCCAACATGGGACCTATGTGGAATTAAGATTTATTTGATGACTCTTTCTTATGATTCCAACCAGTCATTGAACTAGAATACCAGTTGCTAGTCTTTGAGACAACCCACCTGATTGCTTATGGATCAATGCCAAGGAAACTTAAATGATTGCTTGTTGATATCAATGCCCTAATTTGAACAATGAATTTCAAGGACAAGTTGTAGGTCTATATAATTGTTTCATGGACCAAGAGGCCGAAGTACAAAGATAGGGATCAAAATGGTGATTTACTGGAAGCATATGTAAAGTAAAATGATAAATGTATCAATCATTACATTCGATTAGGTAGGGAAAAGAAACTGAGTAGTATAATAACATATTTCAGAATAGAGTGTTGTTAGATTTCCCCATTGGTATCCTTTTACAAAATTGTCCAAGAAAAAAATGGTTGTATCTCTCATAATTTATACAAAATTCCAATCAAATAGAATTAAAATAAATACAAAATCATCTTTGTAAGAGAAAATTTAACTAGCTTATCACTGAATTAGAGAGAACGTTAAATCCCGTACTCATGAAAGTAAGAAGTAATTTGTGATATGTGTGAATCTAGGTTAGTTCATGTGTTCATTTCAAATATTATCAAGTTTTCAATTGTCTTTTGCAACCACAAGCTCTCAATCCCATTGCATATGTACCATGTCACCTCTAAAATAACCTTTCACCTCAGGAGAAGGTTTGAAAAAATCTCTATTGACGTGAAAATTTTTATTTCTCACTAGAAAAATGTTGATGACAAAAGTGGGATGACAAAACATCATCAAACAAAATATTATTGAATTGCTTCCAATAAAAAAAGCACTTTAAATTTGAATAACATCCAAGTGACCTGAAACCCAATGGATCATTGTATACCATTTCATAATAAGGTGACTTGGAAAGAAATCTAATCATGTAGATATTTTTTACACACATAACTCCAAACCATTAAAATTTTGAATTTTGGCCTAAGACTCTTGCATTACCAACCTCTTTTGAGTCTTTAAGCTCCATCAATCCACAAAATTTTGAATATGAAGATTATGTTCTAACATCTTCAATGGATTTACACTGTAAATAACATATCTGATATCTTCACAACATAAGTGAAATTTACTAAATGGAATAGACCATGAGCTTCTAAAACGTCATCAAATCCAAGTTCACAATTCCTTACAAGTGTCCTTTCTTTTCATTTGCTAAGGATAAACTGCACATCCATATCTATGGGTTTTGTCCAAACTAGCTTTAACACCACTAGGATAATAGGGAGATGGTTGTTCTCTACATTAACTTGTTATAAAAATTTGAACATCAACCATATAGTTTGATAGAAATACAATAGATGCAATTGCAAGCATATGAACATGTTTACTTCAAGCAAAGCTAGTCTCTACTAGTTGGGAAAAAAACACATTAGAGGGAGGTAAGGAAAGCATAAAGAAATTTCACAAACCTTCAAGCTAGTGGGAACTACACAATGTTACAAAGGAAATGTTAAGGCCTAACTAATATCTACTGAATTCTTCACCAAATTTGTTATCAACCAAAATGGCACTTCTTCGTTCGAGTACTGACATCCAATATGTCAGGACACAAAAGGAAAATTAGGATTGAAGTAAGATAAAACACTATAGATGCACATGACTGATGATACATGATATCCTGACCAGCTTCATGCATTTTCATTTGGAGACTAGGGTTGCACACGCGACTATTTGCATTGCAACCCGCATGTACATTGAACACGCGAGTTTCCTTTGAGCAAGATGCGTGTCACATGCGACTTGCCTATATACATAATCACATGTACCTTATTCCAATGTTAAAAATAATAAATCATTAGTCGAGATCAGTTGAGCCTCAATCCATAACTATCTCAACTGTCTCAACCATCCTAACCTTCGAAACCTCTCTATTTCCCCATGTATAAATAGAGGGCATGGGGTGGGTCTAATCAATCATTCTTGAAAGAGAAAATTTATGCTGGTGCTATTCCTAAGACCTCTTGGAGCAGCAGAACTCAATGCCCTCAGTTGGTAGAGGATTCCTCGTCTTAGAAGCTGTGTTGTAATCTTACCATTCCCTATTTATGAATAAAGAAAGTTCTTCTTCCAATCTTTGTATTGTTTCTTTCTCATGTATAATGGATTATGAATTATTTCAATTATGTTATTATTAACATGCATTTCACTAACCTTTGTTATATATATGAGATATTCCTTGAAGAATTTGTCTTTCACAGGTGAATTGGGAGAGCTCTGGAAGCTTTGAAGGAGATTGAAAGAGGAGAATACCAATCTTGGATAAACCATCCTAAACCAGGTAAGTCAAGCCTTCTTTCTATTCCTATTTCATTTTCTAGATAAGTTGATTGTCTGCAAGTTTCTTAGTAAGTTGGTAACCCCAGAGACCCTAGGTTACAAGGGTGCATTGTCTTGAACAATGGAACTATCGACTTCGTTGGGGAGTCCAGCCTGCTGTGGGTCCATTCTTCAGGTTCCCTTACCAACCTTTGCTTCTTTTTTATTCTGGGTATGTTCAATCTGTTTTTGGACTTTGATTTATAGTTTGGCTTGTTCAGAGTCCTTGTTGCTGATATTTTTTATTTTAAAAAATTTTAGTAGCACACGCAGGTTGTCTGCATAGACAGTCCCGTGTTTCATTGTGTATGCGTGGGTTTCCTCTTGGACAGTCGTGTGTCATACACCGGTTTTCTGTATAGATAGTCACATGTTTCCTATAGCAGTCTATTGGGCTAACAGCGTTTGCTTGTCCATACTTTTTGGATTTTTGATTGCTTGTGAGGCTATGTTTATGACGTGACTCTGTGAGTCTGAGGCCTATACGTCACATCGTATGCTTGATTTTGTCAAATCCTTGAGTTTGTATGTTTGATTTTATTGCTTTAATGAGTGTAGGTGGTACTCCTGCTTGGTTTGTAAGTCTGAGTGCATGTGTTCTAGGTCAGTGATCAAGTCCTTGAATGCTTTACACTTTGTACTGCTTCTTGTAGTCTCAGTTTCTCACTTTTTCTTTGTGGATCTAGCAAACGTTTAAGTTGGTTAGTTTCTCCAAGTTAGGGTTTGTTCCAGTCTTCTCCCTTTTTGGTTGAAGTAGGTCACTTTGGGATCCTTTTTCCTCATTTCACTTTTATATGCTTTAGATTAGTCAAATTTCTCAAGTATTGCATTCATTTGCATTTGTAGTTTTTGAAGTTATTCGAAAAGAAAAGACAAAATATTTTGCATTAGGTTGCATGTAGTATTGCTTTTCGTTATTTTTCAAAGAAAATTTCAAAAATTCTTAAACAGTCTTGTAGTTTCTCATACTTAGCTTTAATTTCATTAACTTGCATTTATAAAAAGAAAAGAAAAAGTTGGCTTAGTAGTTGCAATTTTCTTTGATTTCATTTTTATGCATCATTTTCATTTTCTTTTATCGAGTCTATAACACCACATGAGTTTCACACCATTTGCCTCTGACTAAAAACAACCTTTTTAAATGAACGATATAATTAAAAATTATTTGCAAGTTTTATTTTTTTAGGCTCATACACCAACTAGCTTAGGCTAGACTTGTGGATTAGGGAGTTTCAACTCTCCACAAGTATTTTATTTCAGATGTAGTTGGCCAATCACTAGGTAAATCCTCTTCTATGTTGATTGTATCTGGGAAGCTCCTCTCAACCAAGAGTTAAGCATGAGGCAACATGAGGACCTGGACTAAGGAGATAACCCTCTAATTCCTTGTTCGAGCGTAGACCAAGATTTGTACGTATATAAGGACTTCTGTCAATACCACCACTTGGGCCTCGTGCGGTGTCGATGTTGATAGGGTTTCAGTCTTTGCTACCCTTGCCATGCTTATGAATCAGGCTTACGACTATCCCCCCAAACTGTCAGTATAGTTGTGGTAGCCTTTAGTCTCTTTGACATCTAGGGTTCATACACAGGTATACCGGAAGACTATTTCCAGTCTACCTTGAACGGGCTTGGAAGGTAACCCTGATACAAGGTGTGGGAGGGCAGTTGGGTGATTCCTCAGCTTGTGCCTAAGAACATCTACACGGAAGCCAAGTAACAATCTATCATCTTTCTTCTGGAAGGCACGTCTTATACCCACTTGTTTGTCTAGCTTTAGGATATTTTATACTGAGTGTTGTGTAGTTTGTTTGTATTTAGTCAGCCTTAGGGTGTGTGAAGAGTCAATTTTTAATCATGGAGGACCAACCTCTTTGAAGGTCAAGAAGGTTGCAAAACCTTCCTCCAGCTACTACAGTGGAGCCTCGACCGCCCCCTCAAAGGCGACGATTAGATACAGACGGTTCTTTTGAACCGGTAGGAGTAAGCGAAGTTCCAGGTGAACCAAAACTTAGGACAAAATAGGTTGATACAACCACAGTAGAGATTGAGGACTTGCAAGCTGACAAGCTTGTAAGAAACTTTAACCCCCCTCTTATTGATTTAAACAATCATGTGATCGTCCAGGTTCTTCCATTTACTTCACCTATTATTGGTGTTCCCATGAGTAGCATTATACCAAGCTCTGCGGAGGGTATATCTACCCCCACCTCATCCATATTGGTTGGAGGAGTGCCACTTCCCCCTGAAGGTACTCCTAGGTCAAGTGCACCAGTTGAACCCTTATCACCTGCTAGTCGGGTGGTTCAACCACTGACTTCCTCGAATGTAATAGGTTCTTCTGGTGGGGTTGTCACTAGGATTCTCAGTGTGCCTTTTGCTTCACTCTCTTTTATGCATACTGCTCAAAGTGGCCCTGTTGGATCCTCTTCATTTTTTTAGGGATTCCCATGGAATGGGGGGCACATTCCCCCATCAACTCCTTATGTGCGACCTACACTTGCATATGTGGGGATGTATTTTGGAAATACAAACACCTATGGTCAAGGTTTCCAAACTATGGTTTCAACTCCATTCACGAGTTCTCCTTTCTCGCTTTTTAGCGGAGGGATACCCGCTCTAGTCTTTCAGACTCCAGTTTCATCTAGGGGGCTCAAACTACTTATACTGCACCGCACAGAAACAATCCACTGGCTTATGGGTGTAATCCTTTTCAAAGTAGTCCAACTACTTCACAACCAATAATTGGGGGTAACCGCACCTTTACATTTGGGAACCAGGGGGCAAGTCCTTCTACCTCCCAAACTCGTACTTTTCAGGCTCCGGTTAGGCCTAAACTTCCTTTCCTGGAAACTTTGAACTTGCTAGATTTGAACAAGTTGATGAATGACCTGGTGAAACATAATTCTATGTGGCCACCTGTCCCAACCAAGTTACCTTCGGGAATTCCCAATTTCGAGGGAAAAACTAGGGAGGATCGAGGGGCCCATGTCACCACTTTCCATTTATCGTGCTCTTCCAACTCACTGAATGATGACACTATTTGGTTGAGGTTGTTCCAAATAATTTTTACTGGTGTTGCATCAAAGTGGTATATTGAATTTCCCTCTGTTGCGTTTGACAATTTTTGGGACTTAGCGGAGGTTTTCTTGAACCATTTCCAGCCTGTCTAGTATGATGCTGGTATAGAAATCTTGTCTACTTTTAGGCAAGAAAATGCCACTCACATTTTAGATCATATCTAGGAGTGGCAGAGATGGAAGAGGCTTATAAAAGCCACCATTCCCCCCGAGTTTTTGTTAAATTGGTTCATTAAGTCTTTGTTGCCTTATATATCTAAGGATGTATCCACTTCGGGGGTGACTACTAAAGAAGAGGCCATCCTCAGGGCCCAGCAATTGAATCTGATATATGCTCAGTCTGGGATACTGTATGAAATCATACCTGAGGGATCGCAGTCTACCCATAGTGTCGAGAAACCCAAGCCTAGACCCCATGCTGATGGTGTGGTTGGTTCAGTGAATTCTCCCACTGTAGAGTCTTTAGCCAAGCAACTCCATGAGTTTCCGTTAATTAGTCTACAGTGGAGGAAGTTAAAACTGCCCCCTCACCCCAAAATGCAAATGTTTTTGCTCAATCCTCTCAAAAGGGAAATCAGCATCCCGGTGGGAAGAAGAAGAAGGGGAAGAATGGTGAAAGAAACCAAAACAAGGATAAGCCCATGAACAATCCTGATGGGGGCAAGAAAGAGAAGAAGAAAGTGAAATTTCCTTGTAAGTTGTGCCAGGGAGATCATTTGAATCATCAATGCTCTCTCATGGAACAAGCTCACAAGTTGCTCAAGCCCCAACAACCGGCTGTCCTGAAGGATCCTTTTCCCCAAGGACATAATTCAACTTCTATTTCTAATGTATTTGGGGGCACTTCGAGTGCCCCTCCTAACCAAAATTATATAAACATGGCATGATCCAGTGCCTTGCTCCAAACAAGAAATCAAAATTATGATACGGAGGCTCCTAAGAAGGGTAAATCTGTTGGTTAAACCTCTAACCCTCTCACAATCGAAAAACATGTTGATCCAATGCCCAAAATACCGAAAGGTATATTCAAAAATGCATTTCATTACCCAAACTCTAGGGCTGCTTCTAACTACTCTATGGTGGAATATTTGGCCCAAACACCTTGTGCGATGTCTGCGTTGGAAGTGCTTCAAAGTTGTCCCGCTCAGCGGGATTCCCTTTCAGCAGCATTAGGCAGCATGGATTCTTCGAGTCTGATGGAAAAGTTCAATTTATCAGATGTTAAAATGCACCTACTGTATCATGTGGCCTTATCAATAGATGTCATCGATGGTGGAAAAACCATTGGATGCACAGTTGTTGATGAGGGTGCCTCCACATGTGTCATGTCTCTTTCTTGCTGGAAGGCTTTGGGTTCCCCGGAGCTAGTTCTGCCAAACACCTTGCTTACTGCTTTATACGGGAGGGCTTTCCGCCCACACGGTATCCTACCATATTTTCAGATTAATTTGGTAGGGAAAGTGATGTCTGTTGAAGTAGAGGTGATTGATGCCCCATTGGATTATAAATTACTTCTAGGGAGAATCTGGACTTACGCTATGTGCGCAATTACTTCAGATGTTCTTTGAGTTGTGGTCTTTCCACATGAAGGAAAGTTGGTTATTGTTGAACAACTCAATTTCACATGGAGAGGCTATTTGGAAATGAATGAGTCCACAGTGCCATTGGTTGACCAGGTCAAACCTACTACGGAGAGCTTGGGGGCTGGAATGTATTCATTGTTAATGGGCACATTTAATATGCCAGCCCTGATAAATTATCTCTGTTCCACGAGTGTGGTTAATTCTATTGCAAGGTTTGTCGATAGAACTGATCCTTGGGTCCTTCCTACCCGTTACAAACCTCAAGTTCCCTTATCGACAGTAGAAGTGGCTTACCAAGCTATCGTTAACACTACTGCTGATCCAATTTTGACTCCTTCTACAGTATCCGAGGAGTTAGAAGAAGCTTATCTATTTTCTTGGGAAAAGAACTCTTTATATTCTGATGACTACTTAGACATGGTTGTGCCTTCTGATGAAGCCATTTTGGAAGCCATGAGTCGGCAAGACAAGATCTGTGAAGATCTTCACCATAGATCCTACTTCCTTCCAGAGCTAAGTAGAATTGAGAACCAGGATTTCCACGTGAGACTGGCAGATGATGTTGACCTACAAATTAATCCCTTTCCAAGGGAGGGAATATTTGCTGAGGGGAATATAGCGAACATTTATGTTACCATTCCTATTAACATCTCTGCAAACCCCGACATTGTTGAAATTATATATATTGGTGCAAACTGCCTTTGGAGGATAATTCTATATATACCGCCTTATTTAAGGAGTTTCACGACGTGTTTTCCTGGTCATATGAGGAGATGCTAGGCATTGATCTATCGATTTTTGAACATGAAATCCAAACCTATCTTGATGCCAAACCGGTTCAACAAAAGCGTGGACCTAATAACCCGAGTAAGGAAGCAACCGTTAAAGCTGAAGTGGAAAAACTGTTGAAAGCTGGTTTCATCTACTCGATTGCTTTGACGGAATGGGTATCCAATCATGTTCCCGTTGATGAGAAACAAGGGATGATACGCGTATGTACAGATTTTTCATGATTTGAACAAGACGTGTCCCAAGGACAATTACCCCACATGTTTTATAAATCAAATCATTGATGTTTGTGCGGGGAGTGAAGTTTTTTCATTTATGGATGGTTTCTCTGGGTACAATCAAATTCAAATGAAGCCGAAAGACCAGCATAAAATGGATTTTATTTTTCATTGGGGTATCTTCGCGTATAGAAAAATTCCCTTTGGATTGAAAAATGCAGGGTCTACCTTTCAGCGGGGAATGAGTTTTTCCTTCCATGATATTAAGAATATTGTTGAGTTGTACCTTCATTATTTGCTTGCTCATTCTCATAAGAGGATTGATCATCCAGATCATCTTCGCTTAATTTTCGAACGACGTAGACATTACAAAATATGCTTGAATCCCCATAAGTGTGTTTTCTGCGTCGAAGCAAGATGGCTGCTCGATTTCATAGTTTAAAACAAAGGTATTTAGGTGGATCCTTTGAAATTAGAGGCCATTGTAAATCTTCCTCCTCATTCTATCAGGAAACTTCAAAGCCTACAAGGAAAATCTAAATTCCTTTGACGTTTTATCGTTAATTATGCCAAGATCAATAAGGGTTTCATGTTCCTGTTAAAGAAGGACACTCCATTTGTATGGGATGAAACCACATAACTTGATTTCAAGGCATTAAAGAAATATTTTTTGTCGGCTCCTTTGTTACATCCGCCAGATTACTCTCAGGATTTTATATTATAACTGGCTGCATCAGAATCGACCATTGGGGTAGTATTAGTCTAGGAAGATGACAAGATCCAAGAGCACATTGTTTATTACCTTTGTCACACGCTGGATGGTCCTGAACTTCGATACTCCGATGTTGAGAAGTTGGCTTTAACATTTTTTTATGCTATGCAGAGGTTACGTCACTACATCCTGCTGAGGACCACTACATTAGTGGCATATGTTAATCCCTTTCCATATGTTTTGTCCCGACGCATAATTGAGGGAAAATTCAATAAATGGATAGTCATTCTTCAGGAGTTTGACTTGGATTTTCAATTTGCCAAATCTAAAATTTCCTTAGTTTTTGCAGAACTTATTGCAGAATTTCCAACGGAAGAGAATGTAGTTGTTGAAGAAGACTCATTCCCAGATGAGTATATTTTTTTGATTTCAACCTCTGATCCTTGGTATGGATATATACTTATATATCTCCATATGTTGAAGTTTCTTACAACCTTCTCGAGGGAAGAGCGGTGCAAACTGCTCGTACATGCAAAAAAATACCTTAACGCCAGGGATACTTTGTACCGTAGAGGGGTAGATTTTGTTTTGCATCGGTGCCTCATCCATGAGGAGGCCAAGCGTGTCCTAAATTATTCCCATAGAGAAGAATGCAAGGGTCATTTATATGGGTTAGCAACGACCCAAAATATTTTTGCGTGCTAGTTATTTCTGGCCCACAATCTTTAAAGATTGTGTGGAGGTTGTGAAGTGTTGTCATCCATGTCAGCTCTACACCAGGAAAATTCAGTCGCATCCTACTCCTTTGTTTCTTGTCATCACAGGGGGATGCTTCACTAAGTGGGGGGTGGATTATGTGACATGCAATCCAATTTTGGATGGGGGGCACAAATATAACATTGTTGTTGTCGATTACTTCACCAAGTGGGAAGAGTAAATGCCTACCTTCAGGGATGATGGTGAAACTACAAATTTTTTCGTATTCAACCATATTATCATTCGCTTTAGAATTCCAAAGGAGATTGTCACTAACCATGGTAGACATTTTCACAATAGCATGATGACCGAATTGGATACTATGCTAGTGTTTAAGCAAGATCATTCATCTTCCTTCTACCCGCAAGCGAATGGTCAAGTCGAGGCAGTCAATAAGACCTTGAAGACCATTCTTAAGCGTACTATTAACGGAGCCCGATGAAATTGTCGCATTATGCTATATCCTGCACTTTGGGCATATCAGACCAATGTTAAAACTACCATGGGGTTTTCACCTTTCCAACTCGTTCATGGGGTGGAAGCAGTCACTCCAGATGAGTGTGAAATTCCATCACTTAAAATTGCTATTCATGTACTCCTAGACATGACTGAATTAGAAGAACGTTTGCGACATTTGGAACATATAGATGAGCAACGCAGATATGCGTTAACAACAAACGAAGCTCATAATAATAGGGTTAAAAACCAATATGATAAATCGGTAAAGCCTAGAATCTTCTCTAAAGGGGAGCTTGTCTTTCTTTGGGATCAAGACAAACAACCCCTGGGGGCAGGAAAGTTCAAGTCAATGTGGTTAGGACCCTACATTGTGTTGAAGGTATTGAAAAAAGGGGCATATGAATTAACTAATTTTGATGGAAGCAAGCTACCTGAGCGTAGAAATGGGCTCTACCTGAAGAAGTACTATGCCTAGGCTTAGTGCTTTTTCTTGCATTTTTATTGTATGTAATTTTATGTACAATAGTTTTCTAGTTAGTGTCCTTATATCATCTGGTGATTATTACAGATGTCAGCTGAGTGGTTTGTAGGTTTTGTGGATGGCGCTAGTCATCATACTTGTAACCTGACTTTAGCTGCATGGGTCATTTATTCACCCTCAGGACAGCTAGTTTCCTCTGGAGGCTCTCGTCTAGGTCCTGCTACCAATAATGTGGTAGAATACAGGGTTTTTATTGAGTTACTATGGGATGCCTTGTCATGTGGTATCACCCAGTTGGAAGTCAAACTTGACTCTCAACTGGTAGTTTCCCAGCTCAATGGAGCTTATCAGGTTCAAAACCCTACCTTCTTACATTAGTTTTTGCAAGTTAGATTACTTGAAAGAAATTTCAATTATATTTCATTTAATCATATTCCACATAATGAAAATACATTAACTGATGCATATGCGAACTATATTCTCGATTGGCACTTAACACACATTTTGTAGAAAATACACAACAGATAGATTTGGAACACATGTAAATAACCAGGTAAAATATATATATTTGTGTAAAAATATGTCCATAGATAGGTCGAGTTTTGATCCTAAGATCCAGTAATAACTGTGAAAATATACAAAAATTTGGATCGCAATCCATAAAATGCCTATAGATCTAGGCCTCATCTCCCGCATCACTAGCATCATCCTAATCATCAAATTCTTCAGATGCAGCAGCGTCTTTGGCTTCTATATAATCCAGAACAGCCCTGGCTACCCTCTTCATGAGGCATATCCAGATAGGTGGGATCCCTACAAAAAATTCTTGCATAACAACAACAATCTGCTCAATCCGTATAGTGGGAACTCTTTGGGTCATCTTGGCCAGCTTTCCCTCAAGAAACCTCATCAAACCCTGATCTCCACCTGGTGCAGGCCGTACATACATCCTGGGATGTTGATCAGGGTGGATAGGTCCAATATCTACATTTTAAACATTAAAATGGATTTAAAAACTCTTATACATATGTATATAATTTTAAGAAAAAATTCATAAAAAATTAAAAACATAAAAAGAAAAATACCTAGCTCTCCCCACATTCCTCTTGGCGAGAGGATGAGATCATTGTCTCCACAAAATTCTAAACCTATATAAGGAAAATGCTCAAGTGCTGGTAACTACCATACCCACCACACATAGAAGTCATCATCGTACACACCCTGGACTAATCCTTCACCTCCTTAGCGAAGGAAGACTTCTCCCCACCTAGTCAACCTAGGTTGGTGAGGAGAGAAAGTTAGAAGTGGTACCGCAGGGATGATTGTGGGCACTCTCTCAAAAAAGGAGGCCACTAATACACTTGAATACCCAAAATTCTTGCGGCGGCCTCTCTTACAGTCATAGAGTTGTTTTTTCATAATCAGGATTGTACCCGAGAAACAATCAAACACTATCCTCTGTAAACACTCCACTTCAACCCTCATTTGTGTTCGAGTGGCAAGATGTAATGAAGAATATCCTACAACCCGTACTATGGTACTTACCACTACTTGCAGTGGGAAGTTAGCAATATGAACTATTGAGATGCATGATCCCTTTTTCTGACTCCTAGGCGTGCAGTAAGTGTCCACATAATCTTGGAAACTCATGGGGTCCCCACCCCTTCCAGTACCTTCTAGGTTGATAGGAAATCCCTATCGAGACAACCCCGTGATGAAGTATATTTCTTCCAATCCTATCTCCAAGATCTCACCCTGAAAATCGAAAGCACCTAGGTCATGGTCCCAATAGTTAATCAAATGTTCAAGCAAGTGGACACTAGCCCGCATTGGAGATGTGCATAATAACTTTAGTAACCCACATTGTTGTAATGCATGCATAGTGGGGGCATCACCGAGGGCCTCACGGTCCATATCCTCATGTTCTCGCTCCCTCCATTCCAAAAACATGGTTTAACCTGCCCATATGATCATTATTAATCATTAGAAAATATCATTTTCTTTTAATTTTGGCCATATTTTAAAAGTGCATATGTTGTGCAGTACACTCGACTGTCCTTTAGATAGGTCGCATGTGACACGCGGGTTTCCTTTGGGCAAGTCATGTGTACGTGACTGTAGAATTTTCCTACCCACGTGTACCGTGCAAAATAACTAGGTCAAGCCCAAAACATAAAAATTGGCATGGAATTGAAAATTAAAATGGTTGGAATGCAAGAGAGGAGAAAGCTAGCTAACCTGACACTTGCGGAATTCGAAATCGTCCACCGGTTTGTCCGTGTTGAGCAATCATAAGTTACAGGTAAATAATTGCTAAATTGGGTAAAAACATGAAATGGTATGTTTTAATTCTATTTTCAAACTATATATAGGAAAAAATTCAATTTGTGGGTTTTACAGGTTCAAATTATTTTAAAAGTCGTTATCCACTCATATAGGGTAGGATTTGAGTCTTTCATTTTTCATTATGCATTTATACCTTATCCACTCTTAACCTTAGGATGACCTCTTTGACCATGGAATATGGTGTTTAACCATTTTTACCTCGTCTACATCATTGTTCTTCCGTGGATAGAGCTTCCCTTCCATTAGTACCCTAGTTTAGAACACCTTGTTGTCTTTTAGTAATCATGCCGCATTTGTCATAGGTTTAGGGGAGTCTTCTTAGCTATTTTTCACGCCAAAATGAGCCTCATTTTGGTCTCTTTTTACAAGATATCCCTTTTTATAAGGCTCCCCACCCTTATGGAGTTTCTTTAGGCCCAGGTCTAACTCCTCAAAATAGAATTGACTGCCGAGTAAACTTGTCCATTCAGGCTCCTTAAGAATATGTGAATGGGCATCCACATTGGTGGTCTTTCATCGCTTTTTCAGACCATGTGGAATAACATGAAAAAGGAACACTCTCTTTTATTCGGAATTGAGAAGAGTATTCTCAAGTATAGGTTTATCTCTTTTCCGGATCTGAGGGACTAAATTTATGGAAAATGAACGCTTGGTATGAGCTTAGTTTTCTCTTTTTCGTGCTCTGGACCTAAACAAGAAAAAGATTCCAAGTGTGCTTTATGTCTTTTTCATGCTCGTTAAACCCTAAAGAACAAAGTATTGAGTTTACTGTTGTAAGCCTCATTTCTCGTAATCAAATGGATCTTTCCAAGTGATCTTGTCTTCCTTCACACTTGTAAAACTCAAGCTATATGTTTCTTTTGAAGGGGCATTGGGTAGGTGGTAATTTAACCTTTTTCAGACCTTCCTGACTAAATACGAAAAAGGTGTGCCTTACTTATTCGGAAGATAAGAGAGTTCTTATGTGGTTTGTTTTATACTTTTCCCGCCTCAGGAGACTAAATTGGATGAAAAAGAAACCCCCTGGAGTCTTATTCAGAGTTTCTAGACTCTTTAAATATGAAAACACCAACGAGCATGTACTAATTTGAGCTCAAAAATCCACGAATCGGTGACCTTATCAAGAATTATTCTCTCCTCTCTTCAAGATTGTCAAAAATGAACAAAGACTTGAGTTGACTTTCCTGGACTCATTAAAATTTAACACGAAATATAAGGAAGAAATACTCTCTTTGGTTTATAAACAGTGGAAGCATGTCATCCTTGAACATATCACTCTCTAAACTTTCTGATACTCATGTTTCAGTTTACACTTTCAGCTTAGCTATCACTTCGAGTCTTTACTCCTCCACTTTTTCTTTATACTTGGAGAAGCTGATCATGTCTCCTACATGACAGATAAGTCTAGTTGTTATATCTGCAATTTAAAAGATGCCTTGGGTCATCTTTGTGTCGTGCTCACTATTCAAGGATTTATCCCTCCATATGACTATTAGCCTGATTCCATCATTATCCTATCTGAGTATTACTTGTGTCTATCTTCCCGTATCCATTTCCTAGTTACTCTTGTGATCTGTTGGAGCATCCATTGCCTACCTCATCATAGTATGGTTTCTCATCAGTACTTCCTGAAGACGAAGACGTAGAGATTTGATGATGGTACCTTAGGAATCACTATCATCATTGGTGGATTCCTTTTCTTCAGTTGTCAGTTTCACTCATTATCTAACATTCTGTTGACTCCTTTCCATGTTTGACTTCAACACTTTTATTCACATGGTTGGGATTGTACTAGTTCCTTTGGATTTCGATGAAGACCTTAGTTTCACACTTATAACCTAAGTTTCTCAAGACTATGTTATGATTAGTTACACAGCTTCCAAATTTTGAAGAATCATCATTGTATATTGTGGCTTCAATCCACCTTTGTAATATACGCAGTCTTGTACCTGTATCATATGATGTAATAAAATATTGTAAAGGAGCTAGTGTTCTATTATATTGAACATGACATCCTCGGATATAATTTTGTATATTACATTGATATGTATTTGTTTCAAGTACTTCCTCTGCTGTCTTGGATACTTGAGTTCTCCAAGATTAAAAGATTGTAATGTATTTCGACTATTGTTTCCCTCTGACCTCACACATTAGGGGTCATCTGTTATCAACCAAAATGGCACTTCTTCGTCTGAGTACTGACATCCAATATGTCGGGACAGAAAAGGACAATTAGTATTAAAGTAAGACAAAACACTATAGATGTACATGACTGATGATACATGATCTCCTTACCAGCTTCATACATTTTCATTTGGAGACAAGGGTTGCACACACGACTATTTGCATTGCAACCCGCATGTCTTATGCGACTATTTGCATTGCAACCCGCGTGTACATTGAACATGCTAGTTTCCTTTGAGAAAGACATGTGTCACACGTGACTTTCCTATATACATACTCACGTGTACCTTAATCCAATGTTAAAAATAATAAATCACAATTAGTTGAGATCAGTTGAACCTTAATCCATAACTATCTCAACTGTCTCAGCCATCCTAACCTTCAAAACTTCTCTATTTCCCCATGTATAAATAGAGGGCATAGGATGGGGATAATCGATCATTCTTGGAAGAGCAAAGTTATGCTAGTGGTATGCATAAGACATCTTGGAGCAGCAAAACTCAGTGTCCTCGGTTTGCAGAGGAGTCCTCGTCTTACAAGCTGGGTTGTAATCTTACCATTCCATGTTTATGAATAAATAAAGTTCTTCTTCCAATATTTGTATTGTTGCTTTCTCATGTATAATAGATTATGAATGATTTCAATTGTGCTATTATGAACATGCATTTCACTAACCTTTGATATATATATGAGATATTGCTTGAAGAATTTGTCTTTCATAGGTGAATTGGGAGAGCCCTGGAAGCTTTGAAGTAGATTGAAAGAGGAGAAGGCCAAGCTTGGATCAATCGTAATAAACCAGGTAATTCAAGCCTTATTTCTATTCCTATTTAATTTTCTAGATAATTTGATTGTCTGCAAGTGTCTTAGTAAGTTGGTAACCCCACAGACCCTAGGTTACAAGGGTGCATTGTCCTAAACAAGAAAATTGTTCACTTATGACACAACAAGGAGAAGCATTAATACACACATTTTACCATATTTTTCGTTGTTCTAAGGGATAGAGAAGACATTTAGAAAGAAACAAATCCATGTTTAATGCAATAAATCCATACCACGTAATTATATAAATCAATTTTAAATTGAAATGGTTAGTAGGAAAAATCACAATATCGGTATTTGTCTCAAAAGGAAAAGAAAAATAGTATTTCTAACCATATAAAATTTATTGATTCGTCAATTGACCAAGATAAAACTGTTACAACTTGTATTGGAACTTGTTTCATGCTCATAATATGGGAGGTATAACAATTTATCTTTGAGAGCTCACTAGAACCATAAGAGAGATGATATAATAAATTATTTGAAATATGTTCATGTACAATTAACTTCTGTGAAGCTTAACATTGAAATCAAAATTATTCTATCTTCATCCCTAAATATTCAACAATAGCTAAACTATGTATAATGTTAGAAAGGACACATGTTGTTGTTGGAGGTTTTGCGGTCATAAGGAAACATATCAGAGTGTGATTTGGTTGTCATTGATGGAAACATAGTTCCAATCATATGATCCAAATGAGCAGAGGATGAGCAGAGGATGAGCAGGAATCCATGATGTGTGCAGAGATCCAACAGTCAGGAGTGATCCTGCACAAGAAATCAACGGTCAAAGAAAAGTTTGAAAGAAAATCTATTGAACAGATCCGATGGTCAAAAGTGATCCCGCACAAGAAATCAATGGTCTAGAGAAAATATTCAAAAGTCTGAAAGGTAATCAGATGAACAAATCTGATGGTCAGGAGTGAACCCGCACAAGAAATCGACAACGCGGAAGGAGTGTTGCAGTGAGGGAGTGGAAAGGTGGAAGTCCAAAAGTTCAAGAATAATAAAAGTTAGATTTCTGATTTCTAAAGTTGGAAAGCAGAAAGTGGAAAGCAGGAGAACAGGAAAGGACTAAGGCTGGAAGTTGGGTTTCCTAATCCTGAAGTCCAGAAGCTGGAAGTGAGGAAGTGCGGGAAGTTGAAGTTTGAAACTCAGGGAAGTGAGGTTCCCAACTTCTGATTTCCACATGCAAAAAAAATGAGTGTAGAAAACCTACAACGAAAGGGAGTGTGCGGAAAGTGGAAAGTACAGAAGTTTTTTAACAAAATGTTGAAAACCCAGGATCCGCATCTCACACCGGATATAAGATCAACGATTCGAAAATGTTGTACAAGAAATCGATGGTGCATATTGATTATGAAAAAAAGGATTTGCAGAAGACGAAAAGCGGAAATCATGAAATGATATCAAGAAAAATCACATATCTGATATCTAATTTCCTCAGCAGATCAATAGTCATAGAGAGCCCGAAGAAGATCAATGGTGCAGAATGATTGGTTCAAAACCTGGACTACAGAACCAGAACTATGGAACCATCAGTGCATAAACACTTATTTGTTGCAGAAAACAACAAGTGCGGAAGAATCCAAATGGAGAAGATGCATTGCAGAAATTCAAGATTACTCAGTGATTGGACTTCGTGTCTGTCATAAGGCATTGAATGACTTGATCAGTTATGGAAATGGACCGTCAGGCATACGAATAGGTAAAATTTTTAAGGACAGAGAAGTATAAAAGGATGTGTGTGATGAATGGATGGTTGCTCTCTCTGCAAATAGAGAACTAGTGCATGGATCATCGTCAAAGTGAAGATTGCAGAATGACAAAGGACTCTGAGCTCTTTCAAGAATATCCAGAACAAAGATGATGAGGGGAACCAAGATGCATAAGCAAATTCAGAAGTATATTTGAACAGAGTTGGTTTGAATTGTTACATATGTTTTTCTAAATATTGTATTGTACATGTTTTAATTATAAGAAACAAGGGTGGTAGGGTGGTGCTAGGAAAAACATGTTTTATCCTCTGTACAAGTAGTATCCTGTACAAGTGGAATTTGATGCTTTGACTCAGTTGTAGCTGGAGAATGTTATTTTAGTGGGCGCTAGAAAAACATGAGGGTTGGTGCTCTCTACAAGAAGGATTTTGTAAAACAGAGGTTGCAGCCTCTTTTGAGTAGGTTCTCAAATAAGAATGAATGTTTTTTTGTCTCTATCATGGATGTGTAACTAATAATATTCATCTATTAGGTTATACTTGCTGCATTATCATAACTATAAACTTGTAATCAATAATAAGGGTTTAAATTTTGAAAAATGGTTTAAGCTTTGGAAATAACTGATTCACCCCCTCTCTCAGTTATTTGAGTAATTTCAACAGTTGTTCCATTTTATGAGGATATTTTATAGGTGTTTTAAATGATAAACAAGATTCATCGAACCTTTTGGAATCATTGAGCAGCTTGAGATTTCAAAAATCTGTCAAATCTATCTTTTAGAACTTCTAATAGCAAAATAACATTTTTTTTTGTTTTGAAAAATCTACTAGAATACTTGTAGAGGCTTCTAGTAGCACTAAACCGAGTTTCTTCATTCATGTCACTACAAGAATTTATGGACATGCTAATTTGAAAAAATGGGAAACATATACTATCAAAATTTTAGTAAGACCTTTTCAAAACCATGTCTTTGAATCTTCATAACCTTTAACAACCTCTTAAACTTGTGACTAGGGGAAAAGAGTATATAAGGAAAATACAAACTTGTGCATAAAATTTGCTTTGGTTATATGTGTTATGTTGCTTCTGCTAAAACATATAGGCTTACAAGATCGTGAGATTGATCTCTTTCTTGCTTCAACTTCACTCTCAAGAATTTATTACTTCTATCCAAATTTCAATTATCTTTGCATAATTTATCATCCTTCTTGACCAGTGATCTGTTTTTTGCTATGAGCTTCACCAATCGTTCGTTGATTTTGGAAGCATTATCTTTTAGAGTTGTATTTTCTTGTTTCATATATATGTCAATGCTCTTATATTCAGAAATTTTCTCTTTTAGCTTCTCAATCCTCTTCTTTATTGTCTTCTTGGGAATTGGAGAAGAGGGGCAATCCATTGATATTGGTCTAGATATGGGTACAATATCCTCTTCTTTTTCAATATTTGAGTAACGGAGATTCAATATTTTTTTATTGGTTCTATATATACCTTTCCCAGTTCCTTTGTAAAATGTCAATTTTATCTTAGTGCTTTTAACCTTACTTGTAGAAGCTACTTCTTTTTCCCTCGAGGATGTTGGTGTATGTTTATTTATTCTAGATTCCCTAGGTGTTTCTATGTTTTTATAATAAGTGTCATCTGCCTCTTCTTTAGGTTCCTACAATTATGCTCTGAATTTACCCCATAACAAGAAGTAGTTCCAATTCTTATTTGTTTTTTGAAGCTCGTCAAAATTCAACATTTTGATCAATCCGTGATGAACAATTATATTTTTGGCTTCATTATGTTGAGCTTGAAATTTAGCATCCATTTTTGTCAAACATATTAATAAAAAGAAAGGTAAATTCAAAGGCTTCTCACCTGTGAAGTGGAGTAAGATCCTGATGTGATAAACAAACGTAATGCCATATCTTCCTTCTCCTGTAATGTACCTTTGATTGATGACCACCAATTCATTCCATTCCTTATTTACAAATGTTATAGGTACATCCTTAGACCAATTGGGATTTTGATGTTCTATTTTCATGAATTTGTTAAAGTTTGGGTCTGTGGTAGACCTTTTCTTAAACCACTTTTCTCCAGTACATAGTATCTCTGTAGCAACAGAAATTGACTCTTAGGTGACTTGGAGATTAATATATGCAATTGTGGCCTTTACTCCATCAAAACCAATAAGAAAAGGATTCCAAATATACATCTCCCAATGGTTCATGGTGAACAACTACTCTAGAAGTTTTCATAGTATACGTTAATCGTCGATACATGCACAATGTTGGACTCGAGTTTCTTCCAATGACAGTCATTCAATATGCTCTTTTTTTTGCATGAGAAGAGGAGGGAAAAATTAAATCTTATACGAGTGGGGGTAGAGTATGGTGGTTATAACTATCAAATCAAATTAATTTGGAAATATTTATCCATTGTTAGGCATGATTTATCTTTCATTTCGTTTATCCCTTGTTAAGAGTGATTGGATTCAATGAAACATATAACTAGTGTATATAAAATTTACCAACCTTGTTCATCTTTATGTGGATTCCTCGCCTTTATAATCACACTAAAATCGCAGCACAAATGATACCTTTCTATGCACTAGTCTCTCAAAAAAAATATAGTAAAGAAACATTATGCCCTACCCCCACCCGAAATACTTGCTAATTAATTTCCAAGGAGCCGAATATTTCACTAAGGTCACCACCACATTCTAATAAATCTAAATGATAGTTGGGAAATGATTGGTAGGTCTAAATTTGATGTATATTAATGGTTGATCATGCCATTCAACTTGGCTAATGTGTTTGTACCTTTTATATACTTAATTAATGATTTCCTTCAACAACTTTTGGGTTTGTTTGTGACTAGTTACCTTGATGATATTCAAATTATTTTCACCAAGAGTGGGGATAACCATATGTAGCATTCTCATAAAGTTTTTGATCTCCTCCAATAACATTGATTTCATGTCAAGTGTCAAAAAAAATCTTGGGATAGATCGTTGTGTGCAATTTAGGCATCCTCATTAACCAACAAGGAATCCATGTTACTCCACAACATTTAAAAACCATTCTTGGGTTTCCCACACCATATTTAGCCAACAATTTGAAGGGAATTTTTTGTTGGTCTCAAAATTCTAGGAAGACTGTAGCAACTTGTCAACCATATGAAAACTACAGTTCCTGATAGCAACAACAAATCGACAACATTCTTTAAGAATATAGAAATATGTTCAAATCACCCCACAAAGTACTGCTACGTTTCCAGGTAAAAAAATCCATTGAACTCACTTCTACTTCTTCTCTATCTAATGCATCTATCTATAGGATATCCATTATTGAGAATGAAGAAATTCATTGACAAATCCAATATTTGATTGAATATAGACATATCCGACCCAACTCCTCTCCTAGTGGAATTCCATTTGTCCTTATTCCAAATAAAGATGGGACTTGGAACATGTGCATCGACTACAAGGCACTCAACAAGATTTCAGTGAAGAATCGATACCCTTTTCCAAGAATTGATGAATTGATGATTGTCTGAGAGGTTTCAAATTCTTTACTAAACTTGATCTTAAGTTGGGATATCATCAAATTCTGATCAAGCCCTTAGATTTCTGGAAGACATCTTTCAAGAAAAAGGAAGGATCGTTTGAATGGTTAGTCATGCTTTTTTCCTTAACCAATGCACCTGCAACCTTCATGTGATACATGGATGATGTGATGCGACAACATCCTAATTTATAGTAGAATGTGGGAGGAACATGTCCGATAGCTCTGACAAGTCCTTGAAATCCTTTGAAAACATCAACTCTCCTTGAATTTGGATAAGTGTTCAATTTCCATTAACAACATCAAATACTCGGGTTATGTAATTGAATCTACAGGAATTCACCTCGACCCAAAAATATACAGATCCTCAAAGACTGGCCCATTCTTTAGAACATTCATGAACTAAGAAGATTTCTTGGTTTTGTGAATATTTATCAACAACTTGTACTCGGCTTTATTCACATAGCCTAGCCATTGAATCAGTTGACTAAAGGGAATGGAAGCAGAGTTTACAAGTGGACCCCAACACAACAACAATATTTTGAGAAACTTAATCGCTAGCTCTATACAGCACTAGTACTTGTGTTACCTGATTTGCATCAGCCTTTTAAGATTGAGATGATCACCTCATACTATGACTTGGGAAAGGTGATCAGACAATTTGGTCACTCGGTCGCTTTTCATTCAGAAACCTTCAATGACAATGTTAGGAGATATTCAACATATGAAAAGAAACTTTATGGCATTTTTCAAGCACTCAAACAATGGAAACACTATGTCCTTGGAAAGGAAATGATCTTCCATACCGACCATAATCCCCTACAGTTCGCTCCATCCCAGTCCAAGATGCACACAACTTGCCAAATCAAGTGGATTAATTACCTGCAACAATTCCAATTGGTATTTAAGTATCGCAAAGGAAAATCCAATGCTACAACTAATTGTCTAAGTCGACCACCCATTACTCTCCTTATTACTAAGAAGAGTATGCATGGATATGCCACCACCACTTGGCCTCAGTTGTATCAAATAGACAATGACTTTTCATCATTCTATTGACATCTTCAGACCAAAAAAGCATCTACCATTGACTATTTCTTGAAAGACACCTTTCTATACAAGCTTGAGCATGTTTGTGTACCGATAGGTGAGAACCAACAGAAGATTATGTGTGATGTGCACTACATCAAGACTGGAGGACACTTTGGAGTGGTGAACACCCTTGTCATTATCCAGAATTATTTTTGTTGTCCTACACTTAAGTTCTACATCGAGAAGTACATCATATCATGTATGGTTTGTGTGATTGCCAAACTGCCTAACAGAAAACAAGGCTTATATATTCCCTTTCCAGTTCCTGATCGAACTTGGGAATCTATTTCTATGGATTACTTGATCGAATACCTTGTCACCAAGTATTAACATGAAGCAATATTGGTCGTAGTGGATAGATTTTCCAGCTCATCTCTTCTTTGAACATGTCTGAAAGCATTTTGGCTGACCAAAAACTATTGTTTCTAATAGAGATTCCATATTTGTCAGCATTTTTTGGAAAACCCTCTGGAAGCAAATCAACACACAACTTTATTTGTCAAAAACATTCTATCCTCGGATAGATGGACGGCTAGAAGTTGTGAATCGCTTATTTGTACAACTGCTCCACATTTATAGCCATAAGCATCGTCAAGCATGTGATGAAAGTCTCCCATACATTCAACATAGTTACAGTCGTGATTAGCACAGCTCTACAAGAAAGATTCCATTTGAAATATGCTATGGGTTTCAACTCTCAGTACATATTGAGTTGATCAGTTCTTCAACACAATTAGATGAAACTAATCATGGACATCGAGAAGTTGAGAAAGCACTAAATTTCAGGGATCAAATTTGCAACATTTAGAAATACGCATAGGATATTTTACAGTGAGATAATTTGAAAGCTAAGGCCCTACATGACAAACATTGTATTCCTCATTCCTTTTAATATATGGATCAGGTTTGGATACGCCTCAAGAAAGATCGACTCGCTGGTCCATACAAGAAGCTATAGCCTTTGTGTTATGGTACATACGTTGTTCTTGAGAATATTGGAGAAAATGTTTTCAAGCTCGACATTTCTTCATACCTAGGTCTGCATCTAGTCTTTAATGAGGATCTACTTTGACCATATCATGCACCATTGCTAGAATAAATAGAATTGTAGATAATAGAACCTGAAGACATACATCCATACGTTCACAAGCCTCTTCCTTGTTACACAATTGTGGGATGAAGAGTACTCCATACAAGGATGCGAGCAATTCCCCTGTTTTAGGTAGATAAAGTAGGATAAATCCCAACCCAAGGAAACAAGTATTATGTAGATGAAATGACCAAGAATTTTCCTCATCTTCCTGATCAAGAAATGGGGGCCATTTATTCTTAAGGAGGGAGGAATGATCCATCTAGGAATTCGATTGGCTTGTTCGACTTTTTGGCCTAGTCCTAGTTGAATTCTCACATCACTTTTCAAAGACAATGACCGGAAACAACATAAATCATCAAGACCGACAACTCTAGCATGCTCCGTCATCACTGACCACTACACACCGACAATACCGACTTCGACAGATTGTTTCTCTATCTACCGGTCGATTGCGACGGTTGCGTTTCTTTAATTTTTACAAATTCTCTTGTAACTGAGTGTAATGAGCAGGCACCCAAGTGTTCTAGCACACTCTATATAAACCTTAACATTAATGTATTATGGAGTTAGTAATGCATGTAACATAATATATAGAGAGGTAATAGAATAATTGTGTTTTGAATTCTTGGATATTGTTAGTAAAGATATTCTTATGGTCTGATTGTTTTGATTCATTGACATATTCTAAATTGCTTCCACCACAACATGGCTCGACTCATTCATTCAAACCCGTGTCCCCCATCGAACACATGGGCGATACATATCACTTACTGAAATGATTTTCTTCTTTAGATATTACATTTGAGTCTTATGATTCAAGGCATGCAAACAAAACATATTTCTAGCATGTTTTTCTCCATTTTTTTCATTTCATAAAGTCATATCCAAACAACCAACAAATATTGTTATTTTATTTAAATAATCTTAACAAAACAACCATTCAACAACCATTTACTCATGATTGTAGATTGAACTCTCGAGTTTCCTCAACACTTGGATATGAATCCAAAGAAGATCAATTTTTCAGTATTTTGCATGCCCAAAAATTTCTTTAACACTTGTGTGAGTGACCCAATTTCCATAGTCACATGGTTCATCATCTACATGACATATAGTCTTTCTTCCCCGTGTTAGAAAAATAGGATCACAGAGCAATAACAATAAAGAATAAACAATAAACAAGATGCAAATATTAAAACACATTACAAGAGAGACACAGATATAATGTGGTTCACCAAAGATGGGCTACGTCCACATAGAAATTTCCATTCCTTTATTATTATACCATCCAACAAGATGAAGGGATACAACTTGCAACAACCCTATTGCTCTTCCTCTTCACTCTCTCACAGTCTCTTTCACACAATCACAGAGATTGTTTTACAATGCTACAATACAATACACATATGTATTACAATGCTTTCCTTTTATAGGGGAATTACCATGGGAAAATACCACAAGTCACCCAATACCATGGGTCCGCAAATTTTTGGCCAAAAAATATCCCAAAAATTTATTTCGGGGGATTTTCCCCTGAAACCCCTTTCTTGGGGGAACTTCCCTCAAACCCCCATCGAGGGCCCACTAGCCCTCGGACCCCCTAGCTGAGGGGGATGGTCCTGCATGGGGGAATGGTGTCCCCCCACATCCCCCTACTGGGATGAGTGTACAGTAAAATTGGAGTACAAACATGACTGCATAATAACATCTTTGAATCATGAAGATCAAGCTCCACAACCAACATCCCATACAATATGCACTCTATTTGTTGGTTTAGGCTTACAAAAACAATGCCAGATGATGTATAATTAACTTGATTAAATTAATTAAATCACCTCTAGTTTAATTTTAACTATATTCTCATTTCTTGATGCATGTTCATTCTTATTGAATAATTGTAGTAAATTATTCTAAATGTTTTACAGATTTTCGGATTTCGGGGTACATTTCTTCAAACTATGTGTGTGCTCTTCACCTTGTGCTCTTGAGTGATATCTGTGAATCAAAAAAATAATTTATATTTCCTAATATCATGATTACTTTTGGAAATTTTTTCTTCTTATATTTTCATGTTCAACAAAACTACACTACATGTGTAGACCATCAAAACCTAAGAACTATAAAGTTGTTACATGTCATTGATTGAGACACTAAAATCAACATATTAATATGAAAGTAACATAATTAGTTGGTTACAGAAATTTTCACATTTAATTTAGATTAGTTTGATATCAGAATAGTTGTAAGGAGCAAACAATATGAGGTCACCACACATTGGAAGTTATAATTTTACTACATTGAAAATAACACCTTATGGTAAAAATGCGTGAACCACAAAAATTTTCTCCTCAAAGATAGTATCTTCTAAATAGCCTACGATATCACCCTGCACTCCCCTGCTAGGACTAGTGTACAGTAAAATTTGGGGTACAAACATGACTGAATAATAACATCTCTGAATCTAGAACATTAGGCTTTACAACTAACAATCTCCCACTTGGAGACTGATCACAACAACTCCACTGCTGTTGCATTTGTTGGATTATGCTATGAACCTTGGACTTAGCAAATTTATCATCTTTACCTTCACGCTTGAAGGCCAACATAAACCGAGAAAGAACTCAGTTTATCTCTGGTTACTACCTTTGTCAGCATGTCTGCGGGATTCTGGCTAGTATGTATCTTTTCCAACTTTAACAGTTCATCTTCCAGAACATATCTTATGAAATGGTACTTGAATTGTATATGTTTAGTCTTCAAATGAAAATATAATCTCTTTACAATATGAATGGCACTCTGGCTGTCACTGTACAACCTGTTATTATCTTGCTTCTTACCCAATTCCTCCATGAACATCTACAACCAAATCACCTATTTACTAGCCTCAGTGGCAAAAACATACTTTGCTTCTGTTGTTGAAAGTGCAACAACCTTTTGCAATTTCAAAATCCAACTTACCATTATTCAACCCACAATGAAAGCATACCCTATTGTGCTCCTCCTATTTTCTTTATCACCTACCATATATGCATAAAAATATCCCACTAGAACAACGTTTGAACCTACAAAACATAATGCATGAGAAGTGGTACCTCTCAAATACTTGAGAATCTATTGTACTGCTTTCCAATTTTCTTTACTTGGATAGTTCATATACCAACTCACAACTCCCACTGCATGTGCAATATCTAGTCTTGTGCACACCATGACATGCATTAGAGGAAATTTCAAATCAAAATGGGCCTCCTAAAAAAATTAATAAAATAATAGTTAAAATAATAAAATAATATTTCTTAATTTTGGAGGAAGAAAAGAAAAAAAACTACTTTTTTGTTTGTATTTTTGACATATCTCCCTGTATTTTGACTCAAATTTCGATTAGGAGGGCTCATTGGATGCGGGACTAAATTCTGCATCCAACGAGTACCCACTTAGCATACTTTTGATAGACCCCGCTACCCCAAAAACAAGAAATACCTAAAAAAATGTGATGATGATGTCATCATCACATTTTTCCAGGTATTTCTTGTTTTTGGGGTAGAGGGGTCCATCAAAAGTATGCTGAGTGGGTACTCGTTGGACGAAGAATTTAATTATGTATCCAATGAGCTCTCCCGATAGAAATTTGAGTACACAAACAAGGAGATATGTCGAAAATACAAAAAAAAAAGTAGTTTTTTTTTATGATACTTGTCCTCAAATTTATATTAAAAAAGTGTTTAAGACCTATACGGTATTTCAAATTTAAAGCAATTTCATTGGCTAACACATGATGATATGGAATTTGAATTAGAGTTAGCCCATTTTGAGTTGAAATTTCCTCTAATGCATCAAGCTGCCAACTGCTGATGAATAGAGAACCTTGGACATGTATTCGATCTCTTCGTGTGTCTTGGGACACATCTCCTTACTTAATTTGAAATGGTTGGATAAAGTTGTACTAACTGGTTTTTCATTCTTCATTCTAAACCTCTCCAACACATTTTCTATGTACTCTCCTTGAGACAATGCCAATTTGTGATTTTTCCTGCCTCGTGTTATTCTCATACCAAGGATTTGCTTTGCATCACCCAAATATTTCATCACAAATGATTTAGCTAGTTTCATTTTAAGCACATTTATATCCTATAGGTTAGAACCTATAACACACATGTCATCCGAAGGTTTTATCTTGCCCAAAATGTATCCTATTTGAAAAAAAAACAAAATATTCATGGAATCTTTTGTATTTTGGTCATAACATTTTTATCGTAACTCATAATTCAACGTACTTTAAACCATTGTAAAGGTATTGAAATTATCTACAACTTTTATGTTTTTAGTTTTTTCTCATTCCTTACCATTTGTTCGGGGAGGGCAGTTTAGTAAAACAACATCTTTTAAAAGATTCTTTTTAAAAGCATCTTTTAAAAGATGTCATTTTACTAAAACGCCCACCCAGGACAAATAGTAAGGAATTAGAAAAAACTCAAAACAAAAAATTTGTAGAGGATTTCAATACCTTTTTCATGGTCCAAAGTATGCCCAATTTTGAGTCATGAGAAAAAAGGTATGTCCAAGATACGAAAGATTCTAGGAATTTTTTCACTTTTTGTTAAATAGGATACATTATAGAAGATGGTAGAATGTTACTGCACATATAATAGTAAGATATTGTGCATGAATGTTTCCATAGTGTTAATTCATTTTGTGCAAGCTTATGGATTTGTAATGTGTAGAAAATTAGAAGTGATAGACGCGTTTTGGGTGAACCTTCCACCCATCATCGAGATCATTGGAAGTCATCAACATGTTTCGGGTTGAACCTCCACCCATTATCAGGATCATTCGAAGCTTCAAATGATCATGATGATGGGTGGAGGTTCCACCCAAAACGCGCCGATCACTTCTAAATTTCTACACAGGGAAAATCCATAAGCTTGCAAACAATAACAAGATAATATATCTTCCATTATCTAGCCTCTTGAAATAAAGGCGGTGGTTAGAATGACATTTAATATAACCTTGTTCTGTCATAAACTTATCAAATTTCAAATACCACTTCCTTGGATCTGTCTTAAATTTATACAATTTCTTCTTCAACATACTAACCTGGTATATCTTCTTACATTTGCAGGAGTTTGAGGTACCTACTCCTGCTCTTAATTTTTGGGTGCCTTTGGAACTTCATTTTCTTTGAGTCATCAAGCATTGTGTACTCTGTGTTTTCTTGTTCCTCTTTCTTTCCTTGCAACTAATCTTTGTACATAACATTTTCATTGAATACTGCATCTCTACTCCTAATGATTTTGTGATTTTCATAATCCCATTAGTGATAACAAAAATCATCAACCTCGTATCCAATAAAGGTACATTTCTTGGATTTATCCTCAAGATTTGTTCTATTTTCTTTATCAATATGGACAAATGATTCAAAACCAAAAGTTCTAAGAAATTGGGAGTTTAACTTTTTACTTGTCCATGTCTCCTCTGGAATTTCACCATCCAAAGCACTTGAAGGCCCTCTGTTTATTAAATAAACAACAGTATCTATAGCATCATCCCAAAACTATAAAGGAAACCCTACATGGAATCTCATACACCTTGCATGCTCCATGATCGTTTTATTCATCCTTTCTAACACACCATTTTCTTGTGGTGTTCCTGGGACTGTCTTCTCTCTAAGAATCCCATGGTATGAACAATAACTATCAATATTCTTTCTATAGTATTCACCCCCATTATCAGATCTGAGACATTTTTCCCATTCTCATTTTCAACCAAAGATTTCCACTTCTTAAAAGTAGAAAACACATCATATTTTTGTCTAATGTAATAAACCCAAGTTTTCTAGTTGCATCATCAATAAAAGTAACATAATAACGAGATCCACCGATAGATTATACCTAACACGGTCCCCATACATTTGTATGCATAAGCTATAACGTTTCACTCTTCTTTTGTTTCCCAATATTGAGAGATCTAACTCTATTCTGTTTTCCATAACATAGTTCTCACAGAATTCAAACTTACCTGCTTTAGATCTAGAAGAAATTTCCTTGAGTGGAGAATTTGCATCCCCTTCTCATTCATGTATCCAAGCCTATGATGCCACAACCTTGCACCTATTTCCATGGAATCTACAAAGACAGAATAATCAGTATTATGAGGACATAAATACAACGTACCTATCTTGTCTCCTTTTTGCTATTACAAGTGCTCCTTTAGTGATATTCCACCATGTTTTTCCAAACATAGATAAATGTCTTCTATCTCCCAAATGCCATGTTGAGATCAGATTTATTTTCATACCAGGAGTATGCCTTACATCTTTTAGAAGCCATTCATTTCCATTATTTAGCTTAATATGTTCCTTACCCATTCCAACAATTTTACATGGTTCATCATCCCCGAATAAAACATGTCCAAAATCGCATGGAACATAATCATGAAAGAATTTCTTATGGGTTGTGGCATGACATGAAGAAACTGAATCTGCTACCCAATAATAACTAGTATTATCTAATGCAAGAATTAAATCATATTATAAAACATCACCTTCTACATTTGATTCCTGATTAGTCGCATGTTGCTTGTCTCATTTCTTATTTGGATCTTTGCAGTCTTTCTTCATATGTCCTCTCTTACCATAGTTACAACACTCTATCTTTCCCAGTATGGAATTGGATCTACCCTTTCTAGACTTGGTGTGATTAGTTGGGCTCCTTCCTCTCTCCCTTTGTCTTCCTCTTCGCTCCATGGTCAACGCATTACCCGATGTCTCACATGTGTTTTTTCTTCATATTTCCTCACTAAGAATAACACCTACAACATCATCAAATTTCAAAGTGATTGAACTAGGGACAAATTTACTTACAACCATGACCAATACATTCCATCTTTTTGGCAATGAGCACAAGATTAGAAGAGCCCTAACCTCATCATCAAATTTCACTTTTACATAACTTAGCCGACTAGTAATCGTATTAAATTCATTTAAATGGTCAGCAATAGATCCACCTTCTCACATATTCATATTAAATAAACACTTCATTAAAAATACCTTATTGGAAGCTAAGGTTTTTTCATAGAGCTTAGCCAATGAGCTCATCACACCATTCGTCGTCTTTTCTTTCAAAATATTGAAAGCCATTGACGAAGCTAAGCACAGTCGTATTGTTACCAATGCCTTTCTATCAAGAACCTCCCATTCTTCATCGTTCATAGTCGCCAACTATTTTGTTTTTTCTACCCAATGGTAGGTATAGATCCTTCTAGTACAGATAGTTCTACATTTGCATCTTCCATAACTGGCACTTTTTATCGTCAAATTTCTCGACCCTAAACTTTCCTTCTTCTTCCATTGCTCCCACTCGAACTAGGAACCATTCTTTCACGCGAGTTTACCAACCAAATAGACCTTTTGGCTCTGATACTAATTGTTAGAAAAACAAGATCGTAGAGAAATAACAATAAACAATATGCAAATATTAAAAAAACTTACAAGAGAGACACATATATAACGTGGTTCACCCAAGATGGGCTACGTCCACATAGAAATTACCAGTCCTTTATTATTATACCATCCAACAAAATGAAGGGATACAACCTGAAACAACCCCACTACACTTCCTCTTCACTCTCTCACAGTCTCTTTCACAAAATCATAGAGATTGTTTTACAATTCTATAATACAATACACAGTTGTATTACAATTCTTTCCTTTTATAGGGGAATTGCCATGGGAAAATACCATGGGTCCACAAACTTTTGGCCAACAAACATCCCAAAAATTTGTTTCGGGGGAACTTCCCTCGTCCCCGCTGCTGGGATGAGTGTATAGTAAAATTGGGGTACAAACACGATTGAATAATAACATCTTTGAATCTAGAAGATCAGGCTCCACAACCAATACCCCCATACAATATGCACTCTATTTGTTGGTTCAGGATTTCACAATCAAGCATTATTTCCAATTTACAATATTTTTTATAACTATCTTGCTTCTTAAGGCTTCTTAATTATTTTGAATCTAAACTTCATTATTCTTAAACAACACCAGATGATGTAGAATTAACTTGATTAAATTAATTAAATCACCTCTAGTTGAATTTTAACTATATTCTCATTTCTTGATGCATGTTCATTCTTGTTGAATAATTGTAGTGAATTGTTCTAAATGTTTTACATTTTTTTGGATTTCGGGGTACATTTCTTCACACTATATGTGTGCTCTTCACCTTGTTCTCTTGAGTGATATATGTGAATCAAAATAATAATTTATATTTCCTACCATCATGATTACTTTTAGTTACTTTTGGAAATTTTTTCTTCTTGTATTTTCATGTTCAACAAAAATACACTACATGTGTATACGATCGAAACCTAAGAACTATAAAGTTGTTACGTGTCATTGATTGAGACACTAAAATCAACATCTTAATATGAAAGTAACATAATTAGTTGGTTATGGAATTTTTAACATTTAATTTAGATCAGTTTGACATCAGAATAGTTCTAAGGGGTCAATGATATGAGGTCACCATACATTGCAAGTTATAATTTTACTACATTGACAGTAACACCTTATGGTAAAAATGGGCGAACTATACAAATTTTCTCCTCAAAGATGGGATCTTCTAAATAGCCTACTAGTTGGTGTATGTCCCCCATTCTTGTCACAACTAGAACCTTAAGCATAAAACCCTAACTAAGGCAACAAAACCCCTGGTAAAAACCTTCAACTCGACCCCTCCCCCAACTATCTTACAATATCATATCTTTGTAGAGTAGTCAATTTCCAAGTTGTAGTTATAATTTAAAATGTATGATTTAGATATCTGTTAAGTTATCGGGATCCAAATAATACTCCAAGGTTGTGAAAAATGGAAGTGAGAATTTCATTAGAGTGAGGAGGGGAGTCCTCGAGTAACAAAAGTGTGTTTTGGTACATGCCTTTAAAGACAGATGAAAATAATAGGATGGGTTGTGTTATTGTATATATTTTCCCTCCATACTAATGTGAGTGCTCCGTACTACTACATCTACACCATCTGATCCATGGCTACTGAAGAGGTAGTTTCTTGGCCCATTTTGTAGGTTTCCACCTAGTCTAAACTCTTAAACATTGCGAGTAGTATTTGAGATAGATATAAGAAACCCAATTGGAGTTCATACACTTGGGGTTGATTTATATAACTGACTTGTTTGCACCTTCAATTGGATTAATCCACTGATATACTTTGGTAGAGACCTTGTTAAATATTGTGATTTATGAGACCCTTAAATAGTGTTACAATTAGAGGGTGCTTGTCATTTTGATTTTAATCATTGTGGAACTTTTCATCAAAAATACCTATATCACCATTAGAAAAACAATTGGAAATCATTGTTCACCACCTAAGTACTCACACTGTTACCACTTATATTTCAATGGTGACATTATTTTGGGGGCACAAACCCCAAATACCTAGTGAGAAAAGAAGCTCCTAGATATTTTCAGAATCCAAAGTCTAACCATAAATAATATAGTTCATGTGTAACACGTTGGTCTTCCTCCTTTATATGAGGTCTCTAATCTTAGTTTTCATGATCATCTAGAAATGTTGTAAGCACCTCTAGGATTCACAAGATTTTAAACAAGGTCTTTCGAAGGGAACCCTCCACAAGGGATCTCTTGTCTCCTTCTTCCATTTAGACATAATTTTACCCCCATTATGTCCACACAACCCTTCTAGGTTTGACCATAGGATTACTAGTTCGGTTTCTCTTCGACCCAAGTCATCCTAGTCCCACCCTTTCACCCTTACAAAATGTGAACTTGGTCCTATCCAGTTCTTCTAAACGTGGAAAAACTTTGGTGTCTACCCACAGTGAGGTCAATACCCATTAATAATTAACCACATAATAAGACAAAAACATGTAACCATAGGAACCAAGGGTAATACACACACATCAAAAAATACATCGAAAAACATTGCATAACCCTTTGTAATATACACACAAAATAAAACATGATCATTCTTGCACATGGGAAAATAGAACAAGAGAGGTGAATTCCTTCCATATCAGTATGTCAACTTAAATTATCTCAGAGGACAGAGGAGGATGATAGCCACACAATGATTGAGTTCCAGGGAGGAGCACGAGGAAGGAGGAGCAGTCGACTTCTTGCGTAGTTTATGAGTTGAGATTAGTGTAGAGGGTAGAGGAGGATGACAACCTCACATTGTGTGATTGGGTTATAGATGAGATCATTCCAGAGGAAGGAAAATGAGGAGCATAGAAGTAGAGGAATAGAGAGGAGCACAGTAGGATGCAGACAAGGAGATAAATTAACCCAAATGAATGTCAGATCAGTAAGTGTTTTCCATCGCAAGTGATTTTCTGCTAGAAAACATGCATTTCTCATATCATATTATTTGGTTGGGAGCTTAATATTTCAAGCATGTCTCCTTAAATCTCTATGAAGAAATGAACTATATACCACTTACTTTTCATTTGAATCCTTTATGACTACAAAACTAGGATAATTTTAAGAACACCCTTGAAATTTATATGTATAATAAATGGGCGAATATTCTTAATGTATAGGAAAATTTGAAGGCTATTTTATTAATAATATTAGTGGATCTTTCACTAAATTATAAGACATTGTAAGATATTGGCGAATATTTCACTGAATTATAAAATATTGTAAAAACTTGGTGAATATTTCTTCAAATTATAAAACCTTGTAATGTCTTAGTGAATATTTTGGTAAGAAGACTCGGATTTTTATTCTATAAATTACCAAGGTAGTGCAATAGAAGATGATATACATAGCTCGATTCTGTTGAATCCTAGAACCTCAAAGGAACAAATGCACGAATGAGAAGAGGAGGTATTTATTTATACATTTCACAATCATTATTGGTTCACTCACAACTGGAGGTATTGGTGAAACATAACTACACTAACTAGTATCAAACAAAGTGGGGACTCCAATTTTTATCTTGTCCGTTAATCTTCCAACGAACATGTGGGGACCCAAATATTTACATACTGACAAACTGATAGAATTGAAAACTTTACACCGTGGAGTGATTATGGAACCCATGAACCATTATTACAACATTGAGTATTATTGAGACCCAAAACCTTAATATAGTGTATGAATTCACAATTATATTTTTCTCCAAATCTCTCATTTTTAAGCTACACTTTAAGAAAGAAAAAAATGCTTATCTATTTATAGATACGAATGCCACTTTTTTATTTCTTTTTTTCACAATCAAAATATGAATTATGTCATTTGATTTAGATTTTTTAGAGTTAGTTATAAAGTTTCAATGGTTAATAGAAATCAGAACATACAATAACAAGAATATAAAGCACATGAATGCATTTCATTAGCACTACTCTATTAAAAACTATTTTTTCATATAAACTAAGGTGTTTGTACCTATGTCCTTCAAATTTTTGAAAGCATGCAAAATGTGGTAATTTTTTTGTCGCCCTCATTGAATGCAAAAGACTATATACCAAATAGCATAATGTCTACATCTCAAGTAAAACATGACCGGTACATATTATATATAATCATGACGGAAATGAAGTATCACGTTCCAACTAAATTATATATTTATCATGCATAGCTAGATCCATTTTCAGATGATGATAGCAATTACACATCAAAACAAATCGCCAAAAAACATTTTACTTCTGAATGACCCTTATAAAAGAATATCGTAAAAGAAGTACCGAACCCAACAAATTTAGGTCACAAATAAAATTGATGAACTTGGCAATACGAATAAAAAAATATACCAACAATGAACTTCTCAATACAAATAAAAGAAACTACCAAAACGCTTTGGACAAATTTGCAAGGAGACATAAAAAATAATGATCATTCAATCGTAGCCCTGCCATTATAATCAATGTGCATTCATTTATAGTACAATCATCCCAAAAATCAACAATACCAAACATAAAATATGAACATATACACTCTCATTAATGCCTTAGATCCAATAATAATTACAGAGCAAGATCATATTAAAAGCACATTCTAAACAATTGGGTCAAATTCAATTTGAATATATAAAAACCATGTGGCTTCTCTCCATCGAGAGTAGCATGCACTAACAACATATAAATGTTAGTCGATAGTTTAAACATGATAAGGCATTAAAAAATCATATATTTTGAGCTCTATAACACTTTCACATAACCAATACTCCTAGGATAGGATAAAACCCTAAAAACACCAAATGATCCCTAAGAATCAAGAGCTCCCTAGAATTTGACAAGCCTAAAAAATAATCCATAATAAAAAGCAAGATAAAATGTAGATTACTATATAATAATCTATTGTAATTGTGGATAAAAAGCATAAAAAGCATAGCATATTAATTATTGGATAAAACACGTGATGCAAGTTTGTATTCTTCGATAAATTGTGTGTGTCGCATGCCCCTTTAAAAGTTGAGATTTGGATGATATAAATGTTATGCAAGAATAAAATGCTGAGAAAAATAAAAATGAAAAGTGGAATTGCATTAGCCATAACCTTTTTTCCTACAAGTGCAATTCGATGTGGGTGATACATGAATCATTGTAGCCTTTATATAGAACAAAATAGTCTCTTATTTTCCCTCCAATTCTGGAAATAGAGGGATCAAAGAAGGTATCACATAAAATTGACTAAAAATACAGACAAATGCAACCATATGCCTAAATTACAAGGACAATGGAAGGAAAAATAACCCTTGGAAGCCTCCATTACAAAAAATTTGGGGCGAAGGAATGATTTCACTAGAATTTATCTAGAAATTGGGGGCAAAAGATATATTGGAGGGAGATTTTGCTAGGGCAAAAATAGTTTTTTTCATTTTCCTCATTGATATATGGGAGGCTATTCATTTTGGATTTAATTTTTTTCTAATAAATATTGGGAGAATATATTTTAGATAAAAAAAAAACCTTTCCATATAATAAAATATCCCATTAAATTTTTGTAACCCCCTTAATATAGCCCATGGCATATATATGACCCCTAAAATTATCCATGCTACACAATCTAAAAGAAATAGAATTCAAATCCATTTGATTAGAATTTTAGTAACCCCTTGCACTAAGAATGCTTCGTTGATCAATGTGTGGTAGGTTGAAATAAAGACAAGGGTTGATTCATTTGAAAGGAATCAAAATAAGCTATAATTTGATCAATTTCTAAATGGGGAATATATAATAATTGGGAAGTTGTGGGTCTTCCCCAAATCATATTGTATTCGTTGAGAATGAAGGAATAAAGTTCATGGAACCTACTAGAACCGTTGAGCAGCTTGATGCTTTTCTATCAAATGTGTCTTTTGTCATTAGACAGAACTTCTAGTTGAGAAATTATAGTTTTTGTTATGAAAACGTTACTGGAATACCTATAGCAGATTTTGGTAGCATTAACCTGAGTTTCTTCATTCCTGGCGCTACCAGAATTTATGGACATGCAGATTTTAAAAAATGAGAAATATCTACTGTCAAAATTTGAATAAGACCTTTTCAAAACCATGTCTTTGAATCTTCATAGCGTTTAACATCCTCTTAAACTTGTGACTAAGCACATAGAGTATATAAGGCAATTACAAAATTGTGCATAAAATTGCTCTGGTCACATGTGTTCTGCTGCTTCTGCTAAAACATCTAGGATTACATGAGCTTGAGCTTGATTTATTTCTTGCTTAAACTTCACTTTCAATTAGTTATTGCTTCTATCCAACTTGTAATTATCTTTCCATAATTTCTTAGCCCTCTTGCCCAATGATGAGACTCCTGAAAATGAAAGGAGTGAATTCTTGATGGAACACATCAAGAAGTACAACGTTTTTTTTCAAACTATATTTCCATTAGTTATTTTAAATGGTTTTTTTAGTAATCCATGAGACTGAGTCGGTGAATTCTATATTCACAGGAATTCTTGACCATTGTCGGGGGTAGCACAAGACAGGCATCTATAGATGTACCCTCACCTCCCTCTGTTGTGGTTTCTGCCCCTGCCCCTGCCCCTGGTTTTACAACCAGTACTGCTGTGGGGAATTCTAGCACCCCATCTACACACATGACACCTAGTTCTACTATTCATAGGATGGTAGGATTCCCATAACACCAGGCGTAACCATCCAGAGCACCGATCAACTAACAATTTCTTTAGAGATTTAGTGTCGATGAAGTGAATGAAACTCCCTGGTAATTACGTCTAATCCATCGGCATGCATGCTTTTATTTTATACAATGATGAATAGTTTTAACTTCATTTTATCTATCTAATCGAAATATTTTTTATTGCAATGCAGGAAACAATTGGTTCTACCAAGAGTTGCACGAAAATGGATCGTTTTCTTTATTTACGCCAACAATTAGAACATGTTACAGATATCAAAATATCAAATTAAGGAAGGATTTGATGCAACACAAGATAAAAAAATTTAGACCAATATTCAACCAAACGATGGTTCAAACCATGGCAAGAAAATATATCAAATCAATGCGGGACAATTACCGCAAAATGTTTGGAAAATAATCCAATTATGAGCATCTTGGACTGATTCCAAAAGAGGAGTGGGTTTCAGTGATAGATGATGCCAAGGAGAAGAAGTAGAGAAAAGAGGGATCCTTTCCTCCAAATGTAATAGAAACATCGGGGTAGATAAAATAGTGTAGCGAGCAATGAAATTATATTGTATATTGCAGTTTACCATTATTTTTAAATCAAAGAAACATGTACTTGACCATTTTTGTAGGCTCAAAGACACATCAAACGAAACACAAACCAGGTTGGAGAAGGTTAGCCCACACAAACTTGTCCCAGGGGCATACATTAAATTCAAGGGGAGATATGTAAGTATTAAGATTTAAAAATGGTCCTTGTTGCATTTTCAATTGTGCTTTAAATGTTTTCCTTACCAAAATTTGTTATGTTACATTATGTCGTCTACAGACTTTGGTGGCATGCCCATAGATGTTGATCTACAAGTAGCATTGAAAGGGGGATAAAATGCCCTGGTTGAAATGAAAAATGGAAATGCAACTTAAACTACTATTGTCAATGAGGAGGTATACAATTTCAATGCATTTTGATCAAAATTCAAGGGATACAAATTGAGATTGTGTGATTATACAACAACTACATATGTTATTACAGCAAGTACAAGAATATTCAGGTTCTTCTCAAGAGCTTATTTTAGAGACTCAAGGTACTGCTCAACCAAAGGTTACCCCTACTACACCAGCAGGTACCAATAACGAGTTGAATAATAAAAAAACGGGTTTATCTATAATATAAATGAGATTATTAACAAATAGATTGCTTTAATTGTAGTTGATGTCGATCCTACTACTAGGAATCTTGCAAGGAGATGTATCTTGTGCTATGATGATCTTGATCGATCACTACAAGAATTTGGTCGAGAAGAGATCGAGGAAGTCGATGAAGCCAATCTCAGAATTGTGGACTTTCTTGAAAAGAAAAAAAAACTAGAAAGAAGTAGGGTACTAGAGATTGGCCAATATGTATAGCAAGCACATTTTGTTGTATACAATAATTTATTAGTATTTTTTCAGAGGACCTCATGTATACATTTTGTTGTATATAGTATATGCATTATATTTATGAACCTCTAATATTGTACATTTATATATTTTTTGATAATGTTTTATATGCATTAATATTATATTCACTCTATTTTACTATTTTATCATGATAAAGCATGAATCATTGGATGTAGGTAGTTCTTATGTATGTCATCTTGTGTGGAAATCTCATGTGAAACAATTCTAGTAAGCTCCAAAATTCTATGGTGAAGGAGGGACAAGATAAGGTTCATTCGTCTCTTGTGCATGGATAGCAAAAACCCACAAAAACACTTCCCCTAGTGATCTTAACAACTACATTACTACAATCTACTATGTGCAACTACCAAATCATACCAAACATGAGTTTAATACTCCAGTTCATGGAAGGTAGTAGTAGCCTATACACAACAGTAACATTTTTTCAGACATTATTTGGCTCAAGCATTATGTAATCCCTTATACACATAATTAACATGGCACAATATATGTATCATATGGAGAGATACACATGGCATAGTTATGAGGTACAATGATACCTCTCTAATAAATATGCATTTTCATGGGATACTACCATTCATAAACACTAAGATACTAACTACAATTTTCATACACTCTCTGCCTCCTACAACATATTGTGTACACCTCACTATATTAGGTTTCCCCATATAAAGTTCGGTGGAATGGATTAAAATATTAGTGCAGCACCCCCATGCCACACCACACCCTTAGGATTACACCCATACACGGAGTTTGAGCACTTAATGTGTAATGAGCACTCTATGGGTGTTATATCTATCATTGCACACTAGCTCACTATTATCATGTATCTAATCACTGAGCATTATTTCTTGCACACATGGAACACATCATATTCCATTTCCATTTTGGCTTTCCATGACCACTTGGATTAACCACGGTATTCACAATGAAAACAAAATTGATCCAACACCTCCCTTTTACCTAGGGTTCCACATTTCTAAACAATGGGCATAAACGAGTAACAATCAATGGGCACTCTACTTCTCAGCACAACAACATGTTCCTCGTAGCTTCTTTCCTCTCCCTAGGAACTTTTGTAAACTAGAAGGCATAGAATATATAGTGTCTTACTTAGCTCTGAATTACTTCCTACCACTAGTCCTCTACCTAGAGACTACAAATGCCTCACCACAACACATCATAGGCCTTCATGTCTTACATCACAAATTCTCCATTAATATAATGCTATCACCTATGTACTCACGGAGAAATTATCTACTTAGGTCTCCTATATCATACCCATCTTTGAAAGTAACATGTTTTTATCCTTATTCTTTGCACTTGGATAGTTTATAAATCAGCCCACAACTATTCATTAATGACCTACTTGTCTATTATCTATGGCATGATCCACCTCTCTATGCAACTCCATACTTGGCTTGGACATCTATCATTAACATGCCTTTTGCAGCATATTGGCATGTTTCAGAGTTTGGGGGAAAGTGTAGACGATTTCAATCTAAAATAAGAGAAATTTGTAAGGAACAAGGGGGTCTATAATGACGTCTTCACCTTGTGCAATGTTTCTAAGGAAATCCATCCAACTCTCTCAACAAACTCACCCAACCAAATTGGAGAATGAGGATCTCTCATCTCTTGAGGGTGCATCCTTCTAGGGGATCCCCATGTATTTAGTAATTAATATATTGAGGTATTAGTTGTATAGTTAGTTATACCATCTCTTTGTATCCTTGAGTTGCATGCATATGTGTTAAATATTGGTTTCTCAGTTATGGGGCAGTAGCAAGGGAACAATTATAGGGATATCTATGCACCATTTTTGCCATGTCACAGAATATTTCTGATAGTTGCATGAGGACATTTAGTGAATAATTCTATAGCATTTATCCTTTAGGATTTGAATAATCATCTTTGTAAGCATAATCGGACTATATATTGGTTATTTCACTAAATAAATTGTGGATTTATTTCTTTATGTGATTCTCATATACGCAGTTTATGTTTTCATGTGCTCGTAATGTATTATATATGTGATAATAAGGAAATAAAGTTTAAACAAATCAGAAAACACGTGATTGCTTAAGAAAACTCAACAACTTATCTCAGGTTCGCCACTGGAGATGACCCATTAGTGCTGCCACAGAATGTCTCTATTGTTGTCCATGTACAATCTTCTTTTATTTCAGTAAAATCTACCTAGAATCGCCCTCATTATGTCATGTGATTTGAAAAATTCATGTTGATCATGACTAGGTATGAAGGTGGTTGAATGTTGACATGAAATATTACAAGTATGAAAGACATTGTACTAGTCCTTAATCAAGTTTTGTCCCACTGCTTCCAGTAGTCTTAGCCACTCGAGTCTCAAATGATGGATTTCCTAATATTACTTCACCATTTTTGCTAAAGGATGTTACTTCCAATTCATTCCTTAATAATACCCACAAAATATTCTAAAACAATCCTCAATCTTGCATCAATAGTGACAAACAACCCTATATATACCTCTAATTTTCTTGAAAGAATGATGATTTGAACCATTAGTTGCTTTGTAAGTTTTATGGGTTAAAAGCCTAAGTGTAAATTCCATTTAGGACTACAAATCTTGGCTTCATATCCAAGGACAAACATCAGTCCTCACTCAACATAATTTAGTTATAACTTGATGTACAGGGCATAACATATTAGTCCTAAAACTATCATACCAAATTTCTTTTACCTTTACTTTTATTCACCTTAGCAGGTCGACATAGAGTCTATTTTTCTTGTTCATTTGTTAACCCTTATGATGGTTTTTGTTTTAATTGCAATTTTCTTTCATTTTAATTGATATTTTTAACCTGGCTCTAATACCTACATATATTCTCTTTTAGTTTCTTTCTAATTTGATCATTAATCTACCTCTAACAACTTAAGTTTCCACTGTCAGATATCAAAGGTTGGAGGCTTTAAAGATTCCAACAATGAAACTTGGCACTTTTCTTAGTATGTGCGTTGTTGAATGACTTGAAATGGTAGGGTCAAATTTTTATCGGTTTATGAGTAATGATTATACATTATATATGATATTTAAGCATGATGTTAATACTGAGAAACGCGGAATAGATCCTATGTGTTTCTCGTATTATCTAATATGATTTTACTACAGTTCATAAGATTATGGTATCCATCATGTCTAAATTATGATTGGCATTAGGATCGTGACTTGTTTGAGTTTCCATGCAAGATGGCTTAGTTTATTTTCCTAATAAAATAAATGTTTTTCCTTCATGAATCTTTTTCGCAAAATCCCCCCTATTCCATTCTATGAATAAATAGTTTTCAAATATGAGAAGAGAGAGCGGCCCTGATGATGAGAATAAGCATTCAAATGTTGCTACATGACTATTATTATGTATCTTTTTTATATTGTATTGAAGTTGGAAAATGCATGGGGAACCTTCCATCTGCAAACTTGATAATAATGCACACCAATCATGGTTGTTGTCATAGAGTAAATTCTTCTTTTGTTGGTTGGATCTTCATAATATCTCAACATATCTGAAATCTGCACTCCAGGAACAACAACTAGAATTCATACATTTTCCTAAGGTGGTGTTGGAGAAGCTAGTCGATAAGCCGACTAGAATGATCAGCTGACTAAGTCGATCAACTGACTAATTAGAGATTAGGTTGGCCACATAAGTTCGTGTCGATTGACCGAACCGACAAGTAGTTATTTGTAATTGTTTTGTCAATCATATATATTAGGTTGTTGAGCTAGATAAGAACTTGGTTCAATTCTCTGTATTGTATGGACCCTTTCACTATAATATAATCTGTTATTCTACCTATGTTCTTGTCTCTTATTTTTGTTATGTGTTCGTATGCTTTTAATGTGTATTATTGGTAACCTTATGTGATCTGTGATATTACAACATTGGTTTCATTGCCGGTAGTACATATCTGAGATGAATACAAGCAGATGATATCAGAACAGGAGATTAAGGATTGGTGGGAGCGTAAGGTAGCAAATTACTTACAAAATTACGCACAAAGAAACAGATTAACGACTACTCAAGAAAAAGAAAGGTTCTTTACTGAAACCCATGAGAAGTTTGTAGAATCAGTACCCCAGCTCTTGAAGAAACTTTTGGATGAAAAATCCAAAAACGACTAAAGACCAACAGCTGCTAGAAAAACTGATTCAAGGGGAGGACAAACCTATCGAAGTGGTTTGAAAAGATCATCGATGATTTCTGTGAGGAGGAAGCTATAGAGGAAAGAACTTTGGTAGAAGTCGTTCAGAAGAAATTCTATACAGACCTTACTAAGTAGTTCCTGTGCTCCTTACCGACCTTGCTGTTCAAGTTCCTGATAGAAAAAGGAGTGGGTCATATTGTCGAGCCTCATCCATTACTACGTGAACCTCCACAAAATACTAACTGGGCGGAGAAACAAAAGAAGTGGGAAAAATTCATTGCCGAAAGGAAGTGGGAATATTTCCTAAGCAAGTAAACATAACTATCCAGGCTTTCTAAAGCATCGGGTAGGAAATGGGGGGGTAGTTGGTCATATGTCGGGGTAAAGGAAAAAAGGGATGCTAGTTGACTAAACAGAGGTGCCATCACCAGCAATGAAAAGTTGACCTAAATAGGAAATCGAATGGACAGTGATAAACAAAGGTACGACAGATTTATAGAAGATAGAGAGGGAGAAGAGGCTGCAAAGAAGGGAAGAAAGAAGAGAAAGAGATATAGCACTGCAAAGAGGAATGAATACTAGGGTGACAGACCAAGAGAGAAATCCGCTAGAGTCAGGTCATGACCGATAGGAAGAAGGCGTCGAGGAAGAAGCGTCACCTATGGAAGAAGATCTGTGGATAGAGAAGCGAGAAGCTCTCCAAATAGAAGTCCCTCAAGAGATAAGACCTTTGTCTCCGATGAATCTGAGTACTAGAATACAAGCCATTGTCGAAGAGGACCTCAGACTAAGAGCTAGTGAGTTTGGTATATGGAGCCGACTAGATGAGGAGATAAACAATGATAGTCATCTACTTATCCATTGACCAGAAGAAGGAAATCGGGTCATGCTTCAAGAGTAGCCCTACAACCGAAGTATCCACTTACTTTACTCGACATATGAAGGAGCACCTCCCTGCCAAATATAGCTTTGGAGAATACAGAAAAATCAGACCTGCAGACAAACAATTGCAGTTGGACATCGACAGGAGAAGTCGACCGACTACTTGTTGGAGAAGAAACGACAAATAAAACAACCGACGGAAACAAGCGTTCCATTGACAACAACTCTACACAAAAAATTAAACAAAACATCCCACTACCCCCACCACCACCTCCTGAAGAAGATAGTGACAGTGAATCCGAAATGGGTCACGGATCAGCACATATCCCTCTATATGAGGGCGACGAAGATCCTAGATGACATTGGTTCATCTACAAGTCGACATGGGAGGCCAACCAGGTTACAGTAGAAGACAGACAGATGGCACAGTTCGCTGGTGCATTGAGGAAAAGAGATCTAACTTGGTATATGACCTTTTCTGAGAGAACCCCCAATGCATCCAAGGCAGAAATTAAAGCGCAATTTCTATCATTCTTTAAAACTCCAGATGCTAAACATCTGGTAGCTAAAAATTTAAAAACAACTTCACAAAAGCCAGCAGAATCCGTTCGAGAGTACGACAAACGCTGGAAGGATATTCTTAGCCAAATGGACTACGTAATTGATGAACAATTGCTAATCAATGGTTTCTTACAGGTCTTTCATAGAAAATTCAGCGACATATAAGCCTGGAGACATTCAAAACATATGAAGATGCGGTGACTAAAGCCTTACAAGTAGAGATGGATAAAGAATTTCCAACATTCCCCACAGATAATAGACTCAAATAACAGCTCGAGATCGTGCATAAATCTTTAAAAGAGATAAACCTTAAGAGTCAGGACATCTGGTGCACAAAATGCTCAATGGCCAAACATTCAAAAGACAACTATCGACAGGATATCAGCTGACAGGATGTTTGATTTGTGCAAACAAAGTGTTTTTCCGACATTTGCCAAGAACACAGAGAACACACGATGGAAGATTTCCCGTTTAACATGAAAAACAATAAAGCATATTGGTGTGCTATCTGTGAAACGAAGAATCACGCCATGACCGACTGCCACCTAAACCTAAAAAACCGATAAAACTACCATGCAGTCTACCAAACTAACGCAGTTGCACAGAACAATAAGCAACGAAACAATGCGCAAAATGATCAGAATAATCAAAGGTACGAAGGTCATCGATATGAGCGTCGGTTCGATAACCAACATGGAGGATATGGAGGTCAAGGTCGATTCTCTGGGAATCGCGACAACCGACCACGTCAGCCCATCCAATGTTTCACATGCTATAAAGAAGGTCACCGTTACGCAAACTGTCCATACAAGGATAGAACTGACTTAAAATTATGTACTAGTTATGGAGTAGGGGATCACTCATTAGAGGATTTCCCTACTATGCTTGAAAAAATAAATAAAAAGAAAAATGTTAATGTCTTGTCATGCGTACAAAAACATGATATTATCAATACAAAGAATTTGCATATCGTAACCCAAAAAGGCACAAAAATTGGGAATGATAACCCACGAATAAGAAAAATAAAATAAAAGAATGATTATCCTGACCTAGTTAAGCAAAAACAATTGTATAAAGATGCAACAAATGTATTTAGAGAATTTGCTCGACAGGAAGAAGAGGACGATAATCGACAAGACAAGGTAAAAGAATTAATACACTTAGTACAAAAAGATAAAACAGTATCTCAATTCATCGGCTTATTGTATAAAATAAAACACAACAATAACACAAAAAACAAACAAAGAATATCTGCAGCCTAAACCAAAAAGATAAAAGTGATGCCGACCCACTTGTCGGCCTAGAAATTGAAGGATACCATGTCTGACAAGTTGTGCTCGACTTCGGATCACAAGTAAACATTATGACTCATGACACTTGGGAACAGTTGGGCAGACCTCGACTATATGAATCGAGAATATACTTGAAATTAGCCGACCAAGGCCTGATTGAACCTATCAGAGTCTGGAAAAATGTTGACACAACGATAAAAGGAATATCAACCAAAGTCGACTTTGAAATTATTGACCCTAAGGAAGGATCCAGCTCCTTCCCAGCGTTAGTAGGTCGACCTTGGGGAAGAAAAATGAAAGCATCGATATCCTTAGACAAAGAAAGAATAAAACTAAAAGGAAATGGACAAAAGGTCATTGTACCTATTCACCCATCCCAAGGAGAACCTTGGACATAAACTATTGATGAAGAAGTTGACATCCGACAACTATATCAGATACAAAATAATCAAGATTACACAGAACCTAATGTCTATGGTGAACTTTACTTAGGCAACCAAGATTCAGTAGGATACAATTCAGACACAGAACTATATGATTGGGAAGTCGAGAACTACAAAACACAAGAAACAGGTTGCTAGACTATTCAAAAGTGCAGAAAAAACCAGTCCAACAGTGCTTCTTGGTGTCCATCATACCAAAAATATTTGAAAAAAAAAACAAGGGAATATCCTACCCTAAAACCAATAAATATAAATAATACACAAATACCAAGGTACAACGAAAGAGAATCACCAGTCAATCATATAGAACAAGTATCCAGAAACATTGGTGAACATGGCCGACTACAAAGCTTAGTGGAAACTTTCACAGGACAAGCTACAAGATGGTGGGATACCCATCAATAAAGACTGCAGACATGGACAACAACTTCAAATTTCTTCATAGAAATATTTGGAGGGAAAATGTTAACCAATCAAGCCCAAATACCTATGTTCATCCAAGGGCAGGATCCAGAAAACCACATAAAAACATGTGAAAAAGAATGGAAAAGATTTGGGTATAAGGATGAACGTACATGGCCACACCTGTTTCCATCAATGATTTCTAACTTACCAAACAAATGGTACAAAATGGAAGAAGCTCAAGGAGAAACATTCCTATGGCATGAACTCAAAGAGAATTTTATCAAAGATTTTATCTTTATACCACAAGATGAGAATTTGGTCGAAACAACAAAACAGATCAAAGCATTTATACAACCGACAGAAAACAAAACCCTAAACTACAGCCGACTGACAATAAACTGCAATAATACACAAACCGGGACAATACTACATCAACAAGACTACAGATGGAAAATGAAAATCCGGAAGGAAAAAGATTTAGATGGAAGTCAAACCATGTCGAAATAACAAAACCAATTCACACAGTGCTCAAAGTCGAGACAACCAACAAAGAAGATACCGACTGAATGACTGCAACAGATTTTCCTGCCACATTTTCACAGTTTAAGGAAGGGAGTTGACCAATCAATGAAGCCAAAGCACCATAATGGCTAGATGCTAAAGTCAAAACTAAAGAATTCGACATCTCAAATGATGTCTGACCAAAAATGGAAAAAATTGGAGACTACTGGAATGAAGAACAAACGTCAGAAATAGTGAACTTATTAAAAGAGTTTCAGGATGTATTTTCCAAAGATTACAAAGATATCAAAGGTTTAATTCATGAAATGGGTGAAATGAAGATCGATATTAAACCTGATATACGCCACTGTAAAGAAAATACCATATAAAATAGCTCATAAATACAAAGAGATAGTCAAGAAAGAGATTGATAACATGCTTGCAGCAGGTATTATCTACCCTATTGACCAATCAGAATGGGCAAGTCCAATGGTCGTTCAACCAAAGAAACATGATCCAACCAAGCTAAGGATCTGTGTCTACTTGAGAGAGCTAAATAAAGTTACATTAATAGACCCATTTCCAACTCCTTATGTAGATGGAATCTTAAATGAGGTTGCAGGACATGAATGCTACTCGTTTACAGACATATTCTCAGGTTATAACCAAGTACCAATAGCCAAACAAGATCAGAAAAAGACAACATTCGTATGTGAATTTGGTTCATTTGCTTACAGGGTTATGCCTTTTGGATTAAAGAACGCACCTGCAGTATTTTCCAGAATTGTGGTTAAAACATTTCAAGAATATATTTACAAAACAATGGCAGTGTACTTTGATGATTGGACAATATACTCTATATTAAAAGATCACTACAAATGGCTAAGGCTTATGTTGGAACGATGCCAACAAATACAACTATCTCTTAACATCAAGAAGTGCATATTTCTAACCCCTATAGGGATACTATTAGGACACATTGTCTGCAAAGAAGGCATTAAGGTTGACTTCGCAAAAATAAAGATTATCCTCGAATTAAAACCACCAGTGAACCCAAAACAAGTCAGGGTATTACTGAAAATTCATAAGATACTACTCAGACATGACCTACCATTGGAAGAACTATTAAGAGAAGATAAGGAGTTCGACTGGATAGAGGAATGCAACATATCATTTGAAAAACTAAAAAGAAAGCTAGTCGAAGCACCCATCCTAAGGTTTCCAAACTGGTCGACCAAATTCCATGTACACATTGACGCATCAGGCCTGGCAATAGGAGCAATCCTAAATCAAGCAGGAGATGATGAAATGGACTACCCTATAGTTTACAGCAGCAAAAAATTAAATAAAACAGAAAGAAACTATTCGACAACAGAAAGAGAAGCATTAGGAATGGTATTCGCACTAAAAAAATATCGACACTACCTACTAGCTAATCCATTTATCTTTTATACTGACCATAAAACACTAAAATATCTTGTAAATAAGCCTTTACACCATGGGAGAATTTTTCGATGGCTACTTCTATTCCAATAATTTGAATTCGAAGTCGTTGTCAGACCAAGAAAATTAAATGTCGGTCCCGACCACTTATCCTGAATCGACATAGGAGAGGAACCGACAGGAGTCGAAGATGACTTACCGGATGTGCATTTATTTTGAATAGAAGCAATCCTGGCAGAGTTAAAGGAAATAGCTCAGTTTTTAGAAGATGGACAAGCACTAGAAGGCATGAGTACGAAGAAGAAACAAATCTTAGCCATGAAAGCTGCACCATATAGCCTCATAAATGGATTCTTATATAAAATGGGTTTGGACGACATCCTCAGAAGGTGTGTACTAGAACATGAAAGAAATAATATTATGTATGAAGCACATTATGGACCTGCAGGAGGACATTTTCAAGCACACACAACTGCTAAGAAAATCCAACAATCAGGGTTATGGTGGTTGACACTTCATAGAGACTGTAAAAAGTTTGTAAGCCAATGTGACAGATGTCAATGGCTGGGTCAACCTCTGCCTAGTACATAAGTGCCATTGATATCAGTAAACCCAAGCTTGAATTTGAAATTTGGGCCATCGAATTCATTGGACCATTTCCCATACCAGCAAAAAGAATAGGTGCAAGGTACATAATAACTGCAGTCGAGTACGTAACCAAATGGGTAGAGGCAGAACTAGTTGACACATGTTCCAGTGAGATAGCTACCTGTTATACCAAAATCCTGTCACCATCATGTGATAAGACTCTTAACATACCTATTTTCCCTTAATCCCAACACTTGGAGTGGAAACTCATCCCATTTGTCAATCTTTCACAAAAATGCTCAGCATCGCGCTTTCCCCTTTATCCATGAGCGGTACCTTTCTCGCACCGCCTATCCCTTGTTAGCCACAAGAGGTGCCACTGCTTATGTCCCTTAGTCCATAAGCGTTTCTTACATGAACTGCTTTGTCATTGAAGGAGAAAAGCGGTACCTTGGGTAAAATGGGAAAAAGAGAAGATTCTCGAGGCTTCTAGATCATGAGCCTCATGTCTTCCCTTATCCCTATTATTGTGGGTTAGTTGAGCTCGAGATCCCTCATCCTAAGATCTTAGAGGCCACCTCATCCACAAATATCTCAACCATACCTATCCATTGAGCCTTATAAATACACGCTCATGTCCATGGTTGAGGGGAGGACTCTTAAGGTATTGTTATGTTGTTGGATTGATTACTTGGCCCAAGCCATTGGAGAGCATAGAGAGCAAAAGTTGGAGCTTATGGGGATGAGAGTGTTTGGTTTCATGGAGATGGATGTCAACACTAAGGCTTAATTGGTTGTAAAATTCTCCATTTTATCTTAATGCAAAGCTGATTTTCATCCCACATTACTATTGTTGTTTGATTTCACATGTATATATTGTTAGATTCCTTAGTCACTAACATGGATCAGTAGATTATATTCTGGCATCTTTGATGTGTTTGTGTGTTTAATTTGATTGCAGGTAAACAGGGTTACTATTGAACTATCACATTCCAGGTATCGATGGCGTCTAGGGAGGGTCTTCAACCTATGTCCTTCATTTGTTCTATATCTGAACCATTTAGACCAGTGGAACACCTTACTGTCCGTAGAAGGTGAAATATTCCTACTAACAAATCTGGCGACTTCACTGGGAAATGAATATATGTATCAGTTGATCTGATCTTCCTCAATTCTTCAACTCTTTTCCAAATCCATGCTCCTTCTCCAACTCTATTCAATTAGATCTGCTATCTGACTCAGTGAATTTGGGTTTGAAACTTCCAGATCTGTCTAGATCTGAATTATTTTTGACCTTTTATGCTCTTTTTTACTCTCAATCTATCAGTTTTTACCTTGATCTGGTCTTTTTCTGACTTGATCTGTCATTCTCCTTGTGTTTTGGATCTATTCAGGGAACTGCACATGTGCCTTTGGCAAGGAGCGGTGCCATCACCTGAGTCCAGTTAGCATTACGTGGTGCCACTGCCTGAATCTAGTGAGCAAGGAGTGGTTCTGCCTCAAAACCGCCTGTCAATAGCTTCATCTATGCGGTGCCAGGTAGGCCCTGTTCCAGACTTTGTATTTTGACTTTTGTGTGTTTTTGGCTTACTTTTTTATGAAAATGAAGTGTATTCCCTTTGCATTCAAAGAGAGTTTATGTTTCTTGCATTGGATTTTGCATTATTTTCTTTGCTTGAAACCTCTTTCTCTTTTCTGTAGATATTATTCATTGGAATTGGAAATATACATTTCATTTTCATGTGTAGGCTTTGGTTTGTTTTGGACTTGGAATGCATGAGTGATCCATGTTGTTTTGAGTCTTTCTTTGCTTGGGGTGATTTTTGTTTCCTCCCGCATGCTAATTTTTTCAGTGCTTGGTAGGAAAGATTGGTTCTTTGTTTCCTTGTCTATTTCAAAGAGAAGTTTTAGTTTTCTCTCTCTTTTGATTCATTCGCAAGTTTGTTGAATGATTTTCTTCTTTTTTTGTACATGATTGTTTGAAATTCTAGATCTTACTTTCATTAAGAATAAATATTTGTTTTCAGCTTTGCATGCATTAGAGTTATATTTGTTTGGAAACGTTAGTGAAATCATCTTTCCATTGATTTTTTATGCGTCTTTTTCAAGCATGAAAAGATAGGAAACATTTTGATTTATGTTATATGTTCTCTAGATCTCTTTTTTATTTGTTTTGAAGATTGTTTGGGGTGCATTGATATTTCACTTTTCATCTGAAAAGATAGAATTGCATTTGCATTTGGGTTTGCATTTTTGGGAAGAAAAGTAAATCTCTCTCCCTCTCTTAGATAGAATTTCATTGAAGAGGAAAACTTGCATTATCATATAGATAAATGTGCATCTTCTTTAATTTCATGTTTTCACTCCATGGTTCCACCTAAACGCACAAGATAAAATTAACGATAGTACTAGGTTAAAACTTTTAGCAACTTGAGTGATAAGTTAGAGACGTGTTCGGGTGTCGTTAAGTGTAGGAGATATCATTACTTGTCCGCTTTACATCTTGGGATTTGCACGGTTCTTCCACGTACCGTCGGTATATCGAATGGCCTTTCACGTACCCTTGAGGTATATAGAAAGGTACTTCACGTACTCGATTGTATATAGGAAGGCCCCTTGTGAATGGTTATGCATTAGACAACACTACCACTGATTTGAGCTCCCACGTACCTTGCGTATATTGAGAGACCCTTTTAGGAATCCTCAAACCATCTGAGTTATCCTTTTGGCCTGTCCTACGAGATTCCTAACTCTTATCCACTCCTTTCACATGTTTGCTTGTTGCTTTTAGTTTGAGTAGTACTTTCTTGTGCGTGGTAGTTAGGGGGTTATTAAAGAGTTTAGAGATGGCATCCTCATTTGGGACTACCACTCAAGAGGTCCCTTTCCAAGGTGTACCTTTTGTATTCCCTCCAAGTGAAGGTATTGGTCCTCCCTTTATTGCCACTCTAAATCTTCCTGGATTAACTATAGGATTATCGGTCTGGATTTTTAATTCGGTAACTCCTGTTACACCTAATGTCTCAAATGTCACCTCTCTTCTGAGAGAGAATCAGCCTCAACCTAATCCCTCTCCTTCTTCACCAGTTATTGCTTCATCTCTTTCTTCTTCTTCGCTTGACCAAAGCTCTATGGTTAGTAGTCATGTGGATAAGAAGAAGAATAAAGGGAAGAGTAAGAAGAAGAAGGATAAGAAAGAGAAAAAGAAACAACTATATGCCCTTGATGGTGCTCATTCTAAGAGAACGCCTGAAAAACCCAAGTTCCCTTGTAAGATTTGCAAGGGGGACCACCTTCTTAAGGAGTGTCCCGATCTCTCCCTTGTACAAGAAGAGTGGTCTAAAAGGTCCAAACCGTCTGTGTCATCAAACTCTGATCATCATGTTGATGATACTCCCTCAACCAGTGACCCATTGGTAAAAGGTTGTAAGGGTAAAGTTTTGTATCCTTGTTTGATATGCAAGGCTATGCATCGTACTTTTATTTGTCCAAGCATGGATGAAGCTTCGCGTTGGTTGGAAAATATTACTGATCATCAACAGGTGATTCCAACAAGTGATAGTAAGTTATCCCTTGATCCCCCACTGGTTGACCAAGTGGTCGATTCGAATTTATCTGTGGTTGATCCCACTCTGCCTTTGGAGAGTGAAGTTAAAGTGGTCGAGTCGGTGTCATTTCCACCTGATCTCTCTCTTTCATTAGAGAGTGTTAAGACTGAAGTAGTCTCTTTGACCAAATATTCGTCTTGTTCTTCTCTTCCAGTAGAGAATGAACCAAAACCTGCCGAAGTTTTTATGCTTTGTTCTGATTGTTCTTGACAAAAGGAAATTTTGTCTGTTTCGACAGAACCCTCTCCGAGTAGTGAGGTTATTTCCTTTGACTGGAGTAACCTAACAGAGTCTCATCTTTATTCGAGTGTTCCTTTCCAGATAGTTGTGAATGTTACTGCTAGGAGGATACTTCGCACTATTGTTGACGAAGGGCTTCTGTTAGTATTCTATCCTCAAATGCTTGGCAAGCTTTAGGTTCTCCTCAGCTTGTGCCAGCCACCGATTAGATACTTCCTTTTAATCGTAGACCCACTACACCTTTAGGGACCCTTCCTTATTTGCCTATTACATTAGGAGGGAAAACTATCTGCATTGATGTTATGGTGGTCCAAGGTCCTTTAGATTTTAATCTACTCCTTGGACATGATTATGTTTATGCCATGAATACTGTTGTGTCCACACTCTTTAGATTTATGCATTTTCTCCATGATGGGAATATTGTGACCATTGATCAGCTTTCTTTTGTTACACTTGACCATCGCATCAGTCCTAGTAATCAGACTGCCCTGAATGTGCTGCATGTTCTTGTGATTCCTTCCCCTTCTTCTAGTTAGCTTCTTCCCATCATAAGTAAAATGGGGGGCATGGCTCTAGTCTATGGACATCATAATGGAGCTAAGCCGCTAGCTTTTAGGTAATGGGGGAAACCTACCAACCTATGGATATCATGTTGGGTAAGAGCAGGTTTTAGAGCATAGTTTACTATTGGTTTCAAGCTCGTTAAAAAATAAAACCACTCCTTAAGCATAGTTTACCTTTTGGTTTCAAGCTTGCATAAAAATGAAATCATTCTTGAGCATAATTCATTTTCTATTTCAAGCTCGTTAAAAACTGAAGTAGGTTTCCTTAAGCATAGTTTACCTTTTGGTTTCAAGCTTGCATAAAAATGAAACCATGTTCCAAGCATAGTTACCTTCTGTTTCAATCTTGTGTAAAAATGAAACAGATCCCCTTCCCTTGATTCAAGTCTTCCCTTTAGTGTTAGAACTCGAACGTTCTTTTCACCTGCTTGATTCTCATTCTTCCTACCCCCCTAGTGAAAAATTTCACATTAGTAACCAGGTTTTTAGGTTGGGTATGGAAGAATAATCATCAGACGAAAGGAAGCTTGGGGGGCATGTCGAGCCCCCAACAACCATGCTAGGGGTAAGCTTCATTAGCAATCATGTTGGGGGCAATATTCCAACCTCTGTGTATCATGTTAATGGGATTTTTCAAGCATAGTTTACCCATTGGTTTCAAGATTGCGTAAAAATGAAACCAATCTTCGAGCATTCTTTAAACTGATCTTTGAGCTCGTTAAAAATACTAAGATGGTTTTGAGCTTACTTTTCATTTTTCGTGCTCTGGTTAAAACATGAAAAGTAGTTTGAGCTTAGTTTGTTACTTTTTCGTGCTCTGGTTTCAAACATGAAAAAGGTTAATAAAGTCTTCTTTAAACTCTTTTCGGAATCTTAAAATGTGAAAAGATAGTCGAGCGATCTTGTCTTCTTCATGCTCGTTAAAGCATTTTAAGAGTCGTCTCTCCAACGGTAGGTTATCTCTTTTTTGGTTCGGATAGACTATTTACAAAAAAGGAACATTCCATCCAATCATGATTGAAAGAGTTCTCTAAGGTATGATTTTACACTTTTTCGGGCCTTAGAGACTAAATCATACGAAAAAGGACCCCTCTGGAGTCTTCTTCCATAATCGTTCATACTCTCTAAACATGAACGATAATGAGTTTTCTTTCATTGGACTCATTAAAATTAAACATTGAGAGACCCGTTTTGGGAACGAACCCCTCCTCTCTCAGTTTTGTAAAACATATGAGTTTGGACTTGTCTTTCGACAAGCTATATCGAGTGTTTGTTACCCTCTTTGAACTCGTAAAACCGAAAAGAGGCACTCATCAATTATCATGGGGGAAATGGGAAGGGAATCATTTTGTAAATAATGATAGTTGTTTGTCATTACCTTTGAACATGGCACTTGTCTGCACATCATGTCAGACAATTGGGTATTCAGCTGATCTCCGCGATGATCCACTTTCATGAGTCATGTCACTCCTTTGAGTTTTTCAAAAGAATGCATTGTCCATTGTCACATTGTGTGTTTGTCCTGTTCAGACATGTTGCCAAGTCTTTTTGTCGTGCTGCCCGATGTTCAAAGGGGATTTGAAGAAGTTTTACCTCTGCAGTCTACACAATCCTTGTGTCAGTCCTATGGTTACTACATTCACATAATTCCAAAACTATGTTCTGAGTTTCGTGTCGTCGATGTAGGACTCATCATGGCCCTCCTTCGACGAGACTATTCCCATCGACATCAGCTCATCATCCGGGAAATAGTATTAGAAACAATATTTAGTACCTTGAGATCTGTATGCCTTAATGACAGATTCTCTTGCTCTCGACATAGGTTCACATCATTGACCTTTGATCGATAGAATAGACTGGGTGTTCAACATCAGGACATCTATTCACACTTAGTAGATTGTACTAGTGTACCCTGAGAATCATTGACATTAATGGTGATCTCCCTCGCACTTGTTAATAGTTCCCATCATTGGTCGGTAATCAAGTGGTTTCTACCATGGTCAACTTCCGATCATTGTAATCACATGGATAGAATCGTACCTTGTGGAAGACGAGACGAAGACCCTGGGTATTTGTTTAAAGTGCTCATTGCTTTTCCCTAGGTTGTGATGGAGTTTTGTATATATAGCATGGATCCACATTTGTATGGTCGTGGCTATGCTCGAATTTGCATCTGTATGACATAGATATACATTGTATGTCTGGTAGCTATGTCCAAGTTTGAGTCCTCTATCACATGGATCTACGCTGTATTCTAGTAGCCATGCTTGTTTATTCCTCTCATGGATCTACCTTGTATTGGTCTGCAACCATGAGTTGGTTACTTACGTCTATGAGTCAACATACTGATGTACTACAGATGCCTACTTGACAACATGCTCCGATTGAGCCAATATTTTCACCTCATAGCGACGACTTGTTCTCTCAAAGCTCTCATTTATCGTATCCCTCTAAGACTCAGGCTTTGGGGGGCATCCTATTATACCAAAATCCTGTCACCATCATGTGATAGGACTCTTAACATACCTATTTTCCCTTAATCCCAGCACTTGGAATGGAAACTCATACCATTTGTCAATCTTTCACAAAAATTCTTAGCACCGCGCTTTCCCCTTTATCCATGAGTTGTACCTTGCTCGCATCGCCTATCCCTTGTTAGCCACAAGCAGTGCCACCTCTTATGTCCCTTAGTCCATAAGCGTTTCTTACCTAAACCGCTCTATCATTGAAAGAGAAAAGCGGTACCCTGGGTAAAATGGGAAAAAGAGAATATTCTCAAGGCTTCTAGATCATGAGCCTCATGTCTTCCCTTATCCCTATCATTGTGGGTTAGTTGAGCTCGAGATACCTCATCCTAGGATCTTAGAGGCCATCTCATCCACAAATCTCGCAACCATCCCTATCCATTGAGCCTTATAAATACATGCTCATGTCCATGGTTGAGGGGAGGACTCTTAAGGTATTGTTATGATGTTGGATTGATTACTTGGCCCAAGCCATTGGAGAGGATAGAGAGAAAAAGTTGGTACTTATGGGGATGAGAGTGTTTGGTTTCATGGAGATGCATGTCAACACTAAGGATTAATTGGTTGTAAAATTCTCCATTTTATCTTATTGCAAAGCTGATTTATGTCCCACATTACTGTTGTTGTTTGATTTCACATGTATATGTTGTTAGATTCCTTAGTCACTAACATGGATCAGTAAATTATATTCTGGCAGCTTTGATGTGTTTGGGTTTTTAATATGATTGCAGGTACACAGGGTTACTATCAAAGTATCACATTCTAGGTATCTACGACGTCTAAGGAGGGTCTTCAACCTTTGTCCTTCATTTGTTCATGATCTGAACCATTCAGACTAGTGGAACACCTTACTGTCCATAGAAGGTGAAATATTCCTACTAACACTGCCAAATTTATCTATGAAAATATCATTACCCGATTTGGATGTCCACTAACCCTAATCAGTGACCAAGGAACACACTTTATTAATAAAACTATTAAAACACTAACAGATCAGTTCCAAATCGACCACTGTCGGAGTACAACTTACCACCCTCAGTCAAATGGAGCAATTGAAGCATTTAACAAAACATTAACAAAATGATTAACAAAAATATGTAACACTGACAAAGACGACTGGGATGAAAAGATACCTGCAGTACTATGGGCATACAGAACAACATACAAGTGTTCAACCGACCAAACACCGTTTAGACTAGTTTATGGACAAAAAGCAGTAGTTCCACTACACTTTCGACAACAGACACAGATGCAGAACACAAAAGAGGAGTAAAAAGAAGAAACGGCTCAACTGTTGATGCAGTAGCACACAACTTTCTCTAAAGCATACAGAGTACTGCAAGATCACATGGAGGAGTCGATCATCATAGAAGGAGTACTCCAGGACTGGTCTGCTTATTATGGGGAAGTCTTCCAATAGACCCAACAGACTCGACAAGACATCCAAGCATTGAAGAAGAGGAAGAGCACGTAAGAGGCACTTAGAAGCACTATTGAAGATCAAATCGTGCTGGAAACAAACAAACTGTAGAAGCTTGAGTGACAAGCACACCAATGGGTGCAGCAGGAAATTCCGAGCTTAAACAAATTAGACATCATCTGCCCACAGATGAAAAGAATTTTTGAGATAGCAGAAAAAAAAGGGCCAGTTTATGGGTCCCGACATGGAAAGGATAGCAGACCTTTCCATTCAAGAGAAGATGTCGACACTGTCAATCCTTACCACATTAACCATCGACATCCAAAAAGTACTGCAAAGTTGGACGAAATTCCAACATCAGCTGGCAGTGACAACTGAAGCAATTATCGAAGTCTGTGTACAGAAAAGACTAACTATCAGACTTCACAGCCCATGAAGTTCGAAAACATAGCAATAACTACTTAAGAAAGGTAACGCATTTTTGGTACATCCCTATTCTTCGGGACGAAGAACAATTTTGTTCGTGGGGGAGATGTTGGAGAAGCTAGTCGGTAAGCCGACTAGAATAATCATCCGACTAAGTCGATCAACCGACTAATTAGAGATTAGGTCGGCCACATAAGGTCGTGTTGGTTGACTGAACCGACAGGTAGTTATTTGTAACTGTTTTGTCAATCATATATATTAGGCTGTTGATCCAGATAAGAACTTGGTTCAGTTCTCTATATTGTATGGACCCTTTCACTATAATATAATATGTTATTCTACCTATGTTCTTATCTCTTATTTTCGTTATTTGTTTGTATTCTTTTAATGTGTATTATTGGTAACCTTATGTGATCTGTGAGACTACAACAGGTGGCATGACCTTATTTATTAGGTGAGGGACATCAAATAAAGTTTTTAGTAACCTCAATCACTACCTAGATCATAGCTACACTTGGTATGAGCCACCTTGCATAGGTGAGTTAGATCATGTTAGTGATCAATATCTCATGAGGCCCATGTATAAGTGACATTAAGTAATCGATACAAGCAAGGTAAACAAGACACCATGAGATCATCCATCAAATCATCTTCATAATAAGTATGAGAAGAATCCCCCTTAGGTGAAACAAGGAAATCACCAACATTAACCAATGCATCAAGGAACAAAAAGAACAACCCTCTTGTTAGTCCTAAAGTCTATAGTAGACTACAAGGATACATAGTTTAGGCACCGCAGGTTTTAAGATTTGGATTTTAACATTGGTTAAGTAAGGGATCAAGGGAATGTTGGAAAAAAGGAGAGAGTTTAAGGCAACTTAAAAACATCAAGATCTAGAAATAATGAGAGCTGACTAGATAGATAGAAGAAACATATCAAGATTACTTAGGTTTAAAACTAAATGAAAACATAAGGAACAAATTTTTCATTCATGCATAGCATTTATAATACCATATTTCGAAACCCATTCTAAACACATACTCATGAATATTCAACCTCGATATGATCATTCATAATGAAAATATCAATATAAAGGATTTCATAACAATGATAGTTTAAATAAAATTGTATAATATTCAATTCACAAGATATTTGAAAACCTATCTATTAATATATAAATGTCACCATTAGTTACAGGTCTTCAGAATAAATAGAACATATGCCTTAAACTCTCAAAATATGACTCTTAACCCTCATATCACTAACCTCTTCTATCATATGATTTTTTACATTTTATAACTAAACCAAGTTTCTAAAACTTAGGATCTAATATTACAATATAGTTAGAAATTAAATTTAACAATTAAAGAAATAAGTTTGTATTCGATCCATTCCTTTAACTCATATGAGATCGATCATGTAGGTGATTTTCGGTTGTAGTTCCACAATTCATTTCAAATACACCTATTGATTCCATCCAAAACGAGTCAGTGATTAAGGATCTGCTTCAGTAGTCTTGAACCTTCCATGTGGATTGATTACCCAAACAATTTGGACATTGATTCACTTTTTTCTCGATCTATTCATACACGTGGAGCCTTTCAAAACTAGATGTTGACTAATCAAACACGACAAGATCCCTCTGCTAGCACAACTAATCCATCCAAATCCTGGTACTTCTTTTTCAACTGCGAACATTCTTTCTCTATAGCACGAAGTCTCTTTAGAATCTCTTCATTATGCTTAGAAAGTTCCTTATTTCTTTGTTGAGTTGCTTTCCTCCTCTTAGATTCTTCCTTGGCCAATTAGGTCAATTATTCATAATGTGGGTTCAACTCCTGTATATATTTTCTTAACATCTAATTCACTTGCATCATTTTATCATTAGACTCATTCAGATGCCTATTATGTTCCTTATATCGTTGAATTTATTTTTTAAGGCTTTAAATGTCCAACATGTCTTTAGAACATGTCTTTAGAATGGTCCTCATCAACAAGGATTTTCATTGAATGACCAAATTCAACTTCTAATTCTTGTATCTTACAAGATTAATACTTATCATGTATATTCATTAATTTTTCTCTGTTACCAAAATCTACAGGATTTGGCACTACTTCATCCTCTGAATCTTCCTTTCTAACATTGTCTTTAATTGCATGAATTCCCTCCAAAATATCAGGAAATTATTTAAGGCCCTTTTCAATTTTCTCTAAATCTCAAGTTACTGATTCTTCTTCTTTCTTAGATTTAATATCTTCCTCGTTTGAGGAGTCTTCAATTCCAATTATAGTATTCTTATTAAGTTTGGGGTTTAGAATTTCATTCATATTAAATCTTAGTTTGTTTGTAGCTCGTGCCTTAGGTCTCCATTTACAAGTCTCATTCGTGACAAAATTATCAAGTATTTCAGTATTGGAATGAGGATGATCAGACATACCTTGCTTCAATTTCTTTAAAATTGGTTCCAACTCAACATCTTTAATTATCTCAGCAACATCGATAGTTTCTTTCCCCTACTTCATAATTTGAGTATTATCTTTAAGAGATAAAATTCCTTAACTTTGGGAAACCTTTGAACCTATTTCTACTAATAATTTTGTTTTTGAATGTGCCCTTTCCTCATTACCCATAGCTAGAATATATGGACCTATTTCTTCCACCATAGGTCAGACTTGTAATTATTTTCTTCTTCATGTTCTGAAACTTCTTCCTCTACATCTTTTCCACCTTGGTTTCTATGTAGAGGTTGTTCTAGTATTCTTTAAGAATTTTTACATTTTTTCCCTTTTTTAAGCCTCCTCCCTATCAAATACTTCATGTTCAAGCTTAAACCCTCAACAAAACAAGAAATGGGACCAAAACCTATCTTGTCTCTTCAATTCTTCAAACAAGTAATTTCGCCAAGCCACAATGAAAAAAACTATGACTAGTATGCTCAGGGTGGTTCAGAACACTAGTAGACATTTTGGTAAGATTCTCTAGTAGATAATATGGAAAATTTAGTTTTGTAATCCCTGCTATATGAACTAAAATATTAAATGAAACAATGGAAAACCTCCCTTCACAAGTAACATAATGTTGTATAAAGCTTAGTATGTCTCGCCATTCTTCTTTCAGGAAACTCTTGTGAATTCCCTTGCTCCTATTGGTATTTTTGTGTCGAGGAAGGAGGAACAGACTATAATCTATATCTGTAGGTAGTTTTTTAAATTAGTTTTTCCCTTTGCAACCACACCAATTGTAGATGATATGGACTCCTTAGAGACGTGAAATTCGAAGTAGCCAAAATTAGTTCTTGAACCCTTGAAATTAATTATGACTTCAATATTGTAACCTTGAATTATCTCATCCAGCCTCCAGCCTCCTTTAGATTTTGTGCACAATGTTGTAGTGTTTTGGTCCATTCCATATTTTATGTCTTGAACTTGAGTAATTTTCCTCTTCATCCACTAGTTGTCTTCATCCCTGCGAACATACACTGAGAAAACTCAACAAGATGATGTGAACAAAGGTTGTATTGAGGAGGAAACAATTATTTTGAACCAAGGTATAACGCATTTATATCGAGCATGATGCTTAATCTCACGAGTCACAACCAATCATGTGTTAGTGTAGGATAGAGTTATTATAAATTAAAATGGAATGAAGTGATAATATCCTATAATGAATGGATAACACACGTTAAAAGGAAAAAAATTAATGATAAAACCATTTCTTGATTCCTTCTAATGTAATCATTATTTTAAGCCCAATTTAATTGAACTCTGTCTTATCACCTTTTTTCTGGCAGCTGCATGTGAAGAAGAACATTGATTTTCGTTGTCGAAATGTCCAAAGTATTGAACCTTCCTTTTTAACAATTGAAACTTATCCTTTAGGGTGATTTAAGACATGCAGGGTTACTTTAAAGCATAAAGTTGCTCATATGATATTACAAATAAATAAGAGCTAGGATAGATAATCTATTAAACTTGAAATACAATACAATTCAAAACAAGAATCACTCTAAAATTAAGAACTTCGCTTACTCCTAATAAATTTAAATGATAACTTGACTGAAAAAAGGAAAAAGATAAGGAAAATATTTGGGATGATATATCTAGGACTAACACCTATTATGAAATCCAACTCCTTCTTGTGATATCCCAATCTACAAAACTAACCCTGTGATGGAAACCAAAAGTTCAAAATTTCCCTAGAAATTTGGTGGCATTATTCACAAATATGACATAGAAGACTAAGTACAAGGATTGCTTTGGCTAGGGATCTTAGGAGTTTGTTTTTCAATCCTTGTTTTAGGTACTCATATAATGATAGTGTTGTCTTGTATCTATTGATAAATGCAGATAAATAAAACTATTATTTTGAACGAGACTACCATCATGTCAAGGATAGTATGGTATTGGTTAAGAAATATTCCATATTTAGGTCTAGTTGTCTTAAAAAATGTAGATATGGAATTGAATGGCTCTAAAAAAAGGAAAGGTTTGTTGCATATTCACATCATAAGAAGCTTGTTTTCACATCAACAAAATGGTATTCTGAAGGTAGCTTGTTATCATGAAAAAATTACACACATGCAACAATTTTGTGATTCACACGGTAAAGCGACATCAACATACATCATGCATCTAACCGAAGATATATTCATAATGTCCAAGGAATATATTGAGTCCAAAATGGCCCCAAAATAGTCAAAATACAAAACTTTGTGGGTTAAAATCTATTTATACATGCTATAACACACAATTCCATAACAAAACCTATGTTGCAACACAAAACTTCCTTCGATATCCTCGTGTCTGACACAAACGACGTGATCTCACCCATCAACGATGCATTGAAGGTCATGAAATCTCCACTTACTCAAATGAATTCAATTTTTGGTCTTCCACATACTTGGTTTCCTTAAATGGTCTCTTGGTGTACTTTGGATCCAAAACATGGATCAATGGTTTCACACGATGATCTTGTACTTGTTTCTTTGTCACCTCTTGGCCTATAAAATAAATCCATTGGCATGATCATTGGAAGAATAATTTTGAGCAAGGTTATTCTGGTTGAATTATGATTGAGCTTCCTCTTACCTCACATCTTTCCACTTACCAATCATTCCCAAAGATCCCTTGCCTCCTTCCCTCAAGGAGCAAGTGCTCTTCTCATTTGGTTCCTTAACCATTTTGCAAACAAGTTTGGACAAGAAAGGCCTCCCTTAGGAATATTTCCTGCCTCCTTTTGGAGATTACATCTCCAAGGTGTTGTACTAGATTGAACATTGGGAAATATACAAGTGGTTTTTCTCAAATTGATTGTTGGAGTTTGCATCCTCTCCTCCCTTTATCACTTTATTTAGCTTTGTTATCATTTTCTTGGTTTTATTTTGTTTTCCCCTAACAATATCTTACAGGATCACTTGGGTCACAATCCACCACTACCAAGGTGCTCGAAATACCGATGCCTTGTTGCAAAATACAAGACCTATCCCCATCCCAAAATGGGAAGGCACTCTTGTGCATTATTTCCCACAACAGTAATAATGGCGACTCCACTTCAATTTTTGTTCATTTAACTTTATTTAGCTTGGTGTTTGTAGAGTGGTTAATTTCTAGTTTCATTTGCTTTGTAGGTGAAGAGGACCATCCCTCTCATCCCAATAATTCATCTGCCATTCGATTGGCTTATCCATTTTACAAGTAGCATAGTGTTAACATTAAAATTAACACCCTTGGGAGTGTTGGTCTGAAAAAAATATTTTACTTCTCCCGCAACATGAAGATCAGAGCTTTTTGAACAATTAGACCACTGCTTCCACAAAGGAAGAAATGTTTGAAGACAAGGTGGCTCTAAAAAGGCCAAGCCCGTGACCACTTAGGGGCCAAATCCCAGTTCCTATAACTCACACAATGAAAAATTCCTAACATGGGAATTAATTTTCCTACAAATATTGAAAGTCAAGTTCAAATGCCTAAAAACTAAGGAAAGTGGGTTTTTAAAGGAAATAATCAAAACCTTCAAAAATATCCTAACCCCACATTCATTATAAAAAAGGGGATGCTCAAATCCCAATCCTATAAATAGAAGGCATGTGAGGTGAATTAAGGAGGACAATCTATAAAAGAAAATGTATGCTGTATGATTTGGGGGCTAGAGATAGAGTCTTTTTCACATCATAGTTTCTTTGGTAATCATTGGAATTGATTGAGAAGGATAGTTTAGAGCAAGGGATAAAGGTATTCGCCTATTATTGGGATGTAATCACTTTCCTCCCATTTTAATATGATGCAATCTGATTTTCCCCCAAATGTTGTGTATGAATCTATGCATTTTTATGTGTTCTTTATTAATATTTGGTATATAGATTTCAATATTTTTTAAATTTTTTCAAAATATAGAGGTAAGGAACTAGCTAGCAGGTTGGTAATGGAGGTCTAAAGGCTAAGGAGGCTGGAGCAAAAGGATCTTCAACGAATGACATGATTTAAGAGGTAATCTAATTCCTTCCTTCCCTCNATTGCATGTTTTTCTGTCAGCAGGATTCCCCCCCCCCCCCCACCCCTTTAGTTAAGGATAGATAGGTTGTAGACATGTCCCTACGGTCAAATCTACCAATAGAATGGTGACCATACTGGGGACCTAAGGGGATTTTATCTTGAAACAAGTTTTCTTGAGAATTTCTCCTTTGTTAGGGTGATATTTCCTTTCAAATCTTATGATGCATGTTTGATCTTGTTCTTAGAAGGCTTTATTTCAGCTCTGGATGTCAAAACCAACCTAATTCAACCCTTGATTGTCCATTTTTTCAAGAAATTTGGCCCAGATCTAGTGTTTTTTTCCTTTGAGCCTAGTAACACCCTTTTCTATTGTAGACAGAGCGTTACCACCGCAGTAACACCCTTTTTGGCTTACATATGTAGAGTGGTGCCCGTAGTGAGGTAACGTCACAATTCTTGATTTTTTTGAGGTTCATATCTACAATTGTAGGTCATTTTGGTTGAATTTTGATGTTATAGATGTCTTAGGAATATTACAACATAGTTTTTAGATAGTAATTACCTCTCTTTCATCAATTTTAAGGGATTTCATTGAATAATTTTGAAGTTTGGTGTGCATTTGGGTGAAATTGGAAAAAGCCATGATTCTTGATTTTTGATGGTTAGATCTGCAATTTTTGGTCATTTTGATTGATTTTTGTTGTTGTAGATATCTTAAGAATATCTAACATACGTTTTTGAAATCATTTGCTTCCCTTTTATCAATATTTAGAGTTTTTTTAAGGATTTTAAGTTTGGTGTGCATTTTGGCTTGAATTTGAAATTTGTAGAGATCACTGATTTTTGGATTTTTATTGAATTATTTTGAAACTTTGTAGAACCTTGATTGACATCCTAAAACAATTGTTAAATTATAATATGACCTTTCAGGATTATTTTGAAGCATTTGGGGGCATTTTTGCTCAGTTTTGGAAGGGTTGGAAAACTCTTTTTAAGAAAAAACTAGGAAAAAATCACTTTCAGGAGTAGTTTTGTTTTTAGTATTATTCAAAGTTTTCCCTGAAAAGAAAGTTTAGATAAGAAATTTTATGACATGTGTACCCTTTAATTCATTTATTTCAGCCTTGAATGTCTAAAAATTTGTGTAAATTGGTCTTTTTTTGGCATAGTGACAAAATGAAATTGTTAAAAAAACTAAAGAACATGACATTGTTTCAATTTACAAATTCTTCTGACCATGAATTTTAAATCCACAAGGACTTGATGACCTGCCAAAAAACTTGTAATCACCATTAGGAAACTCTTGATACCATCATTTAATATCTAATTCACATAAATTCTCAAAATATGAACTTGCCACTCAAGATTAGTTCAAGCACAATGAGAGAATATTTTTCGTCACTGTCAAGCTTCTTAAGACAAGTTGTGTTCGAGTCACAAGTATCCTCTTCACTTACGCTTTCGCGTGGTCCTATGAACGAGAAAGTGGATCTCATGTGTAATAGATAGGTTTATTTTTTGAGCAAAATTCTGAGCCACAAGTATCCTCTTCACTTGCGCTTTCGGGTGGTCCTGTGAACGAGAAAGTGGATCTCAAGTGTAAATGTTGGTCATGGAAAAAACAAATTGAATCATGTTCTTACATGTACACATCCGTTTAAGAGACTTATTGGAAACAAGAAAAAACATTGAATATTCAAACATTTTTTGTTTCTAATTAGTGATAATTGAATCCAACCTCTTGAACCCTTGCTAAAAAATTGAGAGTGATTTCAAATTTTTGAAAGTGATTTTATTTTATAATATGCACATCTGAAGGATCTCAATGAACCTCTTACTCTCCCATAGTATAGAAGTTCATTGAATGAAAACATAGGTTAAAAAGCATATGTGCATTGGTTCGGTTCAGTAGCATAAGTCGCAACACCATCAGTTTCACCACCACTCATCAAAACTAATTGAAATACCTTTAAAATGAACGCTTAATATAAAAACAACCAAGATTAGGCTAGGGATTTGGGTTAATATGACGAGCTAACACTCCAAAGCCACAAAACTTTGAAACTAGCATTAATTAACGAGAGTTAAATCCATTAGTAGCAAATAGTGCTTTCCAGGAAAATGCTTATAATAGAAGCGTTAAGCACAAGGTCAATCCGAATTAGTAAGGGTGGTACCCCCCTCTTGCTTATTTGGTGGGATATGAGCACATTACAGTGCCTCGGTTAAGTGACAAGTCCTCGGAGTGACATCACTTTTATGAGATAGCTAGTCTATTTGAGTTATCCTGGACTGACAACTATCCTACCCGGTCACCAATTGTGAAGTGGTAACCATAGTTTCTTTTCCTAGGGCATAATGCAGGCTATTGTGAGTTGGGGACACTTACAATACCTATAAGACAAACACAAGGTTGTTTCAACTCCTTGGCAGGATGAATAGCCAAGAGCTAACACTTGCACCCCTGGCGATTGAAGAACAGTGTAATTATTTCTCGTACCTTCACCGTTTAGTAGTTCTTGAGGCTTAATATCCCTCAAGGGCTACTAGTTTTGGAAGGTCCTCTAAAAATACAACTTTCCATTAAACCTCATTTTTTTGGAAAGAAGCTTGCTTGTTCCTTCCTTAGGGACAATTTTAGTGGTGTGGATACTTTGGATTTTGTTGAGACTAGCTACCTTTAGGATTTCTTGACTGTATTCTGATATACTCTAATAAACAAATCCTTTTATTAAACTTCATAGTGATTAATTTCTTGATCTAGCCATCAAGGTGGCAGCAAGGCAAGTTACCCAAGTTTGAGGGCCTCGCTACATTATGGAGGCATATACATGAACCACATCATTGTGACTTTGAAACTGAACTACTTATAAACCCAATCAAATATTACTAGAGAAGAACAATGTTAAATCAATCCTAAAAATTCGTCACGTCATGGACGAAACATAGATAGAATTGATGATCTTACTTTAGTTGAGATTGAAAAAATAGAATATCACACATTTGCTCACGGAAATCCACCCTTAGCAAATCCTTTAAACTCAATCATACTTCCAAAAAGCGAGTCACTATTTTGTCTTTTTTGAAAGTTGGGATAATATGCAGAACATTACCCTTGACCCTTTGGCTTCATCAGGAATTGAAGGAACCATATCAATGCAGCCTCAAATGGTTGTAAGAGGTTATAAAAATCCTCTTAGCACACACAATAGTTGTCTAGTTTCTACGTCTAGGGGAAAACCTTTACCATGGAATGTTCATATTCCTAGCAAAAATAATGCATCCTGGAACACAAATTCCAATTGGAATTATCCTTCATCGATGGGCGGAAATTCCCTATAGGGTTATCCTCTAATTTATCCTAGCACAATGCCTAGGGGAAATCCATCTATCAACCCCATTCCACAATAGAGTGGTCATGTTTCATAAAGTAACCAATACTTTTGGATCCAACCTATGCAAGGAGGAAACATACCTTGGAATTCCAATCAAAACTAAGGATAGAATCAATGGAATGGTCGGGTTCTAGTAAATACCAATATTCTTGGGACCCAACTCCATCAGGAGGAAATCCACCTAGTGGTCAGGTTTTAGGAAGTAACCAATCTTCTTGGGACCTAAATCCATCAGGAGACAATCCACCCATTTATCATGTTCTAATAAGTACCCAATCCTCTTGGGGGAAGCCTTTGCAAAGGGGAAACCCACCTTGGAATACTAGTCAAATCCAAGGACAACCTAAATGGTGTGGTACAATTCTAGGAAATAAGCAATCTCACTGGAGTCTAACCCCACAATGGGTAAATCCACCCATTCATCAATGGTGTGGTTGGATACTAGGAAATATCCAACCTCCTTGTAGTCTAACCCCACAAGGGGGAAATCCACCCATGAATCCCACTCCACAATGGAGTGGCGAGGTTCCAGAAAGCAGCCAATATTTTTGGAACCAACCTGTAATACCTTTGTTTGATCCATCTATTCTGCCACATGGACCTCATGCCAATGGTATGATTGGTTCCATCAACAACCTTGAGCATATAACCGAGCAAACGAGACAAATGTCTACTCAGACCTCAGAACCTATAGCTGGTCAAGATATGCAGCAACATGCTAAGCCTTCCCTGACTTATGAAATCCTCATAGTTCAACCCATTGACCTTAGGGGGAAGAAGAATAATTACAAGGGTAAACACAATGTTAATCCTTCCAAAACTCCTGAAAAAACTCATAGTTCAATCCATGGAACTTCGAGGAAATAAGAAAAAATACAAGAGTTAGGAAAATGCTAACTTTGGGAAGGGAGATGCACTAAATCCAACTCTATACAGTGGGAAACAACAATATGTTGTATTAATTCAACCTAATATGCAACACCATCATCAAATGGTTTCTACAACATTGGTACCTCTTCCCGGGGACAACTAGTCAAAATCCCCGCAAGAGGGAAATGACCCCAATGTCAATGTCTTCATGTGTGATCATGAGGTGAACATTAAAATGATATCTCATTCTTATGATATCCCTCCTAGTACATTGGATCAATCCGAATCACAGCCAAGTGGTTCTCTCACCATTGAGAAACCAACCATAGACATAGTACCACACCCCCCCATAGGTGATCTATGTAGAAAAATGCATAATCCTAATAACACATATTTCATTAAATTTGGGAATATTCTATTACAAGGATTTCATCCACATTGAGTTTTTTTGTAAATCTCTAAATACATATTTTATTAAATCTAGAAAATTAAACTCAAAGAACGATTCCATTAAATTTGGAAGAATTAATCCAATGAGCTATTTTCTCAATTAATATTTTTTTATTTATTTCAAGTAAAACTTTAGTATTCAACCATTCAAAAGAAAATATTACATCTCAATTAGAACCAAAGGAAATATTACATCTCAATTAGAACTAGATGGGTTAGATCTAGAATTTAGAACTTCCGTTAGATTGACTTCTTTCAAAATGAGGAAAGTCATAGCCTTTGAATCCTTGCATAATTTCTATTAATATTATTTATAGTTTGTATTAAATGTTAAGTTGATTAAATTATTTTATGACATAATACCAACATTGTATTTGTTACTACAACATTATAAACATTGTCATAGTAATTATTTTTGTCTTTGCTGAGTATGTTGTTTATTTTGGAAGTTGGCACCACTTATAATCAAAACAAAAAAATATTTTATGACTTTAAAGTCTAAATTTTACCCTTGTAATGATTAAAATAAATTATGAATTAAAATAACAACATAATTTATTATTGTTGTTGTTGGTAGTGGTAGTGTATTAAAAACTAAGTTGATGAATGTTTACTTTATGAATAGTAGATTGACGTGAGAAATTTCTTACCTATAAATTTATTTAATGATATTGATGTTAGTAAATCCTCCCTTATTTATTAATATTAATTATTTTAACAATCAAAATCAATTATGAACTAGAATAGCATTAGTGCAGTACAATTTGCTTTTTTTCATATACAAGAGGAAGGGGGAAAACCAACTGAACTAATTATTGCAAGTGTTCATTATTTATTTATGAAGTATTTGAACAATGTGTTTAATTGAAAAGAGCATATTTATATTGAAAATATAGATATATTACAATATTTATATTATCATTAATATTTTATATCATCTATTAATTTATGTTAGGGCACGGAGGAATCGAACCACCATCGTCCTGCTTGTAATGCAGGTGCTCTTCCATTGAGCTAGCACCCTTTACAACATGAGGGGAGAGGGACTGTGTTAACACAAAGATTACACATTTCTAATCCTCTGTGACAAATCAAAATGAAGAAAGTCTTAGACTTTGATTCTATCAAAATGATGAAATTCTTAGACTTTGATTCCTTACATAATTTCTATTAATCTTATCTATAGTTTGAATTAAATGGTAAGTTGATTAAGTTTGTGTAATGACATTAATATTGTATATGTTACTATGATTAAGCAATTGAATTATAATTTGATATGGTAACTAGTACATTGTTGGTGTTGAGTTCCTATACTAGTAAAATGTTGGCACAATTTTAGAATGACCCATTTAAAAACTATTTAATGACATAATACAAATGTGTTTGTTACTGTAACAATTTTAATTCTAAACATAACAAGTAATATTGTAGTGTTGAGTATCATGTTGTAATATATTAGAAGGTTGGAAACATTTTACAAGTGACAAGAAAAACTATTATATATTAAGTGTTACTATGCTAAGTTGATTATTTTAACGATCAAAATCAATTATACGTTAGAATAGAAATATAATTTATTTATATTACTATTATTTATATTTTCTAATATAAGTTAAGATCAATGATTATATCACTAAAAATAGATTGTAGAATATTTTTTTGCATATTATTATTAAAGTTATTTAATGACATTAATAATCAATGTGTGTTGCTATTATTATCTTGGAATTTCATTTAATTGAAATTATGTTAACTAATGTGTCTAGGTTGAGTTACCATACTAAGTCTAATTTTTTTTAGTATGATGTTTTATTTTTGGAAGTTGGTAGCACTTGATAGTGGACAAGAGAAAATATTTTATGACTTAGAGTAAAATGGGTTTTATCTTAGCAATGACTAAAATAAATTATGAATTAGAATAGAGACATAATTTTTTATTATTGTTGTTGGTGGTGGTGGTGTATTAAAAACTAAGTGGATGAATGTTGATTTTATGAATAACATATTTATGTGAGAAATTTTACCTATAAATGTATTTAATGATATACTTTGATTATCATTCATATTTATATTTACGTATTAAAACAAAAGTCATCAATATTTGACTAGTGAATTATTAATAATTTGTGTAAGAAATTTCTTACATGATATAAAGTTATTTAACAACATATTAATATTGTGTTCTGACTATTATTAACTTATGTAGTATTGACATTAAATGTTAATACTTGGATATTGATTTTCGGGATTAAGCTATGTGAAAGATTTTCAAACCATAATAAATTTTACATTGTTCCCCCGACGATCATGCATGGAGTTCCCACTTGAAATGTTGGTTGAAAAACTCACTGACAACTTAATCCGAAAAATCATTCACAATGATGACAAACTGTGAAAGCCTGCACTCTGAAAATGTTACTACTTTGTCTTTGTTGGGTATAAGATATTGCATTAGTACAAAGTTCACACCACTTTAAACTCTACATAAGAAAATATAATATTAATTAGAATGCAACAGAGTAGAACAATTAAATTTATATCAATTATAATAACAAATAATAGGGAAAAGTCACTTCAAACCTTATTGCAAGTGCCTAACATTTATTCACAGATGAAGTCTAGAAGATGTTTTAAGATTGATTACTGAATCACATTTGATCTAGTGACATGTTGAGTTTATGTAAAAAACAAATTGAAAAGTTAAAAATTGAACGGTGTTGTCTAATTCACATAAAGTACTATCACATGAATTAACATAGAAGTTGAACCAAAATTTTCATATTAGTAAATAATATAAAATTCCTCAAAAAAAGGCTTGAAGAGAATAATTGATATACAACAAACATTGAAAAGTGTTTCTTCTAGTATATTAATAACTCATTCAAAGAGAAAATTACATTCATGAATCATCTCCACCTAATCTCCTTATATTCAGTCAAACAAATCAATTACAACTTGTACACCACATTTATTTATCATAGTCTTCCAGCAATCTTATTTACTTTGCATCCATACCCAAACTATGGTATTAACTATAATAGATCCAAGTCATGTGTCATCAAGGTTTGGTACCCAATATTGTTCTAAAATTTTCCCTTGTATTTCACTGAACTAGGCTTCCATCAATCAACATTTATATGAAAAGTCTCACTTTCATCAATTTGGAAGATATATGAGGTGGTTTTTTCCATCCAAGTCATCTCCTTCATCCTCAGTTCATGATCTAACTAGCAACATCTTTCCTTTCTCAATTTAAATCATAGGATTGAATCTTGACTTTAGCTTGTTGCACTTGGGTCCAACATATACCAGTTCATCCGTCACATTATCAAAATCTCCATCCATAATATTTATATTACATGCATTATGATCAGCATTAAATCTCACATGGATTAAATTGTCTTTATGATGCAATGTATTTAACGATAATGTCTAACATGAATTAAAGCTAACGTGATGTTACTACTTAATGATTGATTTTCTGGATTAAGTTATGTGAAATATTTTCGGTCCACAATGAGTTTTTCATGGTTCCTGTAACAAGCATGGGTGGAGTGTCCACTCAAAACGTTGGTCTGAAAAACCTTCACATAGTTTAATCCAGAAAATCAATTACAATGATGACAAATTGATAAAACCTGCACACTCAAAATGTTAGTATTGTATTTATTGAGTATAAGTTAATATACTAGTACAAAGTTGGCACCAGTTTAAAGTCTACACGAGAAAATATAATTATGAATTTGAATGCAACATAGTAGTGCAATTAAATTTATATCAACTATAACAACAAATAATTGGGAAAATTGACTTCAAACCTTATTGCAAGTGCCTTACATTTATTCACAAAGCAATTCTATAAGATGTTTTAAGGTGCATTCACATAAAGTATCATCACATGAATTAACATTGAATTTAAACCAAAATTTTCATATATGTAGCAAATAATATAAAATTCCTCGAAAGGTAGCTTGAAGAGAATATTTGATATACTGCAGACATTGACAACTTTTTCTTCATGTATATTAATTAGTCATTCAAAAATAAAAATTACATTCATGAATCATCTCCACCTAATCTCCTTATATTTTTTCAAGCAAATCAAATACAGCTTGAGGATGAATATTTCCACAGTTAATCATAATGACAAAAAGAGTTTATGGAATTAAATTGTGTGTTGAAACGTCCCTACGTTTCGAGTGGACAGTCCACCAATCATCATGGGAACAAAATGAAAAGTTCAAAGTGGTATTGAAGAGAGTGACCAAAAGATAATAATAAATAAGGTAAGGGTTTTGTACATGCATTAATAAATATAATTATGCACAATTGATATAGTGAGATGTTGTGTTGATCTAAAAGACAAATTGAAAAGTTAAAATTTGAATGGTGTTATCTAATTCGCATAAAGTATCATCACATGAATTAACAATGAACTTGAAGTGAAATTTTCATATATGTAGTAAATAATATAAAATTCCTCAAAAAGTAGCTTGAAGATTATTTATTATACTACAAACATTGAAAAAGTTTCTTCATGTATACTAAAAGTCATTCAAAAAGCAAAATTGCATTCATGAATCATCTCCACCTAATCTCCTTATATCCACTCAAACAGATCAAGTACAGCTTGTACACCAAATTTATTTATCTTGGTCTTCCTACAATCTTCTTTGTTTGGAATCCATGCCCAAACTATGGTATTAATTGGAATAGATCCAAGTTTTGTGTCATCAGGATTTGGTACCCAATATTGTTCTAAAAAATTTCCCTTGTATTTCCTTGAGCCAGGCTGCCACCAATCAATATTTACATGAAGGGTCTCGCTGGAATCATCCTGGAAGATATATGAGGTATCTTTTTCCATCCAAATCATCTCTCCTTCATCCTCATTTCCTGAACTAACAAGCAACGTCTTTCATTTCTCAACATCAATTCTAGGATCGAATGTTGGCTTTGGCTTGTTGTACTTGAGTCCAACATATATCGGTTCATCTGTCACATTATCAAAATCCCCATCCACAATACTTGATATTGCATGGAGTGTATTACCATCAACGTTAACATTTTGTCTCGTCTTGGGACAAAAATCATTAGAAGAAGAATCAGTTTCATCCAAGGGTATATGGTCATTGTAGATTCCATCTAATGCATCAAGAACACTTTTCCAATACTCTAGTTTTGTATTCCATTCCTCTGTAACAATTGGTGAATTCTCATTGCCAATAGTCTCTTTCCACATTTTTATGTATGATGTTAGTCATTCCTTTAGTTCTTTTAAATAAACATCATTGTCTTTGGGACGTAAGAAAGATGGCTTCCCTGTGGGAAATATAGGTCGACCTTCATCATCTATATTCCACAACTCAGCTGGTTCTGACCACTCAATGTCTTTGATGGATTCTTTATACCTCATAAATGGAACATCATTGAGTACAAGAAATTGGAAGTACTGGACATTAAGATCTCCAACTAGCTCATTTTTCCCCTCCTTGATGTACCCATTAAGAAAACTTTTAAAGTCATACACTTTGTCAATAATTTTAGGTGGAAACACCCATTTTTCTTCTATTGTGCGATATGTATCCATCATCTAGAGTTAGCTTTCGTTCTTAAAACATTGCACAAATGAAGAAAAACGGGTGTTTCCACCTAAACTAGGTAAAGAATATATATCTTTACTTTTCAAGTTGGAAGACATTCTTCCATAGGTTCCATCTATGTCTTCATGGGTGTGCCCCACAAGCAAGAACCCAACCTCAAAAGTGATGAAGACATCAAGTGCAGTTAATAGTGATAGAAACATGAAAACATAACGATTCTTATTATCACTAGCTGCATTGTCCAACTGTAACAACAAATGTGGAGAAAGAGGTTTAAAATCAAGATTTTGATTTTTTGAGCTTCCATTTAAAGATAGGAAAGCATCCTTGTACACTCTACATTTTGAGTAAATAGAGTTTTGAAATAATGCATTTGAAAGTGTGTTTCTTGAACTTCCACTCTCATAAAGCAAATCACTATACATATCAAGGTGTGGGTCTTCAAGGTCCCTCAAGCACTTTGCAAGAGATGTAATGGTAAAATGTGATCCCATGTGTACAGATGGTAGGGAGAAATGACCAAAAACTCATGTGCTATGTCCATGTGTTAGCATACCTGTCAATGACAAACCCAAGTTTTTTCCTGCAACATATTTTGATTTTACACGTAATTCCTTTTCACCTAACATTTCACCCTCAACCATGTCATACTCACGAACATTAACTATGATCCCTTTGGCAATGCACATGCTTGTTCCCATGCATTCATGTGTAAGAGAAACCTTTTTACATGTGAATGTAATCCTATCTTGGGGAGTATTTACTAGATGATCATGACAATGAGTTTCCAAATTTGCTTTTGGCCAAATCTCATAAGATCCCAATGCACCCCCTAGTGTATTCTCAAATCATGTTGGATGTGGCAAGAGAGCATCATGTTTTAACACCTTCTCAATGTTAACCACTATGGATCATTTATTTACCATCCTTCCATGCACCTTATGACCAATCTTTGTATTGAATATGGAACTTTCACCCACCTTCACTCCACATTGCGAAATATCTACCTTGTCTCCAATAGAAAATGCAGAAGAGACATTTGCACCTTGTTGGCCTGATTTTGTGACATAGGCCAACAAGGAGGTTCAGCCCACACAATCAGCTTAAAGCAGCGTCCGGTGTGTTTGGAATAGCAAAACCTCGCAGGTTATGGTCCTGCTACCAGCTGATTTTTCTCTTAAGGAGAAATTAAAATCAGCAAAATCTACCCTATCCTAATGTTATTTCTACCTAAATGAATCCTATGATTAGTTTCAACTATCTAAATTGTCTAATAATTGATTTCTTAAGGAAAGACTCCAATTGTTGAAGAGTTTTTCTGAATATAAAGACTGTTAAAATTATGCTAAAAAATTACACAAATCAATTTAACAGCTGTTAATTGAAATATACTAAAATAAAACTTAATCTGAACTATCTGAGCTATCCTATTTATCCTATCTATCCTATCTCAGCTGAGAGCGTATCTAGATACTATATTAATTATTAATTAATAAAAGATGAACAGAAAGATAAATAGTAAGATCTAAATGACAATATTTAAATCATACATATTAAACTATTATGTTACAACATCGCTTATCAGAGAAACTGAAAATAAATAATTACTTCAATTTTCTGAAGTATATAATTAATTAATAACTAATCATCAACATAACTATTTGAATAAAAGATGATGTCTAGTATGAAATCACTGTAAAAATACAAACGATAGCTAATAGACAGAAATGTATATCCTTGTAGCTTGAATTTATAGTAAAAATACTAATAAATTCAGTCACAATGATATATTAATTCAAACATAATATTGAGTTGACAGAGTGAAAATTATAATTAAACACAAGTATAACAAAGCATACTGTATTAATATTAAAATAGAAGATAATATACTGACATATAAAGTATATCCAAAACAATACCAGTAATGATATCAACCTGGAGATTTCCAGTTGCATCCCACATCCAAAGATCCAACTTCAGTTATGAAATAAAACCAGTAACAAAATATATCTCAAGTATCTCTCTCTTCAGTCACTCCCCCTTTTCTTCATCAAAATTCCTAACTTATATAATACTATCAGTTGTTTTCGATTCAGTTTTCCCATCAATGCTACATGCCACATTATAGGGTTCCTATAATTATCCAAGAGAATCGAATCTCTTTTACAAAACACTTGTCACTATAATAATGAAAACGACTAGCCTAAATGTTTGCTGGTTTAAAGGTGCTTGGTAAATTCGTGGCCGTTGTTGAAACTCCAGCCTTCAATAAAAAACCATGTCTCCCAACCAACATATTAACAACGTCCTGAAGCTTTGGAGAGGAGTGATGACATATCCACCCGTGTTTAAACAAACGAAGCATCTCATTAAAACCAGTTAAAACATATGTAACAAAATAAACTAAAACTTAAATGTATGCCTATAAAATCTGCGATTTTACAGGCATGCATAACAAAGATATTTTATTACCTGTTTGACAGCGACACAACCATGTACTTTGAAAAATGAGAATAACCATCAAGTTCTATTTTGAATATCAACTACTCTTCGGGCTTCAGCTAATTTGGCTTTCAGCCTGATAATCTTTAACTTTTGTGTTTCTATTTGTTCAAGCAGATGCTGATTCGTGCCTATTGTTGACCTCTTTGCTTTTTTATACTGGTTCTTTTTGGCATTCATTTCTTTCCACCTGCTAATCCAGTTCAACAATTCCTCCCTGAATGTCCTATTTTCTTCTTCTATCCATGCTGCATTAGATTGACAATGCTTAAGTTCATCTTTCAACTCTGTAATCCTGGTCTGGTATGCCTTATCCAGAACTTGCTGAAGGGTTTCTTCTTCATTTTCATGACCTGAATTGGCTACCTGAGGAGGAGTGGGGTTATCAATGTTTTGACCAGATGACTGAGGACTGATAAAAGATGGTTCAGGGTCTGAGATACAGGTGTCCATACATGATGGAGCGACCTCAGCCTTGCCCAATTTTGCACCATTCTCCTTTATAAAAGTGGAATTATTTACATGAATAGTGTCAGGGACCGATGATGGAACATCGTCCTCAATATGGACGACTGCAAGCTGAGTATCCTGTCGATCAACCATAGGAACCGAAATTGTAGGGACATTGTACATACTTCTAGTAACCCTCCTCGAAAACATAAGATTGTCTGACTCAAACCCTCCTTTATCGCAGCATACTTGTGCTAGATGATCTAGTTTATACAGAGACTCTTTACCATGTTTACGGAGATTATCTAGCTTGGATAGATTTTTACACTCAACAATGTTAATAGTTTTTCTTTCGGTTAACCTTTCCTTTGTTTTTGCAGGGGTACTATGACATCTATCAGATGAGGGTCGATTCAAGACTGCTTTAGAGCAACAGGGAACCATATTATCAACATCGTCACTACTGATACCAGCGTTTACGGGTAGATTGGCTTCGTCAAGCCTTTTACCCTCTGATTCAGTCTTAGGAACATTATTAACCTTAGGCTTAGTAGCTTTTCGTTTCTTACGAGTCTTTGGGGAGGGGTTCGGCCAGTATTGAGTCTGCCCCAAATGGCATTCAGCTAAAAATTCATCCCATGACTTACCCTTCAAGGACAGTTGATGTTGTAGTATGATTTTAACTAAGCCATGGTGAAATAAACTTCTTTCAGGGTTATCAAAACTTTGAACTGCATGCGACATCTTCTTCAAACTTTGCCACAGGTAAAATGGTAGATTAAGCCTACATCCCTGTAATGCTAATAGGATTCTTAAGTGGTAATAGTGTAAATGAGAGAAACGTCCATCGCAGGACACATACCTGACCAGGATTTCATAGTAGGCTCGCCATTCAGTCTTCATAAACTTGACAGGGACCCCTATCTTCAGTTTTGTATTATCTAGTAATGGCAGCAGTAGAGATAAACACTTTTTCTTATTAACCTTACCTCCCTTGAACCAGCGTTCTCCAACTTGTGGGAGCTTTGTCGCCTCTGCGATTTTGTCTTCATTAATGATGAACTTAAAACCCCCGATATGCACAACGTCTTCTTTTAAATTTAAGGCAAATCGTTTGGGTTACCTCTGCATTATGGCCGTCAAAACACTTAAAGAACTACCCCCACCCCACTTTCTCAAATCGCAAGGCTATCTTCTCGTCTGCTTCTATGAGCTCTGAACCTGAGATTTCGAAACGATTCAACGGGGCCATAGCTTCCTCAACACTATCCTGGTTTCGAAATGGAATGAACGAAAAGGTGAAGAGGGAGGGGATAGGTATCCAAGTGCATGACATGATGCAAAATAAAAACTTCACATGCTTCAAATATGACAGTCACGGGGGCTCTAAATTTAGCCATTAAGCCGAACTTAGCGATGATGAATGTTATAGCCAAGATTATGTTATGATATATGCATGCTTAACCACGACTTAGCCACGACTAGCAGTAAAATTTAACCAAATCGACAAACCAGGGATCGTTTGATTGATGGATCGTAAACCAAAATATTGATTACACACGGTGGTTATAATGAGCACGTACGTCGTTACGAAATGGAATGACTCTCAACATTAAATCCTGAGGATGCGAATCATCAATATATTCACAGTTGTTAGTTAATTATTAGGTGTAAGCCACCTCTCCATGCCAACACAGCGATCTAAGTAGCAGGCGTTATTAATTTGACACATGGATCTTGTAAACTCTGTCAATTAATGGTCTTCTGCAGTTTTGGTGTGAAAGGTGGTAGCATTCAAGGCGATATAGTATCGAAATCATATACCCTAATGTTTAGCATGACAACTAGCTAATGACTTGATTTAATATTTATGTCATGTATATACATAAAATTTCATAGATTTAGTTTTAAATCTTTCCAAAATCCCATTGATTAATATCCGAAATTAAATTTGATAGGATACCAAGTGATAAAACTATAGTATATGAAAATTCCCATATGATAGTCATTTATTTACTAACTACATATATACAATCTTTTACAAAGCCATGGTAAGGCATTACATGAAATATAAAATTTAGGTTAAAATAAGTCACCTTTAGTTCTAGGAACTTAGGACTCATAATACCTCCCCCATATCCAGCTTTAAATAAACTCAAGATGTGTTTTGTTGATTTCCCTTTGGCATACTATCCTTTCAAATTTCTTAAATCATATATAATCATAAAAGTTTAACTTAATGATTAAATCGATTATATAAAAATTTATGAAACTGACTTATTAATCTGACAGCTGCTAATTGCCAAGTTTATGAACTTGTTTTCATCAACTTCTAACACGTCATTTAACTTTTCTCCAATTGAGAGTACCTTAAGAATCAAATATTCTGAAGGCACTCTTTTATAATTTTAAAAGAGAGCCGATCTCCCTTCATTTGAATGAAAAATGAAGGGGTTGTTGTTGACTACCAACAAATGGCGACAACCTGGGCGAACCGGTTATCTCTACTCATACAACTTATAAATGATATAAACTAAATCTCAAAACTTATTGAAAATAATCAAAAATTCTTTATTTGAACAAAAACCATTATTTTAATTCATATTCATAAGTATAACTCAGAAATATTCCATCTTTTGAAACAGAAATTTGATTAGGGATAAACTTAAAAATATCTTGATCGAAACAAAGTACTTTATAGTAATAGTAACCTCCACCATCAACATAAAGTATAGAAATTTACTTTTCTGAAAACTTTTCCAGAATTTGTCTCATAAACATAATAATTTTCTTTTGTTTGCTTTTCTTTGCTTTAAACAATCATTCTGACTAAAGACTACTATCTGGGTATGGTGTCCCACTGTGATAGTATCATTCACGAGAGCTGTCTGAAATAAGCAAGCCGGCTTGTGATGAGACCTCTTGTCTTTTAATTTTTAATTTTTTAAAATCAAAAGCCATCACCCTGGTGATCAGAAATGAAGTTATCCCAGACAGCATTGATGATCATGATTAGGCCGGCTCGTGATGAGACCTCCTATTCTTCAATCAAAATTAATGTTTTTCTTTCTATTTCATTTTTTAAATTTTATAAAATGAGAGATCATTACCCAGCATGGTGACCAAATGGTAATGTCAGTCATTAATATCACCGGAAAATGAATCAGCTGGCTCGTGATGAGACCCCTTATCTTTTGGTTTTTTAAACCAAAAGCCATTACTAGTTTCCTAATAATGTCATACTAGTGATATTTGTGATTCTGATTGGACCGGCTTATTACTAAGACCTCCCGTCTCTCATTTTAGCATTTTCTTGACTGGAACAAATCCTATATAGTTTTCAGATTGTAAATACTTTTGAAGACTGATGATAGAGGTTTGTAAGAGTTTTTCAAAAGTACAAGATTCTAAGAAGATATTAAATAAGCTATCCCCATTTTTATAAGAAAAAAAATGAGGAATAGTCTGAGAAACACTTACCAAAAAAAAATGAAGGTCTTTTACAGATTTAAGAAAATTTGATAATCCTGAACAAATTTTAAAAGATTTCAGTCTAGTATCATAATGTTTAGGTTCATGAGCAAACTGATTTTATTTATTTTTACAGCTGCTAACTAAAGATTACTGACTGATTATATACAAACATTTGACAGTCTAAAATATTTGACTCAACAGAACTAAAACTGACTGAAATAACAGCATGATGGATTATAATTCAATTTATATACAGGAATATAAATTTATTTACAACAGCAATCAAAGTTTATGTAGAAAAATATAAATTTTATTTACAAACAGCAAACAAATTATATACATTTTAAGACAGAAAATATTAACAGAAATATTTTTTCAGAATCAATCCATTCACTGGGAATGTTTCGGACTGACCTTTAAGTGTTTGCAATCGAAAGGTACTTGGACCTATTTTTTCAGAAATAACAAAGGGACCTAACCACAGTTTCTGAAACTTAGTATGATCTCCCTTATCCTCGTGGACTTTATCCCATTTTAAAACTAAGTCTCCCACCTGAAATTCTCGATTGGAACTAAAGGATTGGTCAAACCAAGATTTTACAATCTGTTGATGTTTTGTAAAGTGTTGTTTTGACTTTTCTCTTTCTTCCTCAAGCTTTAGCAGAGTATTAATTCTCTTTTCCATTGCTGGGCACTCTTCATCTTGAACAGACTGAGCTAACTGTAATGAAGGTAAGAACAAATTTGGTGGTAAAATAGCTTCAGTTCCATAGACTAAGAAGAATGGTGAGTTACCTATCACAGCCTTAGGAGTTACTCTGTCTACCCAAAGGGCATTGACTAATTCTGTATGCCAATTACGATGGTGAACTGAAATAGTTCTTTTGAGAATTTTCAATAAACTTTTGTTTGTTGATTCAGCTAGACCATTCCCATGGGGATGATAGTTAGCTGAATACCTGATTCTTATTCCCTTTTCTAAAGCAAACTGAGTTAAATCAATCGATGAAAAATATGAAGCATTATCAAAGATGAGGGAATCTGGAATACCAAATCTTGTTATGATAAAGAATTCTAAAAATAGTATAACCTGATTGGTATTGACAACCTTTAATGGTGCGGCTTTTGCCCAACGAGTAAAATAGTTGGTTGCAGTTATTATATATTTGTGTTGCATAGATGAGGGAGGATTTATTGGACCTACTATATCAATATCCCATTGCTGAAAGGGTCTTTCAGCTGAAACAGGTTGTAAAGGAAAAGCATGTTTTTTTACCCTTCCTGCAGCAAGTTGACATTCTTGGCATTTTCTGACAAAAGTATAGGCATCTCGAAAAAAGGTGGGCCAATAATAGCAAACTCTGAGAATTTTGTGTGCAGTAGTCTCTCCACCAAAATGACCTCCTGCTGGTCCAGAATGCAATTCTTTCAGAATTACTTCTGTTTCATCTTTATCTAGACATCGAAGGTATCCTCCGTATGAATTTCTCCGAAAGAGGATATTATCAATTAATAAATAAGGAGCAGACTTCAATCTGAGTGCTCTTTTCTTCTTTGGTTCTAAGTAATCAGGAGCAGCTCCTATTTCCAAAAGTATCCGTATGTCTGTATACCAGGAATCTTGAGGCGGTGGATAAAAATAAATTTCCCTGGTAAGTAAAACCTCATCAATGACAGTTTCAGTTTTATCATTAGGTAAATGAGCAGCTTCGGCAGCTAATTTACATAGTCCTTGACCTTTAACTATCGTCGAGGGTTTAATCTCTAAGTCATATTCTTGAAGAGTTGTCATCAAAGGTGCCCTCTTTTCACCTAAGTCTTTCTGTACTAACAAGTTTCTGACTGAGGAATAAGGGACAATTATTTTCGTTTTAGATTTCAGTAAATATGGACGAAAATGTTTAATAGCTTTAAAAACAGCAAAGGCTTGCTTATCGACTTCATGGTAATTAAGTTCAGCACCTTTGAAATTTGAACTCATGAAGGAGATTGGGACTTCGTTATTCTGCTGATTTAATTGAGTTAAAACTACTGCATATGAAATATCAGAAGCAAAAGTATACAATATGAAATATTTATTAAAATCTAGACGTAGAAGGCTAGGAGCTTCTGAAATGGCTTTTAAAATTTTCTGAAATTATTCTTTTTCAGTTTGTCCCCAATTAAAAACAGTATCTTTCTTAATCATTTTCTGCAAAGGACGAATGATTTCGGAGAAACTGGGAATGAATCTCCTAACAAAATTTATTTTGCCGAGAAATGACTGCATTGCTTTCTTGCTAGACGGGTAGGTTATTTTGGAAATGGCTTGGGTTCTTTCAGGATCAATCATGATTCCGTGTTTTGAAACCACGCAACCTAATAAGATACCTTCTGAAACAACAAATATTGTCTTTTTAGGATTTAAGGATATTCCAAATTTTCTGCATCGTTCAAATACTTTTCTAAGATGATTAAGATGATCAGGTCGATGTTTAGAATATACAATAATGTCGTCCAAGTACACAACGAATGAATGGTTAATTAAGCCTCTAAAAGCAATATACATTTCCCGTTGAAAGGTTTCTCCCGCATTGATTAACCCAAAGGGCATCTTGTGGTAGGCATATGTTCCCCATGGAGTCCTAAAAGCAGTTTTCAATTGATCATCTGGGGAAACTAATATTTGGTTGTACCATGAGAAACCATCAAGAAGTGATAGTATCTCAGCCCCAGACACCTTTTGAAGAATTTGTTCCATGGGAGGAACTAGATAATTATCCTTTTCAGAAGACTTATTCAGATTTCTAAAATCTACACATAATCTAATATCCCCGTTTTTCTTCCTAACTGGAACTAAGTTTGCCACCCATTGAGTATGCCTGATGGGGAAAATGATCTTGGCAGCTAACAATTTATTCAATTCTTTTTTATTGTTGGTTCTAATGACGGGTGATATTTCCTTAACTTATGTTGAAAAGGTTTTGACTCCTATTTAATTGGAATTATATGTTGCATGACTTGTGTGTTAAAGGCTTTCAGGTCATCATATGTCCAAGCAAAGACGTCTTTAAATTCCTTAAACAATTTTATAAATGCTATTTTTTCTACAGGGTTGCAATCTATTCCAAGATTTATAGTTTGGGGATTTAGTTATGTTCCTAAATTTATGGTTTCATACCTCATTCGAGAACTGTTGGTTTTACAATTAGGAACATACCTAAACTTATCCTGCAGATCAAAGAAATTTTCTAATGTTAGTACTGAATTAGGGACTGGTTTTACCTGTTCAAAAGCTTTTTCAACTGAACAAAAATCATTTATTACCGAAAAATCCCGCAGATTTTCGTTATGAGTGACTTCGTCTATTGCTGAATCTTTAAAGGTATCCTCGTTCATCAAAAAATTTAGTACCTGCACATCATTGTCAAATACACGCCAGTTAAAGATATTATCAGGTATGGAAGGCCTAAAAATCAATTCGACAGAAAAGAAATTTGGTGTAAGATTTTTTGACAGAATTAACTTTGATGCTACATTTGCCAACAAATCTGCTTCTTGATTTTGACTTCTAGGAACAAAATTTATGTTAAATGCATCAAAATGTGAGATAAGGTTCCATACCTCTCTTTGATAACTCTGTAAATATTCAAATAAGCAGTGAATGGAGTTACGAACCTGTCTGACAATGATCTCGAAATCGCCATATACAATTAACTCTTTGATGCCCAAATCAATTGCTTTTTTCAAACCTTGTATTAAAGCTTCATATTCCACCGTATTGTTTGTACAATAAAATTCCATCCTACAAGCTATACATGTTTTATTTCCCTGAGGGTCCACCAGTAAGCAACCAGCTCCTGCTCCTTCTTTAGATTTCACACCATCAAAATATAAAGTCTAGATAGAACTATGCACAATCACTTTAATTTCTATAATATTCACAATATTTAGATTATCTACATCATTAATGGTTTCCTTGAATGAAGAGTTAGGAGAAACATATGTCACATTACTAATTTCGGATTGCTGGTTGTTTTCAGAAAGGGCAAATTTTTCAGCTTTAAAATTACCAAATCCTAATTCATACATGTAATTCCCCATAATACAATCTGAAAATAAAACAGGTTCGCTAGGATCATGCAGTTCTGTGATAGTATGTTTCATATATCTTTCTCTATTTATCTTTATCTGATTTGACTTTTCGTTCTTAGGTAACCATAATGTTGACTAGTCCGTGGCGAAGAATCCATTTAGTTGTTGAGACCAATCCCTACTTAAAAACAACCCGTATGCATCTGGAATATCAGCAACAACAACATCTATAATTTGATAAACCGAAGGGTTACAAGCAATCCTGACCAAGACATATTTCATTTCCCCTACAACCTTTACATTTGTCTTGTCCAATTGAGTTATTTGAGAATTATATGGAACATATTTCCCATTCAATTTCTTGCATACTGATAAAGGAATCACATTGGAGGATGCTCCGGAGTCTACCATGCAATTGTGAACATTCCTATTGAAAATTTCAAAGGTAAGTAAGAATGGAGGTGTGGTTGATTTAGAATTCTTACCTATAAGCGAAGCTTTGTTAGCCACTGCTTTTCCTTTTTCAGTTGCTGTTGAATCATTATTAGAACCATTTGTAGCAACATTTTGTTTTTCATTAGGAATAATAGAACTCATGGCTGGATTTATAACATGACGATTAGGCATAGGGTAGATTTGAAGAAAATCATACATACTGATGTTTGCACGAGTCTTCTTTAAATCTTCAATTATATCATATTGTAAATCTAATTTTGGAGCATTTTGAATAGTTTGGGTACCTTTGGATGTTTGGACTTGTTTTCCAGATTGAGTCTGTTTGTTAGGTTGTGAATTAGTGTTGTCATTATTTGTAGTAGAACTTGATGAAGCTCCAGGGGTATTTGCGAATGTTCTACTACGAGTATTGTAGGCATGTTGTCCTGTAGGAGGACTTTTACTCTCATGTTCTTTCACAAGACTGTCCCAGAAATGACCATTAACTTGTTGAGGTTCCTCTAATTCTTCATCATTTTCTGATTCCTCTTCTTCTTCGTTTTCAGTTATTTCTTGGCTAGAAGGAGTTTCAGACAAAGATAAAATAGCTCGAATTGTATTAAAAATATCTTCATTTGCTGCTATGTCAGGTGGAGTATTTTTATTATTTGTATTTGGGTTTTTTCTAAACTGGTTTCTGAAATATCCCCTAGAAGGAGAAGCTTCAGAATTGGTTTTATTTAACCCTACAACTTCATTGGTTAATGTTTGAATAGCATTTTGCAGCTGTTCTATGTCAAATGCTTTGTCTTTTTTCTGAATTGAGTTTTTCCGTCTTCCTACGAGGAAAAGAATCAGATTTCCCACTTCTATCTAGTTCATAGGACATAGAATCCTTCTCGACTTTAATGGCTTCCTCAAAATTTTCTACTAAAGTTGTTTTCCCAGCTCTTTTAACGAACATCCCAGAATATTTTGGTAAAGCTGACGTATAATTTTCAATAATGATGTCCTTCGAAGGTTGAGAGGCAATTGGGATTTTGTTTTTTAATGTCAGAAACCTCTGATTGAAATCTTTGATTCTTTCTTTAGGCTTCATTTTAATCCTAGATAACTCTAGGGCTAAAAGAGCGGGTGTTTTATCTTCCCCGAATTTATCTAGAAAGGATTTATTAAATTCCCCCCAGTTTGTGATTGATCCTTGTACTAACGAAAAATACCAGGTAGAAGCTCTTCCTTCGAAAGTTAGAGGAAACAATCGACAAACTACATCTTCATGCTGAACGTTCAAGGTTTGAACAACCAACATGAATTTGTCAACATGCACCTCTGCAGGTTCTTTGTCATCTGGATTAAACTTAGGGAGGAGTTTATCTAAGTGTTTAGGCAAAGGATGTTGTATACCAGGGACTTCTACAACAGCTGTTCTTAGCCAAGGGAGTTGTGGATTTGGTGGATTAGGTGGAGGATTGCCTCCTCCTCCTACAGGTACATTTCTAGCCATTGGACTTCTTTCGGAACTTGAAGAACTTCCTGAATTGGATGGTCTTGGGATATCGGGTGGTGATTCAGGAGGAGAAGGTGGCTGATCAAAACCGCCTCCTGCAATTAGTCTTCTAGCAGTATTTGTTTGAGTAGTCTGCCTTTGTTGTATTTCAACTTGATGGTGGGGAGTACTATCAGCTATTTCCAAATCTTGCGTAACTATGGTCAATTGTGGATTATGTCGATGCTGTCTAGGCAGACCATAATCTATTGGAGATATACCAAGCTGATTAGCGTATGCTTGTGTAAGAATATGTCTTGATTCTTCTAAAGTTTGAGTGCTTTGTGCAGGAGTAAAGGGAGAGGTGACAGGATCACGCTCGAGAATGTTCCTAACAGTTTCTAAAAATGGTGATCTACTGACTTCTGGAGGTTGTTGACTGGTTGGAAATGTTTCCTTATTTTCACCTACCATTACTCATTAACAAGACCTCCTTCTAGCGCCATTTGTTGGCTTGATTTTTTGACCTAGGCCAAGCCCACACAATCAGCTTAAAGCAGTGTCCGATGTGTTTGGAATAGCAAAACCTCGCAGGTTATGGTCCTGCTACCAGCTGATTTTTCTCTTAAGGAGAAATTAAAATCAACAAAATATACCCTATCCTAATGTTATTTCTACCTAAATGAATCCTATGATTAGTTTCAACTATCTAAATTGTCTTATAATTGCTTTCTTAAGGAAATACTCCAATTGTTGAAGAGTTTTTCTGAATATAAAGACTGTTAAAATTATGCTAAAAAATTTCACAAATCAATTTAACAGCTGTTAATTGAAATATACTAAAATAAAACTTAATCTGAACTATCTTAACTATCCTATTTATCCTATCTATCCTATCTCAGCTGAGAGCGTATCTAGATACTATATTAATTATTAATTAATAAAAGATGAACAGAAAGATAAATAGTAAGATCTAAATGACAATATTTAAATCATACATATTAAACTATTCTGTTATAACATCACTTATCAGAGAAACTAAAAATAAATAATTACTTAGGAACATTATTAACCTCGGGCTTAGTAGCTTTTCGTTTCTTACGAGTATTTGGGGAGGGGTTCGACCAGTATTGAGTCGGCCCCCAATGGAATTTAGCTAAAAATTCATCCCATGATGTACCCTTCAAGGACAGTTGATGTTGTAGTATGATTTTAACTAAGCCATGGTGAAATAAACTTCTTTCAGGGTTATCAAAACTTTGAACTGCATGCGACATCTTCTTCAAACTTTGCCACAGGTAAAATGGTAGATTAAGCCTACAACCCTGTAATGCTAATAGGAGTCTTAAGTGGTAATAGTGTAAATGAGAGAAATGTCCATCGCAGGACACATACCTGACCAGGATTTCGTAGTAAGCTCGCCATTCAGGCTTCAGGAACTTGACAGGGACCCCTATCTTCAGTTTTGTATTATCTATTAATGGCAGCAGCAGAGATAAACGCTTTTTCTTATTAACCTTACCTCCCTTGAACCAGCATTCTCCAACTTGCGGGATCTTTGTCACCTCTGCGATTTTGTCTTGATTAACGATGAACTTAAAACCCCCGATCTGCACAACGTCTTCTTTTAAATTTAAGGCAAATAGTTTGGGTTACCTCTGCATTATGGCCGTCAAAACACTTAAAGAACTGCCCCCACCCCACTTTCTCAAATCGCAAGGCTATCTTCTCGCCTGCTTCTATGAGCTCTGAACCTGAGATTTAGAAACGATTCAACGGGGCCATAGCTTCCTCAACACTATCCTGGTTTCGAAATGGAATGAACAGAAAGGTGAAGAGGGAGGGGATAGGTATCCAAGTGCATGACATGATGCGAAATCAAAACTTCACATGCTTCGAATCTGACAGTCATGGGGGCTCTAAATTTAGCCATTAAGCCGAACTTAGTGATGATGAATGTTATAGCCAATGTTCTGTTATGATATATGCATGCTTAACCATGACTTAGCCACGACTAGCAGTAAAATTTAACCAAATCGACAAACCAGGGATCGTTTGATTGATGGATCATAAACCAAAATATTGATTACACACAGTGGTCATAATGAGCACGTACGTCATTACGAAATGGAATGACTCTCAACATTAAATCCTGAGGATGCGAATCATCAATATATTTACAGTTGTTAGTTAATTATTAGGTGTAAGCCACCTCTCCATGCCAACACAGTGATCTAAGTAGCAGGCGTTATTAATTTGACACATGGATATTGTAAACTTTGTCAATTAATGGTCTTCTCCAGTTTTGGCGTGAAAGGTGGTAGCATTCAAGGCGATATAGTATCGAAATCATATACCCTAATGTTTAGCATGACAACTAGCTAATGACTTGATTTAATATTTATGTCATGTATATACATAAAATTTCATAGATTTAGTTTTAAATCTTTCCAAAATCCCATTGATTAATATCCGAAATTAAATTTGATAGGATACCAAGTGATAAAACTATAATATATGAAAATTCCCATATGATAGTCATTTATTTACTAACTACATATATACAATTTTTTACAAAGCCATGGTAAGGCATTACATGAAATATAAACTTTAGGTTAAAATAAGTCACCTTTAGTTCTAGGAAATTAGGACTCATAATACCTCCCCCATATCCAGATTTAAATAAACTCAAGATGTGTTTTGTTGATTTCCCTTTGGCATACTATCCTTTCAAATTTCTTAAATCATATATAATCATAAAAATTTAACTTAATGATTAAATCGATTATATAAAAATTTATGAAACTGACTTATTAATCTGACAGCTGCTAATTTCCAAGTTTATGAACTTGTTTTCATCAACTTCTAACACGTCATTTAACTTTTCTCCAATTGAGAGTACCTTCAGAATCAAGATTCTGAAGGCACTCTTTTATAATTTTAAAAGAGAGCTGATCTCCCTTCATCTGAATGAAAAATGAAGGGGTTGTTGCTGACTTCCAACACACCTATACAACAAATTAAACAAACTTAGTATTTGCTCAAAAAAACAAGTAATGTACTATAAAAAACACTTAACATGTGCTCCAAGATTTTGATTTACCTTTGTTATGCCTCAAATCTATGATCTTCCATGGATGTAAGTCCCCTTTATCAACATCTTCCACAATCAAATGTGGGTCAATGACAACAATTATCAAAACCATAACATATCCTACATTAAGCATTTCTCCACCATAATGAGTTGTAGTCTCTATAGATTCAACCCTTCCTAGTCCAATAACTTGACCATTAATTAGGAGTTCAACATAGTCCCCTCTTGTCAAAATTATATTTTCCATTGTAACTCCTCCCAATTTATGTAACACATTTGAATTGTAGTTTGTAATTAAGGTTAAATGATACGAAGTGTATGTTCAAAAAATTAATATAGTTGCAATAATTCAAATCTAGCTGAAGTTAGCTTTAGTCCTTAAATCATTGCATGATGAGTGAAATTTAATGTGTTAGCTTTCATAATGTAGTTTCCATCTAACACAACCACGTTGTCATCAATCATAATGCACCATGATGGAAATATACTTGGAGTTAGCTTTCATTAGATAGTTTTCCATCTAACACAACCACATTGTCATCAAATACATTACACCATGATGAAAATCTAGTTGGAGTTAGCGTTCCTCCTAACAAAATGGCACGATGAGTGAAATCTCATGTGTGTTAGGTCATTACACCATGATGAAAATATAACTGGAATTAGTTTTCTATCTAACACAACCACATTGTCACATTGCACTGTGATGGAAATCTAGCTGAAGTTAGTTTTCGACCTTAAACCGTTGCACGATGAGTGAAATATAATGTGTGTTAGCTTTCATAATGTAGTTTTCCATTTAGCACAACCACATTGTCATCAATCAAAGTGCACTATGTTGAAAATCTAGCTAGAGTTAGCTTTCATTCTTAAAACGTTGCACAATGAGTAATAGATAATGTGTGTTAGCTTTTGTAAGGTAGTTTTACATCTAACACAGCCACATTGTCATCAAATACAATACACCATGATGCAAATCTAGATGGAGTTAGATTTCCTTCTAAAAACATGGCACGATGAGTGAAAGCTAATGTGTGTTAGCTTTCATAAGGTAGTTTTCCATATAACACAACCACATTGTCATCGATAACATTGCACCATGATGGAAATCTAGCTGGATTTAGCTTTCATCCTTAAATCATTGCACAGTGAGTGAAATCAAATGTGTGCTAGCTTTCATAATGTAGTTTTCTATTTAGCACAACCACATTGTCCTCAATCACAATGCACCAGATGGAAATCTAACTAGAGTTAGCTTTCGTTCTCAAAACATTGCACGGTGATTAAAGCTAATGTATGTTAGCTTTCATAAGGTAGTTTTCCATCTAACACAATCACATTGTTATCAAATACATTACACCATGATGGAAATCTAGATGGAGTTAGTTTTCTTTCTAACAACATGGCACTATAAGGGAAATATTATGTGTGTTACCTCATTACACCATAATGGAAATATAGTTGGAGTTAGTTTTCCTTCTAACAACATGGCACTATAAGGGAAATCTTATGTGTGTTACCTCATTACACCATGATGGAAATCTAGCTGAAGTTAGCTTTCATTTTAACAACATGGCACGATGAGTGAAAGCTAATGTCTGTTAGCTTTCATAAGGTAATTTTCCATGTAACACAACCACATTGTCATCAATCACATTGCACTATGTTGAAAATCTAGATGGAGTTAGCTTTCATCCTTAAATCATTGCATGGTGAGTGAAATCTAATGTGTATAAGCTTTCATAGTGTATTTTTCCATCTAGCACAACCACATTATCATCAATCACAATGCACCATGATGGAAATCTAGCCGAAATTAGCTTTCATTCTTAAAACATTGCACGGTGAGTAAAGCTAATGTTTGTTAGCCTTCATAAGATAGTTTTCCATCTAACACAGCCACAGTTTCATCAAATACATTACACCGTGATGGAATTCTAGTTGGATTTAGTTTTCCTTCTAACAACATGGCACTATAAGAAAAAGCTTATGTGTGTTAGCTCATTACACCACGATGGAAATCTAACTGGAGTTAGCTTTCCTTTTAACAGCATGGCACAATGAGTGAAAGCTAACGTGTATTAACTTTCATAAGGTATTTTTCCCTGTAACACAACCACATTGTCATCAATCACATTGCATTGTGTTGGAAATCTAGATGAAGTTAGCTTTTATCCTTAAATCATTGCACGGTGAGTGAAATATAATGTGTGTAAGCTTTCATAGTGTAGTTTTACATCTGGCACAACCACATTGTCATCAATCACAATGCACCATGATAGAAATATAGCTGGAGTTAGTTTTCATTCTTAAAACATTGCACGGTGAGTAAAACCTAATGTCTGTTAGTTTTCATAAAATAGTTATCCATGTAACACAGCAACATTGTCATCAAATACATGACACCATGATGAAAATCTAGATAAAGTTATCTTTCCTTCTAACATGGCACTCTGAGTGAAAGCTTATGTGTGTTAGCTCATTACACCATTATGAAAATCTAGCTGGAGTTAGTTTTCTTTTTAACAACATGGCAGGATGAGTGAAAGCTAATGTGTGTTAGCTTTCATAAGGTAGATTTCTATCTAAGACAACCACATTGTCACATTGCACTGTGATGGAAATCTAGCTGGAGTCAGATTTCAATCTTAAATCGTTGAATGATGAGTGAAATCTAATGTGTGTTAGCTTTCATAATGTATTTTTTCATTTAGCACAACCACCGTGTTGTCATCAATCAAAATGCACCATGTTGGAAATCTAGCTAGAGTTAGCTTTCATTCTTAAAACGTTGCACGATGAGTAATATCTAATCTGTGTTAGCTTTCGTAAGGTAGTTTTCCATCTAACACAACCACATTGTCATCAAATACATTACACCATGATGCAAATCTAGCTGGAGTTAGCTTTCCTTATAACAACATGGCACGATGAGTGAAAGTTAATGTGTGTTAGCTTTCATAAGGTAGTTTCCATCTAACACAACCACATCGTCATCGATCACATTGCATCGTGATGGAAATCTAGTTGGAGTTATCTTCCATCCTTAAATCATTGCATGGTGAGTGAAATTTAATGTGTGTTAGCTTTTATAATGTAGTTTTCCATCTAGCACAACCACATTGTCATCAATCACAATGCACCATGATGGAAATTTAACTAGAGTTAGCTTTCATTCTTAAAACATTGCACAGTCAGTAAAGCTAATGTCTGTTAGCTTTAATAAGGTAGTTTTTCATCTAACACAACCAAATTGTTATTACAATACATTACACCATGATGTAAATCTGGCTAGAGTTAGCTTTCCTTCTAACAACATGGCACTATAAGGGAAAGCTTATGTGTGTTAGCTTATTACACCATGATGAAAATCTAGCTGGGGTTAGTTTTTCTTTTAACAACATGGCACGAAGAATGAAATCTAATGTGTATTAGATTTCATAAGGTAGGTTTCCATGTAATACAACCACATTGTCATCAAGCACATTGCGCCATGTTGGAAATCTATATGGAGTTAGCTTTCATCCATAAACCATTGCATAATGAGTGAAATCTAATGTGTGTAAGATTTCATAGTGTATTTTTCCATCTAGCACAACCACATTGTCATTAATCACAATGCACCATGATGGAAATCTAGCTGGAGTTAGCTTTCATTCTTAAAAAATTGTAGGGTGAGTAAATATATTGTATGTTAGCCTTCATAAGGTAGTTTTCCATCTAACAGAGCAACATTGTCATCAAATACATTACACCATGATGGAAATCTAGCTGGAGTTATCTTTCATTCTAACAACATGGCACTATAAGGGAAAGCTTATGTGTGTTAGCTCATTGCACCATGATGATAATCTAGTTGGAGTTAGCTTTCCTTTTAATAACATGGCATGATGAGTGAAAGCTAATGTGTGTTAGCTTTCATAAGGTAGTTTTCCATGTAACACAAAAACATTGTCATCAATCACATTGCGTTGTGTTGGAAATCTAGCTGAAGTTAGCTTTCATCCTTAAATCGTTGCACTGTGAGTGAAATCTAATGTGTGTAAGCTTTCATAGTATAGTTTTTCATCTAGCACAACCGCATTGTCATCAATCACAATGCACCATGATGGTAATCTAGCTGTCATTAGCTTTCGTTCTTAAAACCTTGCATGATGAGGAAAAGCTAATGTGTGTTAGCTTTCATAAGGTAGATTTCCATCTAACACTGCCACATTGTCATCAAATACATTACACCATGATGAAAATCTAACTGGAGTTAGCTTTCCTTCTAGCATGGCACTATGAGTGAAAGCTTATGTATGTTAGCTCATTACACCATTACGAAAATATAACTGGAGTTAGATTTCTTTTTAACAACATAGCATGATGAGTGAAAGCTAATGTGTGTTAGCTTTCATAATGTTAATGTGTGTTCCATCTAACACAACCACATTGTCAAATTGCACTGTGATGGAAATCTAGCTGGAGTTAGCTTTCAACCTTAAATCGTTGCACAATGAGTGGAATCTAATGTGTGTTAGCTTTCATAATGTAGTTTTCCATTTAGCACAACCACATTGTCATCAATCAAAATGCACCATGTTGGAAATCTATCTAGAGTTAGCTTTCGTTCTTAAAACATTGCACGGTGAGTAATAGCTAATGTGTGTTAGCCTTCGTAAGGTAGTTTTTTGTCTAACACAACCACATTGTCATCAAATACATTACATCATGATGGAAAGATTATGTGTGTTAGCTCATTACACCATGATGAAAATCTAGTTGGAGTTAGCTTTCATTTTAACAACATGGCACGATGAGTGAAAGTTAATGTGTGTTAGATTTCGTAAGGTAGTTTTCCATCTAACACAACCACATCATCATCAATCCCATTGCACTGTGATGGAAATCTAACTGGAGTTAGCTTTCGTTCTTAAATCATTGCACGGTGAGTGAAATCTAATGTGTGTTAGCATTCATAATTTAGTTTTCCATCTAGCACAACCACATTGTCATGAATCACAATGCACCATGATGGAGATCTAGCTAGAGTTAGCTTTCTTTCTTAATACATTGCACGGTGAGTAAAGCTAATGTTTGTTAGCCTTAATAAGTTAGTTTTCCATCTAACACAGTCACATTGTCATCAAATACATTACACCATGATGGAAATCTAGCTGGAGTTATCTTTCCTTTTAACAACACAGCACTATAAATGAAAGCTTATGTGTGTTAGCTCATTACACCATGATGGAAATCTAGCTAGAGTTAGCTTTCATTTTAACAACATGGAACAATGAGTGAAAGCTAATGTGTGTTAGCTTTCATAAGGTAGTTTTCCATGTAAACAACCACATTGTCATCAATCACATTGTGTTGTGTTGGAAATCTAGTTGAAGTTAGCTTTCATCCTTAAATCGTTGCACGGTGAGTGAAATCTAATGTGTGTAAGCTTTCATAGTGTAGTTTTCCATCTAGCACGACGACATTGTCATCAATCACGATGCACCATGATAAAAATCTAGTTGGAGTTAGCTTTTGTTCTTAAAACATTGCACGGTGAGTAAAAGCTAATGTGTGTTAGCTTTCATAAGGTAGCTTTCCATCTAACACTGCCACATTGTCATCAAATAAATTAAACCATGATGGAAATCTAGCTGGAGTTATCTTTCCTTCTAACATGACACTATGAGTGAAAGCTTATGTGTGTTAGCTCATTAGACAATTATGAAAAGCTTATGTGTGTTAGCTCTTTGAAATAGGGTGCAAAAAAAATCTCATTGAATTCATGGTTTTGTTTTGGTCTCACTACAATGGTATATAAGGTAAGAAACCTCAACATAATACTCCACAAGTCCAACCTAAACTCCTACCACCAAAATGAATGACCAAACCCATCACATTAAACTTTGACATGTTGGCAATTATACCCTTCACAGTGGATGTGAGTGGATCCATCCATATCTCACCAATATTCATCATTATTAGTATCATTGTTTTTATGATGATTGTCATCGTCATTATCACGGTCATCATCATCGTTGTCATCATCCTTATTGTTAAATTTTCATATGCTTAGCTAAGACATCAGTATTTCATTTCATTTTTCATAACAAAAGCATATAAACAGGATCACTGAAAGATAGACAAGCACAACCATACAAAAGGAACACAAAGATTTATCCTGGGAAAACCCTAAAGAAAAAAACCCAGCAAAAGCTTCCTCAATATAGATGCCCCAAAAAGATAAAAGATAAAACCAGCAAGGAGATCAAAGCCCGAACCTCCTCTTTCTCCAGCTACTTCTCTTCTCCACTAATGCGCTACACAAGTGAGAGTGTGTGCTCAAATGAGGAGAGCTACACCTCTATTTATATTCATCCATTCACTTCAATTAACTCATCCGACATGTAGGCTCGAGTTACACATGTAGGCTCAAGTAACCACACTGGGGTGCTAATGACCCACCTTTACAATTAGAGGGGACAACCTCATGACTCTTATTAGTTCTTCTGATTAGAAGCATCGGGGTACAGGATAATACAAGTGGTTCTCCCGGTAGGACCATCGGGGACCACAAAATATACATATAGAATATTCTTCGAAGTTACAATATTTCAACACTCCCCCTTAACGAGAAGGGTATTCTACAACAACATCAACAACAACAATAGTAGGAGAGAGATAGAGGACATCATCAACATCATCAGGGTAATGCATCTATAAATCATTGGAAGCTTTTCAACATCATGTAGTCTTCATCTTCAATATTTAGTCTTTAGCATCATTAGTACTTTGACCACTTCGATCAACAACATCTTCTTCAGCACTTTGACCTTTCGATTAGAAACATCATCTTCAACACTTTGACCTTTCGATCAGCAACGTCTTCTTCAACACTTTGGCCTTTCGATCAGCAACAACATCATCATCATACTCTGATATTTTGATCAGAAACATCATCAAAACATCATCAAAACATCAACATCATCATCATCAAAATATCATCATCATCACATTCTGATCTTTCAATCAGAATCATCATTATCATCAGCCTCTGATCTTTCGATCAAAAACATCATCAACCGAACATCATCGTACTCTAACATCAACTCATCATCATATTCTGATCTTTCGATCAGTACGTCATCATCATCATATTTTGATAATATGGCATCATCATCATTAGGATCTCATCATCGTCACATTCTGATCTTTCGATCAGAAACATCATCATCATCATGGCATTCTGATCTTTCGATCATAAAACATCATCATCAGCAGCAACATCATAATCATAAGCAACTTCTGATCTTTCAATCAGAAAACATCATCATCATCATATTCTGATCTTTCGATCAGAGAACATCATCATCAACAACTTCTAATCTTTCGATCAGAGAAACATCATCATCATCATATTCTGATGTTTCGATCAGAGAACATCATCATCGTCAGCAACAGCATCATCATCATATTCTAATATTTCAATCAGAGAACATCATCATCATCAGCAACTTTTGATCTTTCAATCAAAGAAACATCATCATCATCATATTCTGATCTTTTGATCAGAGAACATCATCATCATCATCAACAACAGCATCATCATCATATTCTGATCTTTCAATCAGTACGTCATCATCATCATAAAAACATCAACATCATCAAAACATCAACATGATCCTTCCTTTCGGAATTATAGGATTTAGGTCTTTATGGAGTTACCAATGATCCTTCCTTTCAGAATTACAGGATTTAGGTCTTTACGGAGTTACTAATGATCCTTCCTTTCGGAATTATGGGATTTAGGTCTTTATGGAGTTACTAACGATCATTCCTTTCACAATTACGGGATCAACACATTTGTGGAACTCAGACAATCCTTCCTATTGGAATTACGAGATCAACACATCTGTGGAACTTAGACAATCCTTCCTATTGGAATTATAGGATCAATTCAATGATCCTTCCTTTCGAAATTAAAGGATTTAGGTCTTTATGGAGTTACTAACGATCCTTCCTTTCAGAATTACGGGATCAACACAGATGTGGAACTTAGACAATCCTTCCTATTGGAATTATGGGATCAACACATATGTGGAACTCAGACAATCCTTCCTATTGGAATTACGGGATCAATTCAATGATCCTTCCCTTCGGAATTATGGGATTTAGGTCTTTACGGAGTTACTAATGATCCTTCCTTTCGGAATTACAGGATCAACACATATGTGGAACTCAGACAATCCTTCCTATTGGAATTACGGGATCAATTCAATGATCCTTCCTTTCGGAATTACAGGATCAACACATATGTGGAACTCAGACAATCCTTCCTCTAGGAATTACGGGATCAACACACGTTCTCGAGTACTGAAGTCACTGGATCCGTTCTGAACCGAAGTTCAAGGATGATACAATCCTACCACTTTCACGGGGGCTGAGACCTCCAGATACATTTTGAACCAAGGTTCAGGGATGATGCAATCCACTACTTTCACAGGGGTCGAGACCTCCGGATACATTTTGAACCGAAGTTCAGGGATGATGCAATCCTACCACTTTCATGGGGGCCGAGACCTCTGGATACATTTTGAACCGAGGTTCAGGGATGATGCAATCCACCGCTTTCATGGGGGTCGAGACCTCCGGATACATTTTGAACCGAAGTTCAGGGATGATGCAATCCTACCACATTCACAGGGGCTGAGACCTCCGGATACATTTTGAACCGAAGTTCAAGGATGATGCAATCCCACCACATTCACGGGGGCTGAGACCTCCGGATACATTTTGAATCGAAGTTCAGGGATGATGCAATCCCACCACATTCACGAAGACCGAATTCACCGGATCTATTTTGGACAGATGTCACAGGATGATACAATCCCTCTTCATTCTCGAGGACCGAGGTCTCCAGATCACTTTAGGGAAAGTGCCCAGGGATGATACAATCCCACTGCAACATCACTACTCCCCCTTTCAAGGAAGTTCTTTTCGAACAACACCAATATTTTCTCGAAAGTGTTCGAACTTTACCCGAGATAGAGGCTTCATCAGTACATCATCATTCAAACCATCATCTTCTACATCTTTAGTATAGAAATACATAATCATCATCATCTGCATCTATAGTATATAAATACTGAAACATCATCTATATCGTTAGTATGGGAATACTGAAACATAATCATCTACATCTTATCTCGTATGTAGAAATACCAAATTTTTATGTGTTACAATCGGAACATAGGGTTCTCTGTTATCACAAATCTGGTTATCACATAGAATCATTGTAGTATCCATCTTCAGGTCAAAGAGACTTGATATCAACTTCCGAAGCCATATGACTTCACAACTTAGCAGAGCAATCTGCTATGTATTTTGCTTAAGTCGTGCTACGAGAAACACTGGACTATTTCCTGCTAAACCATGAACTCATAGCAGACCCCAAACAAAAGCATCTACCTAATGTGCTTTTCCTGTCTGAGATACTTCCAGCCCAATCTACATCTGTGTATCCATACAATATATACTCATGGATACCATCATAGTATAGACCAAAGTCTATAGTCCCTTTCAAATATCTCATCACATGTTTTGCGGTTACTAGGTGAACCCGTCTTGGTTGAACAAGATATTGACTTAAGGTGTTCACAACAAAAGAAATGTCTAGTCTGGAATTTGTTCAGTACATTAATGACCCAATGATCTGTCTGTAATGAGTCACATCCACTAACTCTGATGAGTCATCAGCTAACAGCTTCAGGTTGGAGTCCATGGGTGTGGCCATGGATTTGCATTCCAACATATTGAATCTCTTCAATATCTCTACCGCATACTTTCCTTGGTTGAGAAATATTTCTTCTGAACTTTGTCATATTTCCAAACCTAGAAAATAGTGCATTAACCCAAGGTCTTTCATCTCAAATTCTTCTGCTAGTTTCTTCTTTCTTTCCATGATCTGTTTCTCCTTCCCTGTCAAGAATAAGTCATCCACATATAATAACAGGATGACAGGTTCATCTTCTACAACCTTGAGATAAATGTTAGGATCATCTTTACTCTTGGTAAAGCCCATAATTGACAAGAAACTCTCTATCCTTCCATACCAAGCTCTGGGAGCTTGCTTCATGCCATAGAGGGCCTTCTTCAACTTACATATATGAGTCCATCTGTCTTCAACTTCAAATCCTT
>LPNX010980815.1:206804-270772 GCA_001517045.1 Pseudotsuga menziesii | reverse complement strand
TTGACATTTTATCACCAAATAATCACTTATATCTTGAGTTAATTATGCTCGAACTAGCATATAGGCATATCTATGCATCTATCACTACATTGTGCATTGTCAAACTTTTTCATTTTCACCTTAGGATCCACCCCTCCATGTTTAAACCTATAATCTTTTAACATGGAGAGGAAACCCGTCGCTTAAGCGACACTTAAGAAAAAAAATCGTCGCTTAAGCGACACTTGGAGGAAAACCGTCGCTTAAGAGACACTTAGAAGGATAGCACTTTTAGCGCCGTCTCTTAAGCGACGCTTATGCCCATTATTTCAAAAAAAAAATTAATCTTTCTGATTTTTGGCACGGTTAAAATAAAAAATCCACGCGGCGTCGGAAAAAACCGTCGGATTTTGGATCAAAATCTAGTAGTGATACTCTGAACAAAGGAAGTTTGAGCCCCTTGTACTTTCCTGCCCCTGATCCTCCCATTCAGTGTGTCAGTCCTAGATTGGTCCACATCTTTGGTTATCCCCCTCGTGCTTGTAATTAAGGAGACCTCATTGCCTTGATTAGTTACAGGTCTCCGTTTGTTGACCGCAACACATCTATTCTATAGGATAGACCTAGAGGTCCCTGTATCCTAGTTTCATCCACCTCATCAATGAGTTCCTTAGACGACTTGAGAGGAGTCATTAGTTCCTTTCGGGATGGTTGTAACTGACGTGCTCAAATTCATTTACATCATGACACTGTTTACATTCGTATAGGGTATTGGTCCATTCATTATTTTGTAGAAAACCATGATTATCACCTGACTCTAGCACATTGGTGAGTCTACTATGGGACCCACACAATTTCATGTCCCTTGTGATTTTCGGGTTGCGTTGGCGACAATGTTCAGAAGCCCCCAATGTTGTGCTTCCATGTATCTCCAGTACTTGATGTTGCATATAGTACCACAGAGATTCTGACTTTCAATGATTGAGTCCATATATATGTACACCTCTAGATTCAGCAGAGCATCATTTGTGATGATATTACATTCCACGAGAATTCCATTATTCCTATGTATTAGTTCTTCATATCAGCATTTTATTCATCCTCTCATTGAGGCCACCATTATGTATCATCATTTTTATATGTATGGATCGGATCCCATGTTTTTGAGCCTTGATCCCATTACTTATTCTTTTGACATTTTTATGAGCATGGGTATGCTCGCCTCATCCATATACATGTCACACATTAGATATATCTCATACATTTTTGAGAGGCATTAATAAAAAACCAAAATCCACTAAGGTTTGAATGAGGAAGCTCCAATTCTCGGTGGGTTTCTCCAGTCTCTCCACTATGCCCATGATCCTATCATGTTCGTTGGCCATGCGATGAGCTCCTTCCCTCACACATCAGGGGGAAATCTGGTAACATGAAAAAATGTTCACCTAGCTCTACATGGTATAAATCATATACATACATCATATTCCTACCATATTTCCATTACTTTTGACCTTTACAATTGTATTTCTACAAAAAATGGCCCAAAACAATATTGTTTACTATGTCTTCCACTCACTCTTTCCAAAAAAGGGTCAAAACCCTAAAAAAAAGGGTTAAAAAATGCTAAAAAAGAGAAAGGACTAGAAAACCATATGAAAATACTATGGGTAAACACATTGGTTAAAAAAACCCTAGAATCATTCTATAAATACATTGTGAAGGGCTCTCCCAAAGTAACCTTTTTTCTCATTTTTCATTTTGTGAGTATGTTGGGACACCTTGGCTCTCAGGTATTCACACATCCTTTTGCCATCATCCCGTCGCCATACCATTCCCACATTGTACGTCGATACATTCTTCGTACCCACCTAGATACCATTAGAGAACCAACCTATGGAGAGGATGACCACTTACGAGGACGACCATGGTGGCCCACTTTACAAGAAAGGAGGTATACTTTTGTTTGTTTGTATTTATTTAGTTTAGTTGTTTTATATTCAAAAAATGTTAAAAATATTTTCTTTGTGTTACTAATCTAGTTTGGTGTTGTATTTTTTCATGAACTCTTCCTTATGATCTCATTGATCTAAGGCTGGTACTTTTTCATGTAATAGGGGAGAAATCCCCATTACATAATGATGAGTTATGTATATCTCAAGGGGATTACATTATGAACATCTTGCACATATTTGGCATGGTATTGAGACTAGATCGGATCTAGTGGACCCTGCATTATATAGACATTTCATTGGATCATTGATGTACTTGATACATTCAAGGCTAGATATTTTCTATTCAGTTGGTATTTTGAGTCAGTTCATGGCTGATCCTAGACACAAACATTGAGTTGCAGGTAAGCATATTTTGAGATACCTATGTGGTGCAATTTCTTATGGAATTCGGTATTCCTCCAATTGAGGATTGGTATTACTTGGATATACTGATTCTCATTGGGGTGGAAAAATTGTTCATCAGAAGAGCACTTCTAGTTATTATTTTAGCTTGGATTTTGTTATTATTTCATGGTCTAGCAGAAAGCAGGATTTAATTTCCTAGGGCACCATAGCGGCTAAGTACATTGATGCTAGTATTGCTTGCAGAGAAGCAATGTAGATGAGAAAGCTACTTGGAGTATTTTTCAGTGAAAAGATAGAACCTATAGTGATAACGTATGCCAACCAAAGTCATATAAATCTTCTTAAAATACTATGTTTCATGAGAAGTTGAAACACATAGAAATGAAGTTTCACTTCACTAAATACATGGTCTAGAAAGGTATTGTAAAACTTCAGTACATAGCTACTGATGAGAAGATTGCATATGTGATGAAAAATCCTCTATATGTGACAAAGTTCAAACTCTTCCTAGATAATTTTGGTATGGAAGAGAATGTCTCCCTTGCTGAGAGGGATTGTTAGATGTACAGCATTAGAAGTCATTCTCCAAGATACTTGTGTTGTATCAACTCTGGAACTTATGTTGTATTAAGTTCAGAAATTTATGTTGTATTAATTTAAGATACTTATGTTGTACTAAGTACTAAAATAATTTTGTATTAAGTTCATGAAGCTTGTGTTGTATCAATCTAGGACATTGTGTTGTATCAAGTCATATCCATGAGAGTTTCCTATACTATGATCTTGCGTTGTATCAAGGTGAGAACCTTGTGTTGTATTAAGGATAGAATCTTGTGCTGTATAAGTATTGGAGTCAATAATTCCATTAGATGCATGTTTGATTTTATAAATCCACCTAGAATTTACTACAGACTTCCATTTAGGCTTAGGAACCACTTCCCAAATATCCTTCTTCGTGATATATGTGTATTCCTCTTCCATTGCATCTTTCCATATTTTATGCCTAAGAACTTCCTCATAGGTGGAAGGTTCTGAGTCACTGATATGAATCATTTGTGAAACACATCCTAATATCTCTCAGGTCTCCTTCACTCTTTGGAAGTACTGAATGGTACTCCATGTTGATGATAAATGATCAAGCTTGATTTAAAAACTTAGCTCATTCACACCATGAGCTCTGATACCATGCTAAAATTGGTTTAACTTTGATATTTTTATCTTAATTATGGAATTACTGAGTACTTGAAAATCAATGAACAATCATATGCATAATCATTCACACATAAGACAATATGTACCTTGGGGAAACCCTCTAAAATAATGAGTGAGAAAACCCTAGCAAATATTCCTTAGTAAAATGATATATACCAAAGAATGCAAGTTTAAAATTGAATATTACATTTGACACCCCTAGTTCAATATAATAGATAAATAAAAGCACCCCAAGATAAATCACTAAGCAACATAGAAGAGAGAATAATAGATGAGTCCGTTGTATGCCCAACACTCAATTCAATTCATAACTTTTGGTCTCATGCATAGAATAGAGAATGCATGCATGGAAAATTAACTCTGCACCTTGATCTCATCAATCCTACATAACAACTAAACAATACTTTACATTGTTCACATATATATTTTCTCTTATGACTTCAAGATAATATGGATGTTACACTACTTATTTAGGATGCTAACTCAAGGTTCATCATGCAAGTGTCGTAACTCAAGTGTTGTAACTTAGGTGTCATCTTTTAGTTTAACTAAAGTCTCGTATTTTAGTTTAACTAAAGTGTCATCATGCAAAACACTTTTAATTAACTATATCTTATTTATTAACACTTAGTTAATTATTTTAATTGAAAACATTATTCATTGCATCATTGAAGTGATCAATTCGAGTTCTCATTAATTAGCTGAAGTATTATATGTTAACATCACTGAAGTTTAACAATTTGAGTTTTTCTTAATTTATTGAAAGAGTTTCCTATCCCATGGAACATAATCATGAAAGAGTTTCCTATGGGATGTAGCATGACATGAAGCCCCTGAATCTACTACCCAGTAAACACTAGTATTATATAATGAAAGAATCAAAGCATATTCTAACACATCACCCGTTACATTAGCTTCTTCAGTAGTCTCTTGTTTCCCATCTCCTTCCTTATTTGGAGCTCCACAATCTTTCTTTAGATGTTCTATTTTACCATAGTTTCAACACTCTATCCTTCCTAGTTTGGACTCGGATATGGCCTTTCTATACTTGATGTAATTACCTAGCTCTTTCCTCGCTCCCTTTGTGTTCCTTTTCTCTCCATGGTTAAGGAATTACTTGATGTCTCACATGTGTTTTTTCTTTGCAATTCCTTGCTAAGAATGACACCAACAACATCATCAAATTTAAGAGTTTTTGAACTAGATACAAAATTAATAACAACCATGAATAAAGCACTTCAACTTTCTAGAAATGAGAACAAGATTAGAAGATCCCTAACCTTATCATCAAAGTTCACTCCTACATAACTTACTTGATTAGTAACCATATTAAATTAATTTAAATGGTGAGCAATAGATCCACCTTATGAAATATTCGTATTAAATAAATGGTTCATTAGAAATACCTCATTGGAAGCCAAAAGTTTTTCATATAGATTAGTCAATGCACTCATGATACCCTCTGTTATATTTTCTTTTGAAATATCGAAATCCACCGACGAATTCAAGCACAGCCATATTATTCCCACTACCTTTCTATCAAGAACCTCCCATTCTTCGTCCTTCATATTTGTTGACATTTTTTCTTTTCCACCCAATGGTAGGAATAGATCCTTCTCTTATATATAGAACTGCATTTGCATCTTCCATAACGGGTATTTTTTGCTGTTAAACTTATTGACCGTAAACATTCCTTCTTCTACCATTGCTCAAACTTGAGCTAGGAACCCTTCTATCCTGTGAGTTTACCAGCAATATAGACCTTTATGTATGATACAATTTTTTAGAAAAACAAGATGACAAAAAAATAACAATAAAAAAGATGCAAATATTAAAAAATAAAAACATTAGAAGAGAGACACCAATATAACATGGTTCAAACAAGATTAGGTACGCCCACACATAAATTGTTAGTACTTTTATTATTATACTATCCAGCAAAAAATGAAGGGGTACAACCTCTAGCACACCTAGTGCACTTCTTCTTCACTCTCTAACCCTCTCACTCACACAATCAAAGAGATTGTCTTAGAATCCCACAATAGAATACACAACTGCATTAAAATGCTTTCCTTTATAGGGAAATTACCATGGGCCCGTAAATTGTTGGCCAACAAAACATCCCACAAATTTATTTTGGGGGAAAATCCCCTGAACCCCCTTTCTCAATGGAGTTTCCCTTGAACCCCTACAGGGGTCCTACTAGCCCCTAAACCCCCCATACAGGGGAGTGGTCCCCCGTGAACCCCTATTGGGGGACAATGTCCTCCTATGCCCCCTACTAGGATGAGTGTATAGTAAAACTAGAGTACAAATACGATTGAACAATAACATCTCTAAATCATGAAGATTAGGATTCAAAACCAACATAATAAACAAATATAAGAGCGAGATAAAAGAGAGATATTAGTCCTCAGTCCAAATTCCTATCCTTCATCTGTAACACTAGGCCCTGGGAAATGACCCTCTATTGCATTGTTACATGTACTTCAATATTGAAGAAAAGTTAATTGGAAAAGAACTCTCTCATATTAATCCAAAGACTATTGAACAAATACATTTGGCACATCCCTCACATGTTATCATAGGGATACAATAATCTTAAAACTAAAAGAATTAGGAAGATCCCCTCATACCATTAAATAAAAGTTTAATTTGGTGTGGCCCTCTTATACTACAACTCATACATAATACTAAAACATAAATAAACAGAAGTGTAGAATAATATTTATACAATCAGAGTCACTCCTCTCCATTACACAACAACCTACAAAAGATAAATAACGAGAGAAAGAGGAACTAGCTTTCTCCTTGGTGTAACAAACTATAGTATACAATGAGAGCCTATTTCTCTTATTACAAAATTTAATATATTAAAAAGAATATGGGTGAGAGATCCATCCTCATTTTAGAGGCCCCTCTCTTATGCATATTTAAATAATATTTAGTACATGTTTAGAGGGAATGGATTTGTACTGCAGAGGCCTCCCTTCATACAATAAACATCACAACTAAAGGGTGAATTCTCTACTCACTGACATGACCTACCTTATTAACACAAGAACCAATAAATACAAAGGTTGTTCTTCACATATATAGGATGCATTCCTCTCATCCAAGAACGATCAATTAAATGAGCTTCCTCTCTATCAAATAGATATCACCATCTTCTCATACAAAAGTATATACAATAACTACAATACATAGAAGGGAGTTCCCTTAAAGGGATAAGTCGCTCTCCTCTTGCTATAGAACATCTTTAGTAAAAGGAAAACAAGCCATATATAAATCGAGCAAATCGCTCTTGTAATCAATGGAAACAAAATATAATGGAAACAAAATATGAATTGATTCGTGGGTTTAGCTCCCTTCTTTGGACTCTATTCCTCTCAAATTTGATAGAGTAAAATATTATATTTAAAATGGAGTCATGGATGAATAGGTAAAGAGTCCACTCCTCCAATTGACAAAAGTAAAATATATTCGAAATCACATATAGATGGGTTGACTCTCTTATAGAGATACTACCCTCCCCTTTTGACACAAGGATACCCCATCCATTCACAATATTCAATATAATTTCTTAAATAAAAGTGAGTCTATACTTAAAAAATCAACACAAAAACTAAGCAAGAGAGACTTCGTCTCTTCTACAGTTCAATGAATACCCAATTATTGAGCCCACAACTCTCATCGAAACTTCAATACCAAACCAATAAAGGATTCTTCACACTCATCAAAAAGAATTCTAACTTCCAGAATCCCCATACTCGTTTAGTGAATTGTTTAAATATGTTAATCCAACATAATTGTTTGTTTTAGGAAATCTTAATTAAAGTGGTTTCTTTAAAGGATGTTCATTCTAATTTCTAAAGATGTTATTGCACTGAGAGGAGGAAGGTGTTTTACATCCGAGTATGAGGGAGATGTTGACATGCAAGGTAATGTAACATTACATTACATTACCAAAAATAAAAAAGTAATTAAAAAAATCCATGTCTACTCATAAAATAAAATAAAATATGAAAGTTTATTAAAAATCCATCTTCGTTTATAAAATAAAAAATTTAAACTTAAACATGAATCTATCAAGCAAGAGAGAGATCCAATTTCTTAAGTTTAAGATTAAAAAATTACACTTCAAGAAATTGGAGGCCTCTCGGTCCTTGATAAATCTAGGTATAAGATGGATCTATGTTAATTATTGATATTAATATATTAGTTAGTTCTCTTTTCAAACTAATCTATAAATACATTACCATTGTATATTATTATTTATATATGGAATGAGTTTATTTTCTAATGTGTGTATTTATAATTTCCTATTTATTTAAATATTAAATTGTATTAGAATATTTATATATTTACACATAATATATCTATATATGTCCTCCTTATAAAGATAATGATAATGGGAAAGGTTGCCATAATCATGAGATTATAATGATCTATCTAGTAAAGGAATACATAATAATAGTTTCCCTTTTGCGTTAACCCCTCCATTATTTAATAATTAATAACTGTTCCTTTAGTATTAGTTATAATAATATATTATATACTTACCTTATAACATGCAATTTCATCACGACAAGATGGTGCATCTTATAGTCATAATAATAATATTGACTTGATTTCTCTTTGTAACCTTGGTGGAAAAGTTGCCATAATAATGAGATTATGATTATCTATCTTGTAAAGGAGCACATAATAATAGTTTCCCTTTTGCGTTACTCCCCTCCATTATTTAATCATTTAATAATTAATAATCGTTCCTTTAGTATTAGTTATAATAATATATTATATACTTATCTTATAACATGCAATCTCATCATGACAAGATGGTGCATCTTATAGATGATGGTGCATCTTATAGCCATAATAATAATAATATTGACTTTATTTCTCTTCGTAACCTTGGTGGAAAAGTTGCCATCATCATGGGATTATGATGATCTATCTTGTAAAGGAACACAATAATAGTTTCCCTTTTGCGTTAATCGCCTCCATTATTTAATAATTAATAATTGTTCCCTTAGTATTAGTTATAATAATATATTATCTATACTTACCTTATAACATACAATCTCATCTTGTCGAGATGGTGCATTTTATAGCCATAATAATAATAATTTTGACTTGGGTTTTCTTTGTAATTTTGGTGGCGGTGGCGGCGGTGCATCTTATAGCCATAATAATAATAATGTTGACTTGATTTCTCTTTGTAACCTTGTAGGATGGTGGTGGTGGTGGTTCATTTTCACACTAGATCATGAGATCGTGTGAGTAACGCACTATCTCTCAATGCATCCATGACTAATAACCAGCCTAGATCCAAATCCTCGGCTCTATCAAGCGCCGAGAGAGATCAAATCTCTCGAGGTGCAAACCTCTTCTTATGTATTGCACTCAATGAGCTATCAACTTTGGTGTGTCCTATATATAACCATTGATTTGATTCAAACCAAAAGACACATCTTTTTATTTAAAGTCCACAAATAATATTTTTATTATTAATATCTAATATTATTTATGGCGGACATATAATATTTATTATTATTTTTATTTTGTTACGAACCAAATTACAACATCTCCCCATATATGGTTTTAAACCCATATGTAAGGCCCTCCTAAAACCATGGGTTGTTTAGGAGGCCCTGCACATGGTCTTAAAACCATTTTCAAGGCCCTCTTAAGCCATGTACAATAAAACAATGGATTGTTTAGGAAGCCTTGCACGTGGTTTTAAAACCATGTGCAAGGCCCTTCTAAACCATGTACAATAAAACCATGAGTTGTTTAGAAGGCCTTGCACATGATTTTAAAACCATGTGAAAGGCCAACATTTTTTTTGCCGATAATTCAATTTTTTCCCACATATTGTGTTTTTTTTTACCCACATTTTTTTTTTGCAGATAATTAAATTTTTACTTTTTTCTTGTTTTGTTAGGTAGGAAGATTACAACATCTCCCCCATATTAGGTTGTTTTTCCCACTGGCGTTTATTCTGGCCTGTAATTAAAACTTTTATTTTTTATTATTTTGTAAGTAACAAACGTTACAAGATCTCCCTCAAATTAGGTTTTTTTTTGCCGGCATTTATTTTGGTGGATAATTAAATTTTTTATTTCTTATTATTTTGTTAGTGTTGTAACTTTACAACATAATAATATTTTTACTATCATTTATAGCCCACATTTATAAGAGTAACTTTAAGTAATGTTATGTAACGTTACAAGATCTCCCCCATAATGGACTATAGAGCGCCTCTCGGCGGAATAATGATATATTGTCTATACAAACTCTAGAATACTTCCATTGATTATAGTGACTTAATTCTTTTATGGTCGCGAGCTTATAAAAATTCATTTTATCCTCAAGATAATACACTTGTGATATAACAATAATAAATGGTTTCCCTTCAATATTTAAATACACCATTATGACACCTCATTATTATTCATGATTTTAACAACCCTCAACTTAGTGGATACTATCGTCCCTCATTTAGTAGCTTTGCACATTCACCACCTAGGTCTATATTTATTAGTTTGGCATTTACAACTAGAATCAAGATTGTAGCGTCACCATTTTTTACTAGTGAATGGATCCGCCTAATAGTAAAAATAGTATTACGTATCTCAATCTTCGTTGGAGGGCCCTTGGAATCGATCTCCATGCCATGAACTATTATATACATACATTTACATCGATTACAATTAGTTACAATTTGAGGGGTTAACAACAATGGATATTGCAGAAACGTTAGGAAAATATAAGTATAAACACTTTGACAACGAGGTATGTTATGTGATATAATCATCACAAGTCAAGTCTGGTGGGCTAAATATTTTTAGTAAACTACATATAGCATGCAAGCCAAAATTGACATACATACAATCATATCCTACAATCAAATGTAGGTGACGTCTACTTGTCATCCCGTGATCAGGAGGAAAAAACAAGGACAACATTAGTGATCTAAAACGAATAAAAATTTAAAAATTACCATCTTTGAAAATTATGTCCATACAACACATTTCCAACTATAGAAAAAATAAAAAAATTTGCTCGATACAAGAAAATTAATATAAACTCTGTGAAAAAAATATGTTCAGCGTCAGGGACATAAGTATTTTGAAAACATTTTTTCCATCATGTGCACGGACGTTTTAAGGAACTCAACTTAAATAAAATGACTATTTCATAGTGCATCATTTCCAATTTTTAAGTTAATGTAAAATTTAAATTATAAAAAATCAATTACAATAAAGAACATTTCATGTAGTTGATTAATTTCTATAAATTTGTATTTCTTTTTAAATTATAAAAGTTTTATGTAATAAATTAACACATGATTCAATTAAAATTAATCATGCTAAGAAGTTGGATCTTGTTATATATTTTACTTTTATTTATATTTTAAAAAGATGATAGAGTGAACATTGCATATACATGTACATCATTAACTTTTTTTTATCATAAGTGAGTTTATGTAAATATACAAACTCTTTAAAAAAATCTAATTGAAAAATAAATAAAATTACAAATAACAATTTTAATTTCATCGTTATCAATTAAGATATATTTTTGTAATATGAGATCCAAAACAATTTCAATTAATCAATTAAGGTTAATGTTTTTTAATGATGTTACCGTTAACATAGAAATTCAAGTTTAAATTTATGAATTAGTAGCTAAACCAAAATTGTCATCCCAAAATATTTGAAAGCGGTCAACATAAAACTGAATCATTAATATAATGTACAATATTCAATGCTAGCGAGAGGATTACATCTAGATGAATACCTCTACAAAAATAATGAAAAATAAGCTTAGTGAAGAATGAAGACATGCAATATTCAACCAATTATACTCCAAATTAAAAATCAAGATGGAAATTCACTAGATTATCACTAAACCATATTCTTCGCACAATGCACATTAAAATACACTTCGAGCTCCTTCACCATATGATTTTTTGTTATTTTAGGTTATGTTGAGTAAAATCCTCTTCGCACAATGCACAATAAAATCTACTCAATAAAATACACTTCGAGCTCATTCACCTATGCCATGTTGACCATTACTCATCAACTTCCTAATTTCCATGAACATTCATAATTGGTCTCTGATCCGACCATAACTCAATCATTTATACCCATGTTGACTTTTTTCCCATCCACTTCTTGCTTCAAATCAACCACTGAACAACCCCTTTGGTAATTCTTCTATCTGTGTTGACCTCAATCCCGACTTCTCCGACTCTTGGCCTTTGACTGCTTTTCTTCAGTCAATGCCTCTCTATCCTCGACCACTACATTATAGTCAGTATTTTCTCCCCTTTTCTCCCTTGAATACTTCAATGTAGTCGTTATTATTTACGTCAGCTCACCACCGACTCTTGATCCCTTTGACTAGTTACTTACCAATAGCCATGACTTTCCATTCTTCCTCAAGTCGACTTTTTATCTATGCACAAACATTTAGGTCGACTACCATTCCCATCACATAAAATGTTTTCGACACTTCTCCCATGACTGTAGCTTATCATATTCATCCTGCCTGGTCCTTAACTCGACTAGATCTTGTCGGTTCTCTTAAAGACTAACTCAATCTCTTAATTGACGGTTGTCCTCAAACTTAACTAGTCCTCATCGACCACTCTACTTTGACCCAACTGTATGGTCTCACACAACACCCATTTCATATGGCTAGTGGTTTTTTGTCCCTTTTGGTCATGTCCTTATTTCCTATATTAATTGGTCAGTCAGACTATATTCCCCTACAACAGATTCCTAGGGTAAAAAAATAACTACGGACTAAGTTTTGACCTTTCAATTGGAATTTACCTTCTTCATTGTTTTTTGTCATTGTCGATGCCGAAATTGGTACCATATTGCCCCTGGTTCATTCATATCCTTTCATGGAGCCTTCTTCATAGCCTTGACCATGACTACATGCTTGCAGCCTAATATATCCTTAAGGAGTTCTATGACTTCCTTTCTCAGTCCACCTTCGTGGGTATTCTTAACATCATGTACATTTTCCTTTTCACCATCCACTTTAACCTAGTCTTCGAAATATCTTCTCTCTTTTCCAATATTCATGAGGCACACAATTTCACATCCATAGTTGTTCTTGTTGACTATCTTATTCACTAGGAACCCCTTCCTGGTTCCATCTTTGGATGGCCTTCTTACTGTTTTCCATCCATTTCCACTTGCCTCTCATTAGATTCTATCTTAAGATTCTTGGAACACATGTTTTTCTTCACCTCTCCTCTTGACTTTTCATTGTGTGGTGGTTACTTTGTTAGGACCAAAATCAACATCATGCCAGTATAGTGTGCACTTCTTATACATGGAAACCTAGTCAACAATATTTCTACTATAGTTGTCTTCTCTTGAGTTTCAACACTCATTTCTTCCATTGACCTCAACTCGACAACTTTCATACCATATGCAAATTTCTTCTTAGACTTTGGCATATTTTTTGCTACCCGCACAGTCTTACCTTCTATTGTAAGTCCATCCACAACCTACTTTTTTTAGAATTGTTGTGACATTTAGATCATCAAGCAAAGAGTCTAGAAGTATTGATGCAGTAAAAGAGGAATGACAATACCCACTAAAAAAATCAAATCTCATAGGAAACAGAAAAGTAAAGCTTAGATAATTACAGTATCATGTTCATTACATAATCTGGTGTTAAATTAGTGTTACATAGGAAAATAATTTGAATCATTAGGGATGAATTCAAATCTCCCAAGTAGATGTGACTTTATCTTACTGAATAGATAAGTAAATATGTCTAAATCATTATTGAAGTCCAAATGGTTAACTCTAGATGTGTAATCAAGTCACACAATCAGTAATAATTAGTTAACTTAGTCTAACTGAAGTGATAGGTGAGGAAAAGTGCCTTATCCACATCTCTAACTAGAGCTAACTGAGCTGATTATGATCTAACTGAAAATAACTAGAAAATAACTAAGCTTAACTAGTTCCAACTCCAACTAACTAAAGGAGGTTTGTGTTGGGACTCCCAGTGGCTCTTAAAATGTAGGGAATGGCCTAGGAGGCACCTAAACTGATGCATGCAAGTGCAGTCAGTGCTAGTTAGCCTATATCAGTTTTCCCCACACTCTAGTAACTGGTATAGGTTGTGGCATTAGGCCAAGTGGACCTAATGGTACTAGTGGACCCAATAATTAAATAAAAATCCTAAGTTATGCTAAAATAATGTAATAGAAAGTATGGTTAAGGGAGGATTATAAATCCTAACACCCCCCATGAATCCTAACTTGGACAACTGTGGGCCCTAGAAACAAGGCCAAAAGTCACCCATGTACAATCTAAAAGATAAAAAAGTTTCTTAATAAACCGAGGTAGTAGGGGAAAAACCTCATGGGAAACCCCCACCCTAAAAATAAGCAGAAAATAGGAAATACAAATTAAAAACTTGCAAAATCATTTGCTGTAATTTGTAGCACTAAGCAACAACAAAGCAGTCTTTTGGTTCTTTTGTGAAGCAAAATTCTAAATCTGTGCATGTGAACCTCTAAATCCAAATTGAATTCTTATGTTTGGAGGAATCCTCCTCTCTAGAGGAATCTTCCTCTTTGGAAGAAGAAGAATATGCTCAACTAAATAAAAAATATAGACAGTTGCTAGACGAAAACTGGACCCATGTAGAGCAACTGAAATCAACCGATGAGAGAGAAAAGGTTCCTGAGAATTCGAACCAGGTGAGGAACACCCAAAAAAATGATATATTGCAGCCTTGAACATCAAACCATGTGAGGTAAAATCAGACCAAAGTATTAGGAGTAAGTGTCCAGGCGAATGCATAATGCCTCCATCTTTACTAGTTATGCAAGGAGATGAGCATGTGATCAAATGGATAGGTAGAGGAGCCCTAGGATTGTGGAGAGTGAATTCTTGAGCTACATAATATCATATAGCTTTATAAATAAACAATTATTCATAGATTAAAATATCATCAAACTCATAAGAGGAAACTAACATCAAATCCCTAGCAACATGTTTGAATGAGACTTGCGGTAATTGATTTGTCAGACTAAAATTGATGAAACCAACTACAAGAATGAATGAAGGCTCTTGGAACTTAAAATTTGAACTAAATATCATATCATATCCAAAAAGGTTCATATCAGATCCAAAACTGAGGAATGATATAAAATCCCTAGAAAGAACTTTGAAGGAGACTTGCGGTACTAGATTTTTCACACCAAAATTGATGAGAGCAGCTACAAGCATTACTGAAAGCTCTTGAAAAATAAAACCTGAACCAAATAATGTCATATCATATCCAAATAAGATCATATCTTATTCAAATAGGTTGATATCAGATCCAAGAGGGTGATCCACCAAGATGCTCGATGCATAATTTTCTCTTTCTTCAAAATTCTGAAAATTGGTGCATGCAATCATGTAGGAATTCACTGGAAGCTCTAGATCAATGAGAGTGAATGGATCACTCCTACAATATGATATTATTTCCAAAATATCCATGGTATTACTTATTTTCACACTAGTAACATCATTAGAGATAGAGAAATCAAATTCCTCTTCCTTTTCTGAAACAATCACCGGTAAACTATGCACATAATTTAAAATAGAAGAATCATTTGAACTTTTTTGCAAACAATGGAAGGAGAGTATTTCTTCAACAAAAGAGATTCAAATGTCTTATTTTGGATCATCTAGGTGAGGAGATGAGATATCGGATATCTCATACACTTCCAGAGCAATAGGAGGAGTCACTCCAAGGAGACTTTCTTTAATTCGAATTGACTGTGAGGAAAATTATGCTTCTTCTTCATCTTCAACAATTTGATTTGTTGTAGGGGAGGGAATGAAATCAGCATGTTGTATTTTATCTGAACCTCTCTTAATAATTTGTATTTTAGAGTCATCTCCCATATGACTGTTAGGTCCTCCTGATAGAGGGAAAGTGATGACGGATTTCTTGGAGGAAACCATGTTGTTGGATGCTCTAGAATCTATCAAATATTCCTTCGACGGAGTGAGGATTGCATGCAAGAATATCTCATGTTATTCAATTTTCTTTTCATAATCAGACATCTATGCACCTTATGGAAGGGAAATATTGTTTTGTACACATAGATCTTTCAATTGGTTGAGGGTCTTCTTCATGCACGAGTCTTCTAGATGAAAATCCCTCATGCAATAAGAAAAATTTCTTTTCAAATCTTTTCTTATTATTAGATCCTGAAGCTCCTTTAGAAGTATTCTAATTCTCTTTGGGCTTCGAATCAATAGTTTTATTCTCCTTCCCTTCATCTTGCGCTTTTGTAGAGTCTGTCACTAGGAGAGCTTGATATTTGGAAGTCTTGATGACTCCCATCTGGATCAACTTCTCTTGCTCTTGTATTAAGGACTCAGCAAAGGAATCAAGTGAGGGCATATTCCAATTAGGAATGGAATTTCTCCCAGAATGGAAGACTAAGAAAAATATAGAATACTCATGACCTAGTTTTCCAAGTATGGATAGCACATGCTGCTCATTCTTTCTTTCTATTCCACACTGTCTTCATTGTAGTGCAAGAAACTTGAATTTAGTAAATAATTGTTGTACCGTATTAAAACTTCTGGGATGTAAGGATACCAACTAGTTCTCCAGAATGTGTCCCCGAAGCTCATGTTGCTTGCCAAACAAGTTTTCAAGCTTCTCCCAGGATTCTCTGGGAGTCCTCAAACCTTCAAGGTGGAAGAGGAGATATCTATAAATGTGAGTGCATAGATAACCAAAAGATTCATCTAAGTGGTTAAGAAACTTGTTTCTCTGAACTGGATGATGGGGCTCGGCCTCCCTACCATGGATCATCCTAAGATATCCATGCTTGCACAATTCCAACTGCATATCCATCCTCTAATCAATATAATTGAAGGGTGTTAGTACCCGAGGTGTAGGAGATTTAGAATCCATAATTCTCCTGCTCAAAAAGACAATATCTTCACATAAGCTATGTAGCACATGTAGAATTTCACTGCAAAACACTAAAACAATCGAACTATGTTAGATTCATGCCTTCCCTCTTGACATGAACACCTTCTCAGGGATCATCATGCCTGTACTGCCACTATGAATAAATTCATAGGAAGTAAGGCACTCTTTGCAGGACTTTTGTGGAAACCCATTTGCTTTTGGTGTTCAATGGAGAGTATAAAGACATGAAGCTTGCTTGGAATGGCTCTGATACCATGTTATAATTGTTGTGCCATTTAGAGCAACAAGCAAAGAGTCTAGAATTATTGATGTAGTAAAAGAGGAATGACAATACACATTGAACAAATCAAATCTCATATGAAACAGACGAGTATAGCTCAGATAATTACAATATCATGTTCATTACATAATCTCGTGTTACAATAGTGTTACATTGGAAAATAATTTGAATCATTAGGGATGAATTCGAATCTCCCAAGTGGATGTGACTGTATCTGACTAACTAGATAACTAAATATGTCTAAATAACATTTGGAGTTCAAATGGTTTACTCCATATGTCTAATCAAGTCACACAATCAGTAATAATCGGTTAACTCAGTCTAACCGAAGTGGTAAGTAAGGAAAAGTGCCTAATCAGCATGCATTTATGTCTGACTAGCGCTAACTGAGTTGATTGTGACCTAGCTGAAAGTAACTAGAAAATAACTAATCTTAACTAGTTCCAAATCCAACTGACTGAAGGAGGTTGGTGTCGGGACTCGTAGTGGCTCCTAAAATGTAGGGAATGTCCTAGTAGGCACCTACACTAATGCATGCAAGTGCAGTCAATGGCATTTATCCTCTATCGGTGTTCCCCACACTCTAGTAACTGGTATAGGTGCCCCATTAGGCCAAGTGGACCCAATGGTACTAGTGGACCCAATAATTAAATAAAACTCCAAAGTTAGGCTAAAACAATCTAATAGACAGTATGGTCAAGGGAGGATTATAAATCCTAACAGTTTTGATATCCCTTTGACCATGGACATCGACTCTAGTCCACATCACCTTCTTCGTATGTAGTTTCCTTTGTTTGCTCCCTATTTTCCTTTGCATTCTCATAAAAGTGTTATTTAGACTCATCAGTTGAAATCTCTTCCTCTACTAAGAATCCATGTAGACTCTCTTGTGTTCTGCATCCTTCCTCGCATACATCTCCTTGGAAGTATTATTCACACTCTTTAGCCTTATTCTTGTCGGTATTTCCATCGATAATTTGTTTGGTAGAATGTCCTTTCGATTCAAATTATCTCATGTTAAGGTTGTCATGCAAATCCAATGCATTGGTTATATCCTCAATTGATTCCCTCAGCATTTCAACCTTGTCCTTGTTTATCCACTTCTCCTCCTCTTCACTAGAAATACCATCATATGATTACTTTCCTACCTCATCTTCATCCTCAACATATGATGCTTCCTCTTTTGGTTCATTGGTTCATTCTTTATCCAAATTTATCCCTTAGTTGCAGACCTTCCACTCTACTTCTCATCCATATGGTTTTTTCCATGCTCGTCTGATTGTTCCTCCATTTGTTTTATAGTCTCCTCAAAAAACTATTTCCAGTATCTTTCACCCGAATTCCCTTCAGTCTTTGGCCATGACAACTAAACCATTTATGTTGGTCTATTCTCCTTTGCTTGGTTCCTCTTGGGGAGATATCTCAATGTCTCTTACTTTTCTAGGAATCACTCTTTGACTTCCTCTTATGTAGAATCTTCATTGCATTGGACGACTTCTGCTCTGGATAACATATCAAGCCTTTGCTTAACTTGTTCATGGATCTCGTTAGTCTCCTCGACTGTGGGATTCTCTTTCTTAACATTAGTGTCCTCATCAATTTATCTTAACCCCTCAACCTTTCAAATGCTTGGGACACCTCAAATGATTCTAGCTTGAACACTATTACCCTCAATGCATCACATATTCCCTTCAAGGTCATCTATTCTCTCGACCATGGCACTTTTGCACCTCTTCACTATGTAGTCTTCTTCTTCTTCTATACTCCTCAACTTGGTCCTTATTTTATATTCTTATATTCAACAACTATACTCAAAATTTCTACTAGAGTTGCTTCCTTCCCCCGCGACTTCAACTAGGTTGTCCTCTTCTCTAGCAAGTACTCGACCAAATAGTCCATTGGTAGATTCTCTCAACATGTACGACCCTTAGTCCCTTTGTTGGAAACTCTACCCAACACTCTTTTTGGAGTTTCCTATTTCTTCAATCCCCTCATCTTTAAGTCTATGCACAACCATAGCTATGAAGATATAGCTTCTCTCAACCTTAATGGTTACTTCCACCCTTAAACTAGGTTCTAGATAACTCTTCCCCACCTCCTTTGGGAGATGTCTTATTGTCCAAACAGAAATTGGACTTTCAACCTTAACTTCACAACTCTACCCATCTGGAGCTAGAGTTTCTTTTACATTGGATCACAACTGAATCCTTCATGCATGACAACTTCTTGCTCTAATACCAAATGATGTAGCCTCTGCCTTACCGATTGGCTACAGATCAGGGTGGTCACAGTAGAAACACATAATCACACACACAACATATATGTAACACTAAGCATTATGGATTGTATTAATAGTGGAATTTTAGTTACATGAATGATTACAAATAAGGATGAAGTCCCTTACAGCTCAATTGGACAATTATACACTACAACTTAGATCATAGAGTGTAAATGGTTCATCTCCGAAAGGATAAATACTAGTAAATTTCTAAGGTCTGAGCCACTTTTCATCTTGTTTTGCTCCCTATTTATACAATTTCTTTGTGACCTCACCTTCCTAATTAGGTAGTTTATAGAAGCCTCCATCTTCCTTGAGAATTCCCCTTGCTTCCATTAGAGGAATTTTGGGGTCTAAAATGGGCTTCCTAAGGAAAATAATAAAATAATAGTTAAAATAATAAAATAATATTGATTAATTTTGGAGGAAGAAAGAAAAAAACTTCTTTTTATGTTCATATTTTTGACAGATCTCCCTGTGTTTTTACTCAAATTTCGATCGGGAGAGCTCGTTGGATGCAGAATTTGATTCCGCATCCAACGAGTACCCACACTGCATACTTTTGACGGACCCTGCTACCCCAAAGACAAGAAATACCTGAAAAAATGTGATGATGATGTCATCATCACATTTTTCAGGTATTTCTTGTTTTTGGGGTAGCGGGGTCCATCAAAATTATGCAGTGTGGGTACTCGTTGGATGCATAATCAAATTCCACATCCAGCAAGCTCTCCCAATCGAATTTTGAGTAAAAAAACAATGAGATATGTCGAAAATACGAACAAAAAAAGTAGTTTTTTTTAATGACAAATATGTCAATTCAACCATTATGGTTGACTTATTTTATTGAAATTCTATTGGTTCTTGAATTCCAACTCAGAAAAACTTATTTTGGCATGTTTTCTTATAAGGCCCATTTTAGACCCCAAATTTCCTCTAATGATAGTTACAATTGGCATCCTCACCTACTGCCATCACTGCTCTGCAACTATTCCACCTATACCCATTGCTTCCATGATATGCCTTTGCTTATTTTGCGTTATCTGATTTTCGGTTAGTCTACTCACAACTAGTACATGTTGGCTTCTCTTCAATATTCCATTGCTATTGTGCCATCCTCTTCCACCCATAGGTACTCCGTTCGACCAAATTTAGTTTATTATCAGTCTTATTCTCTGTCAGTGGTGTTAATACAACCCATATGATCCATCAGTAATCATGCTCGATTGTCCTCCATTATATATTTTGGTTGTTGGTCACAGGATGGAATGAAATTAACAATGTCATGGAAACAAATGAAAATATCATTTTATTTTGTTGCATTATATAATTCAAACAAAGTGTTGGTTGTCACACCTAAAATGATTGAATTTGTAAACCAATACTAACAGAATGTATCAATATTTCCTTCTAAGCGAATTAATAGAATATTTGTCTGTCACATAATACCTAATATAAAGAAGACCCAATCCATGTTTGTTTGGGAATAATCAAGAAATTTTGTATTTCATCATTAATGGTTCATAACTTGTAGACAAGTGTTTCACAAGAAATTATTTGTAACTTGTAGACACGTGTTTCACAAGAAACTATGCATAACTTGCAGACGAGTGTTGTACAAGAAATTCAATCATTAGTAGATTCTTAATCTATGAAGTGGATGATGGAGACAACAACTAATTAAATATTGCAAGTAGAAAATAATGAAATACGACAGGAGAAAGAGGACACTATGTAGAAGAATGCAAAATTGCAGCAAGTTGTAGATGATGTACACAATATTATACCGGAAGTGCAAGTAGAAAGGGAAATCCCAGTTGAGGACAAGGTAACCAAGAATAGTGAAGCAATCTAAGGTTTTAGTGTAAATTTTGTTCCACCGAAGAGGTGTATTCTACAGTCCAGTAAGAGAGAAATGTGTAAATCCTTCTGTACTCATCCTAGAGTTGACACGTATCCTTTATAAAAAATAATAAAATATTATTAAAAATAAAATGTTGGCTTAAATTATATATATAAAACAACATAAATTAGATAAACTAAAACCATAAATATTGGATTACATATTTCCTCAACATTTCTACTCTAAAAAATGGTTTGCATCTTGAGAATTTTGATCCCTCTCAGTGCTTGGTAGATCCCCTTTTAGATGGATCTATGCTGGTTACTATGGAAGTGGGCACCATGTTGAGTACACCACCAAAATAATGAGCACAAAAACAATAAACAAGGACAATAACAATATAAAAACTCAAAACCTTGGAAGAAAAGTGAACATAGATGTATGCAGAAAGTGCACAGGTCTAAAACCAGTTGATAGAAGATGCCGAGTTGAATGAAGTAGAGAAGAGACTTTGGTATACATAGGATAAGGTGTATAAATTGAAAGAAACAATAAGCACATTTCCAAAAGTTGAGCCTTTGGCTGCAATGGTTCAAATTAGGAGGGAGTATTTGGAGATCAATCAATTAAGAGAGAAATAGGTGAGTATTGCATAGAAACTATAGCCACCTCCGAAAGTAGCATTGAAAGTGACATAACAAATCATTGTAGTGAAATAATTAGTAAAGAAAATTATATAAGATGCTGAAAATAAAGTGTAGGAACTGCTCACAGTGCAGATGACACAAGGAATTATGGAACATGAAGCTAAGGTAAAGGAACATGTTGTAAATGCAAAGGATTCACTTCAAATTTTTTTGGAGACATTTGAAATAGTACAAAAGATAGAATGAAGTGGATTGGGATGTGCCACAAGTTGTTTTTGGACCAGTTTTGAGAATTGCACACAAAAAGTGGACCACGTGATGGGCATGTAAGGACCAACGTGTACAGAAGGAGGAAGTTGGTTAAGTTCATTAGGCATTGCTTGTCCACTTATTATGGGATATCACCTATTGAAAAATGTATAAATATGTAATGGTATGGGTTGTTTTTAGGGTAGTTATTGAGATATTTTGCATCAGAAGTATTTGTATGTCCAAGAGACAACTTGGGTCTAGGGAATTTTTGGTTGAGACAGATATATGATCTGCATTGCACAAGTTTTGTAAGAATTAATGTAGATGAGAATAAAGAAGAATTGATGTGTTGAAGATCAAATGGCTACATTTATTTAATGATTTTATTTATCACGTTGTTGAGGCATGAAAACTCATGGGCAACAACAACAAGGGATTCTCCCCAGTCAACATTCCCAACTAGCCCGTGACTGTTTGGTGTAGGGAATCCATCTGGTTTGAGGTTCGACTACCGTAGGTGAAGTAACAAGAATAAAAAGGTTTTACCAGTTGCGGCCTGGTCCATCGTGTATATTTTTGTATTTTTGGCTCTAAATATGATATGGAAGTGCCTACCTAACATGCATATTGATTGAGAATGCAAGGAGTGTTCACAATGTGATGCCCAGGTTCTTACCTCTCGTCTTACACTCTCATGCATCTAAATCACACACAGCAAGAATTTAAATGTAACTACCTATCTATCCCCGGGGAGCAACATTGTCACTTATTAATGAGTAATGTATCTTGTGCATGCATTATAAAGAGAAATTACAAATAGCTGATACTTCTTCCAAAACACATGAACAATTAAAGATATTTAAACAACCAGATAGCCAATTGCTTATCAACAAAATTCATTACTCATGGTGGTAATTTTCATAAAATGAACCAGTAATCATTCAAACAAGAACATAGGTCGTAAGAGTTAGAACGATCTCACAGTTAATGGACAAAAAGCTGCAAACAAAATAGTTCCTCTTGAACAAATCCATAGCATAACATTTGAACATCCCACCAAGCTTTCTCCAATAGGGAAACTATAATTCTCTATTGCAAAAGGAAATAGTTCTTCTTACAATATGTCTTCACTCATCTAACTGGGAAAAAGTCCCTTTCTTATCTAAATCTCCTATATTTATACAAGAACAATCAAACCGTTGGGCTGCCCATGAATGACTGCTGGGCTTCCTCCAACCGTTTAGTCTCCCAATTTTGTTTTCTTATCAATGCTCATGATTTGTGTAATACGTTACATTTCGGATTAAGATTAACGAGTACTTCATAGAACCGGGCCAACTTAGTGACTGACGGGCCCTTTTCCGAGCCTGGGCTTCTATTGTCACCAACTCTGCCTTGTCTTTATTTGATTTCAGAAAAAAACTCTATTTGTTACTCTTCGGTCAACTCTCCTCAGCTTTATCCTTTAGTTAGGTCTCCTTGCCTCCGTAATCTGAGAGATCCTTTTGAGTCCATCTGCACAATTTAACAACTAATTAGGAATGCATCTTTTTAGCCATAATAAAATTGATCAACAAAATGAGGTCATGTACTGCGCTTTTTCTACACAACCTTTAACCCGAAGCAAAAACCCCACTGTCGCCCAAAGAAAGTTAAAAATTCACAAAAGGTGGGAAAAACCTTATTGGAATCTTGAAACATTAAACATCAGGAAGATAGTTCAAGGAACATCCGCAACGGAGAGCTTAAAATGGACAATGAGTTCCGCAGGACCACTAATCCTATCGGCGTCCAGAAGACTAAACACTAAATCATCGGGAAGGGATTCCTCTTTAGTGACTAGGTAGACATAGCGCTGGGTGGTTAGCGAAGTACGCAGCTGAAATGGTGGAATATGAAAAGACTACAGACTCCGCGGTGAATAAAAACATATCGGCGAAACCAAACAAAACATTAGTGGGTGGAGCGGCTACAAAAATGGATACTTAGTTTACTCAAGAGCCACAATGGTGGAAGGAAATCAGACTACCACCCCTGATCAAAGTCATAAAACCTTCCGAAAATGTAAAACAAGTCAAAACACGACATCGGAGAAGCCCAAACTATCCGCCAGAACACTCATCGTCCAGCTTCCGCAATGGAGGTTCCATAAGGAAAGATGGCTCCGAAGCATTATTTGAATGGCCTCCGAAAAAATAAAAAACTAAACGCTAAGTTCCAACAGACCTTCAGCCGGGTAGAGACAAAAACTTGCTTTACCTCCAAAACGGCGGCAAAAACAACGAAAAAGACTTCCTAAAGAAAGAGATCACCAATCAAATGGGCAAAGTCCAACAGTTTCAGACATGAGCAAATTTCCAAAAAGCATGAAAACAATTGTCCTCAAAATAATTCAACTTGGAGCAATGAGAAAATAGACAGAATTCATGAATCCAAACAAAATTAGGCAATATAAACTAAAAGGAGGGTCCAAAATTTTAAAAAATTGGGAAAATAGTTGCAGCTACAACAATTGGCGACTGTCTAGTGAACCTAGATCTCTGGATAATTTCTTCCTTAAGTAACAGATTGTTTGACAATAAAACCAATATGTTGAATTCTTCCATATGTATGGATTTCCCAAATGGCAAATATATGTACTTTTAATCATTGATGATAGTCCGATTAAGGAGAAGGGAAACCAAGACTTCAACGTCAAGATAACTCTCTCGAGGCTAGGAGGTGAGTTTCATTTATTACTTATATCTTTAGGTAGCTTCCAGCTTGATAACCACAGGATTGTAACATATGGTAAACAACAATATTCATTTGTTCCTCATTCCCATGTCATTTTACACTTTTGTGCTTTTAATTTTTTTTTTGTTCTTTGCATATGATTCCTCTTGCAAGCCTTTCTTTCTAAAATTTATATTCAGGTTCTTCTATCCATAGTGTCCTTTTGTGTGAGAGATATATTTAACTTTTAGCTCCCAGACAGAGAAGAAACTTTGGCAATTTAGCACTCATGTGGTTCAGTACTTCCTTTCGATGCATAATGTTGTCATAGGAGTTCTCAACTCTTATTTGCCTTTTGGCTTTCAATTCTTGACATGGGATCATTTATATATAACATGATGTTTACCTCGCTTCCTTTCCATGGGTCTTTCCCTATCACCCCCTAGGACATTTTAAATGTTTGATGGATGGAGCCTCAAAATAGTATTCCAGACCTTTTGATCCAGTTTTACTTTACAAGGATTGAGTAGGACCTCAATGTGTTCATAGCCATTCAGGAAAAATGCTAAACTAGAAGAAATTCCTTAAGATAAAACAATAGTACGCAGTCTTATATTAAAGGAATTTCATTACTCTAGAACTTTGACATTCTCCAGGCAATCAAAAGTTTGCCTCTTTCTTAATGAAATCGATCAAGACCTAAACTACAACAAAACAGAAATAAAACCAACAAAAAATAAAAAGCCAAAACAAAATAATTATGTACACGACAAAAGAGCAAAACGAAACTCAGGAAAAATAAGGTTTGAGGACTAAACCATTTACTGGTAAGTTCTCTTCCCACCCCTGTAGATCTTGCAATTTATAGGTTGAGGGGCCAAGCTTTGCAGCAATCTGGAAAGGGCCTATCCATAGCTATTGGAATTTTGTGTGTTTGCCTTTCTCATCATGGGGATGATCCCACTTGAGAACCAAGTCTCCCACCTCAAATTCTTTTGTACCATCTTTGTCTTTATCAAACCATCTCTTTACTACTTCTTGTTGTTGTTTAAAATGTTCTCTGGCCTTGGCTCTAGACTCTTCTGCCTTCAAAATATTGTGTATCCTCATTTGCAAAACTTCATTATTTGATCCTCTAGATTCCTGGCCGATTATGGAAGATGGTAGCATGATGTTGGGGGGTATAATGGCCTCTTTTCCATAAAAAAGGGTATACAGGGACACACCTAAAACAGTATTGGGGGTGACCCTATCATCCCACAAAGCATTTGGTAATGCTGAGTGCCAGCTCCTCTGATTTTCTATCACCATCTTTTTTAAAATCCTAATCAGATTCTTGTTCGTAGATTCAGGCAACCCATTTCCCCTAGGATAGTAATTTGCAGAGTAATGTAATTTAATTCCCTTTTCATGAGCAAATGTAGTTAATTTAATCAAGGAAAAGTAAGTAGCATTATCAAAAACTAAAGAAATTGGAACTCCAAACCTGGTCATAATATGATCTTGCAGGAAATCCATAACCGCATCTTCATTTACTTTACGCAATGGAATGGCTTCAACCCAATGAGTGAAGTAGTTGGTTGCTGTCAGAATATATTTGTGATGCAAAGAAGAATTTGGCTTTATTTCTCCAATGATGTCTATCCCCCATTGCTCAAAAGGTTCTGTTATCATAACAGGCTTTAATGGTCCTGCCGCTTTAACTTGTCTTCCACCACACCTTTGGCAGACATCGCACTTTCTGACATGAGCGTGTGCATATTTGAACAGTGTGGGCCAATAGTATCTGACTTTGAGAATTTTATGAGCTGTAGTATCTCCACAGAAATGTCCTCCAGCAGGACCATCATGTAAATCTATCATTACTCTTTTCGCATCTTCTTTCTCTAAGCATCTAAGGACAACTCCATCATAATTCTTTCTGAATAATATTCCTTCATCAATTTGATAGGAGGCTGATTTAAGACGTAATGCTCTTCTTTTCTTAGAATTCCAGTGTTCCGGTAATACTCCCATCTGAAGGTAATGAATAAGGTCTCGATACCAGGAATCTGGAGTTGTAAAAAGGGGACATACATCCATCATATGTAACTCAACTTCGTCTTCCCAGTCCTGCTCTTCATTGTCTTTACTTTCAGCCATCAGTCTGCACAATCCTTGCCCTTTGACTATAGAAGCTAGTTTGAATTCGAGGTCATACTCCTGTACGGATGTTACCCAGTTGCTCTTCTTTCTCCTAACTCCTTCTGTACTAAAAGAGATCTCACAGTTGGGTGTGGAATGATTACCTTTGTTCAGTTCTTTAGTATGTATGGCCTAAATTGTTTCACTACTTTGAACACTGCGTACGCTTGTTTATCCACAGCCGGGTAATTCAATTCGGCCCCTTGCATACTAGTGCTCATAAATGATATGGGGAACTCTTCTCCCCCATATTCCTTCTGAGTAAGCACAGCTGCTAGTGAATCATCAGATGCAAAAGTGTACAAAATAAAATCTTTCTCAAAATCTGTACTTTTGAGGGAGGGTGCGTGCGTAACAACTGTTTTGATTTTTCTAAACGCGTTCTTCTCTACATCAGTCCATTTGAATTGTACACTTTGCTTCACCATTTGCTGTAATGGTCTAACAATTTGCGCGAAATCTGGCACAAACCTTCACATGAAGTTTATTATTCCCATAAATGACCGCATGCCCTTTTTATTATGGGGTAAGGGAATTCGTTCGATGGCTTTGATCCTTTTTGGGTCTATGGAGATCCCCTTCTTAGAAACTATGTGACCCAACAACTTACCTTCTGTAACAGCAAACACACACTTCTTGAGGTTTAGTGAGATACCATATTTTCTGCAGCGTTCAAAAATTTGCTTTAGATGGAATGCATGTTCCTCTATTTTCTTTTCAAATATCGTGATGTCATCAAGGTATACTACAGCACTACGGCCAACCAAATTGTGGAAATATATGTCCATATCCCTTTGGAAAGTTGCTCCAGCGTTTATGAGTCTAAAGGGCATTCTTCTGTAAGAAAAATTTCCCCACCTAGTTCTAAATGTCATTTTAAGTCTGTCTTCTTTAGCTACTAATACTTGATTGTAGCCTGAGAATCCATCTAATAAAGAGAATAGTTCAGAACCCAAAACTATTTTCAATATCTACTCCATGGGTGGGACAGGATAATTATCCTTATCTGAAGCGCGGTTTAAGTTTCTAAAATCCACGCATAACCTAATTTCTCTGAATTTATTTCTTACCAGAACCAGGTTTGAAACCCATTTCGAGTGTCTCACCATTAAGATAATCCTAGCATCCAATAGTTTCTTGACTTCGCTCTGGATTAAAGGTTCTAATTTTGGATGCATTTTCCTCAAAGGCTACTGATACGGCTTGATTCTAGATCTGATGGGGATAACATGCTGGATAATATTGGTGTCATACATCTTCAGATCTTCATACGTCCAAGAAAAAACATCTTTATATCGTTTGAAAATATTGATAAACTTATTCCTTTCATTTGGGGAACAACATTTTCCCAAACTCACGTACTTGGGCTCCGTTTCAGTCCCCAAATTGATCAACTTGAACTGTAGAGACGAGCTATGAGTATTCGCATTCGCTGGTCTTCTAAATTTCTCGTTTAAATCAAACATTCGTTCTAATGTCCTGACTCCTTTAGGAATGAAGTTATCGAATCTAAACTCGGCTTGATGTTCTTCATCATCAATAATGGCCCCTTTGAAAGTCTCATCATTTGTCAAGCATTCTATATTTTGCTGATCATCATCGAACTCTCATAGATTGGTTATCATGTCTAGAACTGAAGGCCTGAAAATTAGTTCAATAAAGCACCTATTATTAGAAGGCACAAGCCTTGCAGCTGAGGTGGCTAACAAGTCAGCTATGGCATTCTTAAGTCTCGGAATCGATACAATGTTAAATGCCTCAAAAATTTTAAGTAAATCCCATACTTCACTTTGATAAGATTTTAAATGAGGAGAATTGCAATGTATTTGATTTCGGATTTTCTTTACAATTATTTTAGAGTCCCGAAACACCTTCATATTTTTTACCTTATATTCAATTGCTTTCCTTATTCCCGGAACCTATGCTTCATATTTAGTTGTGTTATTTGTACATTCAAACTCTAACCTACATGCAAGAAAATGTTTGTTTTTTTCAGGGTCAATCAGGACATAGCCAGATCCTGACCACTCTAAAGTTTTAGAGCCATCAAAGAAAAGTGTCAAAAAATCACTAACTACTGTGCAAGAATTAGCATCTACTTCTATAGCTAAGTCTACTATTTTACAATCAATTTCATCAGCCTCTGAAAACCGAAGGAGATCAGGCTGAGCGTCTGATGTATCTCTGGCCTCTTTCGCTTGATAGTTTCCTAGTTCGAGCTCAACAAAGTAGTTTCCCAAAACATAATCCACTGGTTCATTTTTACCCTCGAATTGAGTAACATTGTGTTTCATGTGAGGCTCCCTCAAAACCTTAATTTGGTTTGGGCTTCCCTTATATGGTAGCCACAGATGTGACCAGTCCGAGGCAAAATATCCGTTCAGCTTAGCCAACCAATCCCTTCTTAAAACAAGCCCATAAGCTTCTGGTATGTCATCCACCACAATATCAATGAATTGGCACACCTTATCATTCGAAGATAGATGAATGAGGACATCCTCCATTTCCCCAATTACCTTCATGCTTGTTCTATCCAACTGAACGACCCTCCAGGTGGATGGTTTAGGCTGCCCATTTATTCTCTTGTAGACCGACAGTGGCATGACGTTAACTAAGGCCCCCAAGTCCACTAGGCAATTATGCACGTTGTGGTTGAAAATTTCAAAGGTAAGGAGAAAAGGTGGGTTCTTGTTTTTAGGCTTACCTCCTATACTTGCCTCACCAATTTCTTCTTCTTGGGGCTGACTGCCAGCAGGCAGCCTCTCCTCTGATACCTCAAGTGCTTTCAATAGCTTTTCTTTTTGCTGCAGTAGATTGCACATTTCAAATAATGAGATGTTCACCCTTACTTTTTTGATATCCTCCACATTGTCATAGTGCATCTGATGTTTCGTGAGCTTTGATTTAGCATTTTTTATTTTTTCTTCATTGGGTTTAGCAAACATGTTGGTCTGTCTAGGATTTTGACTAGTGATGGCAAATTCTGGAATTTTATTGGTTGAGGAATTGTTCTGAAATTTCTTAACATTCTTTTGAAGTCTTTTGATATTCGGGAGCATAATTTTGTTCTCCTTAACCAACCCATAGCTTCTTGTCACTACATTTGTTTCTAGGATGCTCTCGTTCCTCATATCCTTTTCCTCAGTGGCATCGAACAAAGAAACACAGGCCCATAAAAACATGGTCTCATCTTCATGCTTTTCCGCTGATGTATTGTTGTCTTTCTCTTCTTCATGTTTATCTTCTGTTAATTTAGAATCCAACAGCTGATTCATAACCAACGCCATCGAATTTATCTATTGAGGACAATTCTTTTCAGAATGGGGTTGTTGGTGGAAAGTGCAGAAGTTATCCATTCCTACCTCCATTAAATTCATAGATGCAAGATCGTGCGGAGGGGGTTGGGGTTGACTGTTGTCCTCTCTTTTCTTGTAATAAGGTTTATAGAACTTATGGGATTCCTTGTCCTTTTCCAAGTCTATGATTCTGTTAGAGAGATTCTGCATCATTTTTGTCATTCCCTCGAAATCTGGTAATTGCTCCTCCTTAGGCTTCGTAAATAACAAAGCTTTTCCCGCAACATTTTTTTCTCCTGACCGTTCAGGATAATCCTCAATGCTTTCTTTTTGGGCCTCTACCTTCTCTTCTTCTTCATAAGTCTTTGCTAACGTAGGTTTGGCCTTCATTTTGGAAAACATGGCCAACTCGGGTCCCAGAGCTGAGGTATAATATTCAATCAGGACCTTGTCTGAGGGTTTGTCAGTTTCAGAAAAATTCTTAACATAGGCCATGAATCTTTGGGTAAAACTATGCACCTTCTCTTTTCTTTCCTTCTTTAAAGAGCATAGTCCTTTCATGAGTGCTGCATGCGTCTTTTGGGTTGCATACTTACTTCTAAAAATCCTTTCAAAGGTATCCCAATCTGAGATAGAGTTTCCAGGAAAACCAAAATACCATGATGCTGCTGCGCCTTTAAGAGTGTGTGGGAAAAGTCTACAAACTACATCTTCATGCTCCCCAGCTCTTAATCCTTCTATTGCCAAATAAAAACTTTGTAAATGGTCATCAACTAGCATCTTCTTGTTTGGATCAAACTTAGGCAGCATCTTCTCAAAGGGTTGAGGCAAGTCGTGCAATGGAGGTGTTAAGTTCAAAGGCGACCTGGCTTTCCAAGCAGGTGGAGGATTAGGTGGGTTGGGCGGTTGATTAGTGTTTACGCCTGCCATGAGTCTAGGTGGAGAGTGAGGGGGTGAATGGATAGGAGTATGGGCCAGTGAACAGTAAGGTGTCTCTGGGCCTACTTGATTTAAAGGCTGAACCACCTCCTGTAAGTCTGTTTCTACAAGTTCTTCCAAATCTCCAACCAACATTGAGTCTTCCATTATGGAACAGTCCCTCCTTTTATATTCTCTTCTGGGAAAATCAGGGATAATTGGTAATCCTCCAATCTTTTTCACATATGCCCTGGTGTGTCTTCTCAGATCATTTATCACTTGGTTGTCCACAGCAAACAGATGTTCCCTATTCTCGTGAGTATTTGGATTAGGATAGAAACTGCTTTCGAAATTATCACTAGTGCAGTTATTTCAAGAAAATGGGTTTCCTCGGCCAGCCATGCACTGGCTGCCCTCCTTCTAGCGCCAAAAAACTATTGAGGCTTGGAAACTCGTAGGCAACAACAGCAAGGGATTCTCCCTAGTCAATGTTCCCAACTAGGCCGTGACTGTTTGGTGTAGGGAATCCGTCCAGTTTGCGGTCCAGCTACCGTAGGTCAAGTAACAAAAATAAAAAGGTTTTACCAGTTGCGTCCCGGTCCATCGTGTATAGTTTTGTATTTTTTACTCTAAATATGATATGCAAGTGCCTACCTAACATCCATATTGATCGAGAATGCAAGGAGTGTTCACAATGTGATGCGCAGGTTCTTACCTCTCGTCTTAGGCTCTCATGCATCTAAATCACACACAGCAATAATTTAAATCGAACTACCTACCTATCCCCAGGGAGCAAGATTGTCACTTATTAATGAGTAACGTATCGTGTGCATGCATTATAAAGAGAAATTATAGATAGCTGATACTTCTTCCAAAACACATGAACAATTAAATATATTTAAACAACTAGATACCCAATTGCTTATGAACAACATTCATTACTCATGGTGGCAATTTTCATAAAATGAACCAGAAATCATTCAAACAAGAACATAGGTCCTAAGAGTTAGAACGATCTCACAGTTAATGGACAAAAAGATGAAAATGAAATAGTTCCTCTTCAACAAATCCATAGCATAACATTTGAACATCCAACCAAGCTTTCCCAACAGGAAAACTATAATTCTCTATTGCAAAAGGAAATAGTTCTTCTTACAATATGTCTTCACTCATCTAGCTGGGAAAAAGTCCCTTTCTTATGTAAATCTCCTATATTTATACAAGAACAATCAAACTATTGGGTTTCCCATGAATAACTCTTGGGCTTCCTCCAAATTTTTAGTCTCCCAATTTTGTTTTCTTATCAGTGCTCATGATTCACGTAATACGTTACATTTCAGATTAAGATTAACGAGTACTTCATAGAACCGGACCAACTTAGTGACTGACGGGCCCTTTCCCGAGCCTAGGCTTCTATCGTCACCGGTTCCACCTTGTCTTTATTTGATTTCAGAAAAACTCTGTTTGTTACTCTTCGGTCAACTCTCCTTAGCTTTATCCTTCAGTTAGGTCTCCTTGCCGCCGTACTCTGAGAGATCCTTTTGACTCCATATGCACAATTTAACAACTAATTAGGAATGCATCTTTTCAGCCATAATAAAATTGATCAAGAAAATGAGGTCCTATATTTCGCTTTTGTTGCACAACCTTTAACTCGAAGCAAAAACCCCACTGCCGCCCAAAGAAAGTTAAAAATTCACAAAAGGTGGGAAAAACCTTATCGGTAGCTTGAAACATTAAACATCGAAAAGATAGTTCAAGAAACATCCGCAATGGAGAGCTTCAAACGGATAATGAGTTCCGTAGGACCACTAATCCTATCGGTGTCCGAAAGACTAAACACTAAAGCATCGGGCAGGGATTCCTCTTTGGTGACTAGGGTGACATAACACCGGGGGGTTAGTGAAGTACGCAGCCGAAATTGCGGAAGATGAAAATACTATGGACTCGGCGGTGAATAAAAACATATCGGCGAAACCAAACAAAACATCAGCAGGTGGAGAGGTTACAAAAAAGGATACTTAGTTTACTCGAGAGCCGCAATGGTGGAAGGCAATCAGAATACCACCCCCGGTCAAAGTCATAAAACCTTATGAAAATGCAAAACAAATCAAAACATGACATCGGAGAGGCCCAAACTATTCGGTAGAACACTCATCGTCCAGCTTCCGCAGTGGAGGTTCCATAAGGAATGATCGCTCCGAAGCGTTGTTTGAATGGCCTCCGAAAAAATAAAAATCTAAACATTAAGTTCCAACAGACCTTCAACCGAGTAGCGACAAAAACTTGCTTTACCTCCAGAACGGTGGCAAAAACAACGAAAAATACTTCCGAAAGAAAGAGATCACCAATCAAACGAGCAAAGTCCAACAGTTTCAGACATGAGCAAATTTCCAAAAGCACAAAAACAGTTGTCCTCAAAATAATTCAACTTGCAGTAGCGAGAAAATAGACAGAATTCATGAATCCAAACAAAATTAGGCAATATAAACTAAAAGGAGGGTCAAAAATTTTAAAAATTTGGGAAAATAGTTGCAGCTGCAACACACATATATTCTGTTAAATGTTTATGTTGATTCTTTGAATGTGATGTTTGATTCCCTATATCTATTCTCCGTTTATGCGCATATGTGGTAAGAAATGAGTAGAATGATGGTTCCATGAATATGATATCGATTTCTATGCATACTATTGAGTAAGTACAAAGTTAAGATATCATCCTCATGTCCCTTTGATATTATAGAAACCTGGTGGCTACATTCCCCATAGATGTATCGGGTGAGACTTCATTTGCTTGCAGGTTGTGCTAAAAGGGTCGATATCTAATGGTTTTGCTGGTAAAATAAGGTTACAACCTAGGTCTTCCCACTTTGCGCCAACAACTGCCTTACACATTCATCCTCTAGGCCTATTTTTATTACTTTAGCATTTACAACATGAATCAAGATCAAAGCATCATGATAATATTAAGTGTTGCAATATTCATTGGAAAGGCCTTACTGATATTCAAACTGAATCAAGGTATGGCCAACTCATCTTTCACACATTTATTACAAAGGGCTCCACAAGAGCATCATGTCACTTGCAAGAGTAGAACCTGGGTGTGAAGGGTAACATTCATTCCTCCCAACCACCCAAGCTACAACGATTTGACAAGTAAACCATATTACTTAAAAACATTACTATAACTATTAAACAAAATAAGTGTAGTGCAAAATAACTATGGGACAAAATAAATGTAATGCAATGACCTCATTCAGTGAAATTTTTAAATTAGTTTAAACATATTACTTAAAAACATTCATATGATAGGTTTGAATGTATTTGCTAAGAAATAATATATATCAACATTTTTTTTAAAATTTTAAACATTATTATTGTCCCCTTTAAAGCATGACCTTCAAAAAAATACCATTTGAAATATTCTATTTTTATAGAAAAATCTTGTTTATCATCCCGACCCGCAAAAAAAATGCCCCTTGAAATATATATTATTATCGAAGAATCTTGTTTATTCTATCCATTATCAACTTTTAAGGGATTGAACTTAAGTACAATGACCATTTCATAGCTTCATTTACAATTTTAAATGAATCAATTGCAATAAATTACATTTCACATAAGCCTCATTTCCAATTTTGAATGAATCAATTACAATAAATAAAGGACATATCACATAAGCCTCATTTCTAATTGTTTCATTTCATAAATTTTAATTTATTTTTAAATTATAAATAAATTAAGTAATAAATTAACAATGATTCACTTTAAAATCAATGTGGTTAAGAAATTACAATTTAATGAATATTTATATTTTGAAAAAGATAAAATGAATATTGAATATACATTTGAATATTACTAATTCTTTCATTGTAAACCAGTTTATCAACTTTTGAATTTAGCAGTAGCTGAACACTCCAAAAAAACTAACCACTATATTTGCATGGAGAAGGCTAAGGTCTTAGCCCTGGAAGAACATTACAATAAGAGACGAATCCGTGAGGCTCTCTAAATAGAAAAAAAACCAATTTTTTTTAACAGGGATGATGGTTTAATTCTTAGCAAATATTGGAAACCTATTTTAAACCTTCTAAAGAAACAACAACCGACTGACATTAGTCTTAAAAACAAAATTTAAAAAAAATTAAAATGTAATAATAACCAATATTAATAAAGGATATTTGCACATAATCAATAACGAGCCAAACATTCTCTCGATGATGGACTCGACTGAGGAGTCTGAAATGTACGTAGACCATACACAGGTCCTCCATATGAGCTCCTCTCAAATTTTGAATTATAAATAAGATTATGTAAATATAAAAAATATTAAAAAAAATCCAATTTAAAAATAAATAAAATTATAAATCACAACTTTCATTTGATTGTTAGTGATCAGCCGCTCTTTAACCCATTTGTTTCAAAGGGAAAGAAAATTTGCCGAAGTCTCTTTGACGAAGATAATGAGCGTGTTTCACAAGCTTGCTATTGTCCACAAATTACTCAAAAAAATGCCTGCTCTCATAAATAATGGAAGCTGCATTGCTTAACAAGTTATTTTGATGAGTATAACCGTATCTAACTGATGTTCCCAAAGGACACTTTACAGTGTTGGAAAATGTTAAAGAAAATAAAATAGAAGACATAATCATTATGGGTGTATTGATCTCCTTCTCCATATTAATCAACGAAATATATAGTAAATGCATAATGATAATACTATGGGAGAATACCATAGGTGACATAATACTATGGGTAACTAACGAACCACTTCAACAAATCCCCTTAATCTCAAGTGGTAGTACATCTTCAACATTCTCTATGTCAAAAGATTCCTACTAGTCTATGTCTCAGCTAGGCTTACATTTCATTCAGAAAACTTCAGCTTGACTTTCTTTCTTGAACTATACTTGGACTTCTTCTTTTTGGTCTTTTCGATCTTGATATAAAGTAGTTGTTCTTCTTTAGCTTCTGTAACATAGTGCAATTCTTCTTCTTTTGTTTCAACATGATTTTTCTAGTTGTCATCTTTACCTGCACACTAAAAAAATTTGTTAGAAAAAAATATGAATATATTTCATCTTTTCTTGGAGAGCATTCACATCTTGGTGTTGCTCATCAATGGAAACTACTTCATTATTGTCTTCTTCATTTTCTTGTACCCACTTTGCACCCTTCACTACTTCTTGAAAAATTGTGGGCTAAGAAGAAAACAAAGCATACTGTAGATGCTCGTCACTAAAAGGATTTTGCTTGTAGATCTCCCTCAAACTTCTAGTTTTCTGGTTTTGGGGTGGATTACATGTTGTTGTTTATTTTGTGTTGTTTTCAAGTGGTTGTTGCTAATTCTCAGCAACTGTTGCAACTTCTATGTTTATAGCAATTGTCTCTTTCTCAAACAGACTATCACTCACATCACTCAGTACTCCTACATTAGCAGGCTTGTTTTCAATGTCATCAACAAACACAACAAGATCAACAATATTTGCTGGGATTACATGATCATTGGGTGCATCAGAATCAAAGTAAGTCTGGTTGAGAGTCTTCCACTTCACTGTGGGACTCTTGGTGCTTTGCGTGACTTGGAAATCCATCTTCCTCTATAACCAACTCTTCATTAAATACTTCTTTTAGTATATTCCATGCTCTCTTTGGATTATCCACTTCTACAATGTAATGAAATAGTTAATAGTCTATATTGTCTTGTATGAGACTCAAGGCAACAATTTTCCTTCTTTCTTTTTCGAACTCTTTCAAAGCATTTAATTTTTCTAGATCAATGTGATCCTCTTCAACTATGAAGTGCCACAAATCTTCTAATTTTAACATAGTATTTACTTTGATTGACCATGCATCATAATCATCTCCATCAAATGTTTTCCATGAGCTTTGAGATGTTAAGGGATTTCTTACCTCTTCAATTTCTTCTATTAGTGCTTCTGGTAGCACCATCTTCAAGAATATATCTTCTTGTCTCGATCACAACCTCCAATAATATTGGATGATCAGGTTGTTAGATCTCCAGGTTCCCTTTTTTGAGGTGGATGCTTTATTCTTTTCAATAGTGCATGCACTTCCTTACTTCTTTTTTCCTTTGCAGGAAGATCTGGACAACGTAGATTTGGTGGGCGTGATTTCTGCAAAAATTAGACCATTGAATCTTCATGGGATCTATTTCGACTATATCAATTTTGATTTTTTTTTGTTGTATGTCTTATTCCCTCTACATCAAATGCTTGGGCTATTTGTTCTTGAATTTCTGTCAAATCTTCCTGGCAGGCAGCAGACAGTAAAATAAAACAATGCAACAGACAATGATTTACTCTTGGTGGTGGCTCACATTAATTTGAGCGAAAAAATACAATCAACTACTTTCTGGTGTTGATATTCACAAACCCTAACTTTCGTGTGTTTAGCAAAAGAACTGCAAAATAAAATGCAATCACTGAATTCACTACTCTTCTCTAAGAGTAAGAAAATAGAGTTGATGCACAATTTCAGATCCGGAGATGGACTCATGGAGATCTGGAATAAAAAACACCACTTTTTCTTTAGGGTTAGGGCAAAGGCAACCCAAATCCAAATGTGGAAAATAAAAAAAAATAGACAAACGTGGGGAGGAATGGAGCCAAAAGCTTCGGAGTGATTTCTACTCTGTGAAAAGTCTTACCTTAGGATCAAATACCATGTTAATGAAAACAAAATAGAAGACATAAGCACTATGAGCCTATTGATGGCCTTCACAATATTAATCAAGTGAATATATAGGAAATGCATAATGATAATACTATGGGAGAATACCATAGGTGACAAAATACTATGGGTAACCAACTAACTCACTAACTAACCACAACTGAGATTACATTCTTCCACCAAAATAGCCTAATAAAAATATAGATTCCATCACCACATGGGAGTCACCGTTTCTTGTGATAGAGTGGCTTTAGAATATCTAACATCTATTTTGAGAAATATTGGCTTCACGGTGGAAAATATGAAGTTGGAGGAGATATCTGAGTTCATATAAAATATGGATGGTTTTGAGTTCAATCAATGCCACATTACATTGCACTGCAAAATCAACGCATATTTGAGGATCCTTTGTAATGAATATTATAGCTTCTTTTCTTTTGGTATATAATCTTATGATGTAATGTATGATGTGCAAAGTATTGTTTTTGTGGTACATATATATCCTATGTTAACAAATTTTCATCCCAATCACATTATTTATGTTAATTTTATGTATTAAAAGAACAATTTGGAGGAATTTATTTCATATATATATTTTACAATCCACCATTATCATAAGCTAAAATGGAATTATATTATTGATAAAATGATTAATGGAGGATGGAAAGCTTATTTTAGACTTGAAAAGAGTTGTAAATCAATATACATTTGTCTTTGGGATAAGAAGAACCTATTATTATATAGGATAAGAGAAGCTCTATTGTTGTTATTTTATATGGATGTAATATTTGGGGTTGTAGCATTTCTAGAGAATCCTAGAGAAATATTGAGAAAATCCAAAAAAAAAGTTAAAATATTCATCCAAAAATTAAAAGAAAATATATCATATCCTATCCTCCTCATACAAGGAATATCTACCCCATTGAGAAACTACACAATTGATAAAATGCCTATAATTAGTTACATTATGCACAAGAACAAGATAAACATAGGAAACAAGAGGCTTCTTAAGATTGATTTATACTCTAGTCAAACAACTTGTGACTTAACTTAAAGATGTTGTTGGAATCCTAATCCAAAAATATTATGGTTTCATGTACATAATGTAAACAGTTTCAAAGATATCAATCCCATGACCCCTTCCAATACCATCAAATAAATGTGTAATCATAAAAAAAAAAGATGAAGGAAAATCCTAAGAGATAGGTAAATCTCCTAAATCTGCTCATTTATTGTTGCACATTGTATTATTGGAATAAATTCTATCACTTAATTTTCATCATAGGAGGATACTCACTTTCTCAATACTAGTTCAACATCCCACATGATATTTAGAAAATGTTGTTTTAAAATACTGAATGATAATATAGATTGAATAGAATATAGTTTGCAAATACGTCAAGTCTGAAAATTGAAGGGAATTGTTTCCATCAGGCTCAAAATGCCTAGATTCCTTAAATTTTTTCTACATTGTAATATCTTTATTCCATAGTTGAACAAAAGCTTGTTGTCCCTGGTGCAGATTTGAAAGCAATGGAATTCCATCCACATGTTTTATGGAATAGTATAGATAAGGAATTTAAAATTATGTTGAAAGATGTGTCAATTGAAGACACCGAATACAAAACTTGGTTGGAAAGATGTACTAACAAATATGGAAATAGTGCTGAAAATGTATACGAAATAGATGCAGAAGGATTTTTGCAATTTAAACACCAAAATTATGTACCTAACCAGTCAAATATAAAACAAATAATTTTAAAGGAGTTACATGATAGACCCTGTGTAGGACACCCACGGTATCAGAAACTCATAACAACCGTAAAAAAAGATTTTCATTGGCCCAATATGAAAAGAGAAGCATAAAACCTTGTTTGTCGGAAGGTTAAGGATATTCACCAACACCGATCTAGAATTTTGCAGCCTATACCCATTCCATAATGGAAATGAGAAACTAAAACCATGAATTTTATAACTGAATTTCCTAAAACAAAGAAACATAACGACTCAATTATGGTTGTGGTAGATAAAATGAGAAACTAATTACACATTATATGAGTTAGGTCCACCTGGAAAGCTATAAACATTGATGATATATTTATGAGGGAATTTTTTAGACTTTACAGGATACCAAAAACAATTATTACTCACTGAGAGGCGTAGTTTATGTCAAATTTTTGGAAATCCTTGCTTGTAGGAATGAACAAAAAATTGAGTTTTAGTACAACATATCATCGACAGAGTGATGGGAAAACATAGCGGGTAAAATAGGTACTAGAGGATATGCTAAGGATGTATGTGATTAATCAATGTAGTAAATGGGAGGACTATATCCACTTAGTTGAATTTTCCTATAACAACATTTATCGAGACTCCCTCAAAATGAGCCCCTTTGAAGTGTTATATGGTAGAAAGTGTAAAGTACCATTAAGTTGGGGAAATCCAAAGGATATTATAATTTTAGAGCCATACATGTTGGAACAAAAGGAAATAATGGTATAGCAGATCAGGAAGAATTTAAAAACTGCATAGGACACACAAAAGAGCTATGTTGACACGAAAAGAAAAAAACAAAGAATTTAGTGTAGGGGAACATGTGTTCCTAAGGGTTAAACCGAAACATAGCACTTTAAGAACATGAATATGTACTAAGCTTGGACCAATATACGTGGGACCCTTTGAAGTTCTAGGTAGAGTGGGGCCAGTAGCTTATCAATGGGATTTATTTCCACACATACGACCTCATGATGTTTTTCATGTCTCTTTATTGAAGAGGTATATTACAAGAAAAACTCATATAATTGATTGGAATAATGTACAGGTGTAGCCGAAGGGAGAATTTTACATGGAAATTTCACATTCTTGACATGAGAGAATTAATGTTACGAAATCAAACGATCACACAAGTTAAAGTGCAATGGGATCATTTTCCTCCAGATGAAGCCACCTAGGAAAGGGAGGATGTTATGAGATAATCCTATCCTTTTTTATTTCAAGGAATGGATCGAAACTGAATGATCACTAAGGACGGTGATAATATTTTAGGGGGAGGACTATGATTCCCCCTTAATTGCGGAAGTAAGTTTCTTTATTTTTTTTACTCACGCGGAAAAGACTAGTGAATTTTGTGGTTTGGAAGTATTGTAAATATTTGTTTTTTTGATAAAATGTGAATATTTCAATTACAGGAAGTTGGGAATCCTTCCTTTGAATTGACAGAACCTAGGCTCATGTTAAGAACTGAATTCTCATTTATATTTACAAAGACCGGTATCCAATATTGGAAAGAGTTAGTTACCATGTACAAAGTTTCAAGGAAAATATATGAGGGAGCATGTACAGAAATAATAGATCAATGCTATGTGCAATGATGCTAAAAAGGAGCACAGGAAATAGATCTTGCTACTAAGAATTCTCACAAGCATACACAAGAAAAATAGAGAGAAGAAAAGAGACTCAATCACATGAATGAAGAGATGAATATTGGCGTCTAACCTTCCATTGAATAATTATGAATAATAGTGTACATAAATAGTGATTCCATCATAGGAAAGTCGAATTGTATGGAAACAACTCATAAAGCTCAAAAAGGTTGGCTTACCAAAACATAGCAAACCCCCATAGGTGGATAAAGCACTTGCTAAATATATCAAGGACCTCACGAGTTGGAAAAAGCATGAGTGAGTTGTCAAGGAGATGGAAATAACATGCTAATCCTAGAAAATGGAGAAAAAATAATGGAGGATGGGTTGGAAACAAAAGCTCCCAGTTTCCTAGTTGACTAGCTTTTATCTTATCCATAGAAAAGCAAAAAAAGCAGAAAAAGTAGAATCTGCTATAAAGTCATGTATACTAATTCTAGATCAACCTAGAATCAGAAATAAATCATTCCTAGGATATAGATGGCATGCATTGACTTTAAGGTGCAAGTGGATGCCAACTAATTAAGCTAGTGGGTGAATAATTAATCAAATAATGATTAATTATTTTATCCTAAGTTGTGAGTGGGTTTAATAAATTCCTACAGCATGCTCAAAAAGAAAAGGAGAAAAAAATGAAGTCAAGGATGGGAGAGTTGTCAGAGAGCACCTTGGATGGTGTTAAGCCCTAATAAATTTGACAATTAAAATGGATAGTAGCTGTCATATGCACAAGTTATTACCTCTCATATTACCGCTCCCCCGCAACCAATCCTATGACTAAACTTCATAAAGAATTCTATTCTACCTTACAGAACAACTCCCCTACAACAATGCCAAAGTGTTAGGTGTTTTATTGTCTAAATTAATCCACCTATTATTTAATTATCAATCGGGGTTGGTAAGCTTAGAGTTGACACAAAATATATGTGAAGGTAGAGGGTGTCGTGTAAATATTTTAAAAAACAAAAGATCGAAGATATTTCAAAATGAAAAACCAAGTCAAACTCGAAAAAAATGCAATTATTAAAGTAATTAAGCTGAAATAAACTAAACAATTGAAAATAAGTTTTAAACTAAAATACAATCAACAATTGACTATTCAAATGGGAAACTAGGGTACAAGGAAAACTTAACTTATAAGCAACTAGAAAACTTAATAAAGAAAACTTAAAAAGAAGCAAATAGAAAACTTAATAAAAGAAAACTTTAGGTTCTATCTTTCAAGTTCTTCCAAAAAATACAAACTAGAACATATTAAGGAAAACACATATAACCCTAAATTTTGCATACAAACAAATAAATCAATTCAAAAGGAATAAACACAAAACCTTACAACAATAAAACAAAATCAGAAACAAAACTTAAGAAATAAAACTTAAGAATAACTTAAACTTTGTTCAAGGTAAAAGAAGTAAGGAAAATGATAAAACCTAAATAAATACTTTAAAACAACTAAACGTTAGCTTTAATGTTAAACAAAAATGTCATCTAACTATTACAGTCAAAAGATAATTCAGACATTCACAAAACAAAACTAAAAACAATCTTAAAACACATAAAAAAACACTAAAAACATAACTAAGGGATGAATGACAGACTGAACATGTTGTCCGAATGATAGTCTGCATAGTTAAAATGGTAAAAACTAACCTAAATGAACTAATCTTCAGCTGAAGCCATGCAGATGTAATTCTAATGCATAAGAATAGTAAATAAACCTATTTAACAACAAATTAACCTTAAACTAATTCATGAACAAAAGGAATCATTGCATATTAAACTAATAAATAAACTAGAAATTAACTTGCATAAATTCAAAATAGAAAAGGAAATAACAGAATTGAATATATTCTAAATTCATAAAAACAACTTATTCTATATTCTTGAAAACAAAGACTAAAAGTAATGCTGGAAATAAAATAACTAGAAACAAAATGATTGAAAGAAAATAAGTGAAATCAAGCTATCCGCGCATCTAACTAATTAACTTGAAAATAACACTAAGTTAATGTTATTTTCAATCGAAGCAAACTAGAAATTAAACTAGACTAGCTAAAACATAAAAGAAACTAAGCTAAACAAAAAAAATGAACCTTTGGTTGATGATGGGCCATCTCAGCAATCAGGGGTGATGCCTGGCTAACTTATACTAAAACACAATCTTCAACAACAATGCATATAGCTCTTTATTCAGATGGTGGAACAGAAATATAAAGTTCAAGAGTAAATCACAACAAGAACTCTTCTCCTAACTCTACTGATTGACTCATTTTCTAGCTAGCTGAGCTCTGTCCCAGAGGCTGCTTTATATAATGATTTACAAGGATGAGCAATTCGACCCTTTAGTGGTCAACTGCTCTCTAAATTTAGTCGACTATAATGGCATTTAACTGATCATAGTCCAATGCATAAGCATATCTCTTCTTCAGTGCAAGTCTAGTTCTTTTTCACTAGATAGAATACACACAGGTTCCTTCTCCAGTGCAAACTATTTGCAGAGTTGGCGCACAAATCCTTCTTTAGTGCGACTGTGGAACGGTGGTGATCCAGGGCAGCATATATAGTGGGTCTTCTAGGGCATGAGTTGAATGCATCAATACAATGCGTGGATGCTTGATGTGGTGGTGAACAAAGGAGAACATAGGCTGGCAAGTATCTAGAACATAGCTCCATCACCATACATGTGGATAACCAGATCGTTTGCATACTGTTCCAATGTTTTAATGCCTAGAGTTAATTCCCAGTAGCACACAGTTTGATGGGTGATCTGGAAGGAGTGTTGAATGGAAGGCTAGGACGTGAGCTGGATATGCTGAGCATCGATCTAGGGAAAATAGAGTGTCTATCTATTGGTGTGCTTCAGAATTGGATTCTACAACATCATCTTTCGACACCTAGAAAACCACCAATGAGTTTCACGCAATGGGATGAATGACGAGCTGGACGCCGAGCTGGATATGCTATGCGAAAAGCAGTCTGAATGTGTTTTGTGTATTAACTTGGCCCAAAAATATTATAAAAGCTGCAAACAATTATACAAACCAATTAATACGTCAAATGAGTTTTAATAATGTTATTTTTAATAAAAAAACCATAAAAATGATAATAATAAAATAATTTTTATATAAACCTTAAAAATAGTCATACGTAAGGTTGAATAATGATCTGCATGTCATAAAATATACAAAATATAATAAAATATGTGGTTAAATAAGCCATTTATCTGCCAAAAATGATAACAAATCTAGGATCAACATGGTTGTATCAACTTGGTTTGTCCTAAGTTCTGGATCACCCAGAACTTCACGAATTCCTACTGGTTCGAAAGAACCATGTGTGTCTAATCTCTACCATTGAGGGGATGGTGGAGGCTCCACTATAGTAAACAGAGCAAGGTTTTGCAACCTTCTTGACCTTCTGAGATGTTGGTCCTCCACGATTGAAAATTTGACTCTTCAAACCCTAAGGTCGGCTAAATACAAACAAACCACACAATAGTCACTACAAAATTTCCTAAAGCCACAACAGACACAAGGGGTATAATATATGATTTCCATAAGAAAATTGAGAGACAGTTACTTGGCATCCTTGTAGATGTTTTTAGGCACAAGCAGAGGAATCACCCACTGCCCTTCCACACCTTCTACCAGGGTTACCTTCCAAGTGAGTCCAAGGTCAACCAGAAATATCCTTTGAGTGTACCTGTGGATAAACCCTAGATGTCAAACAAGACTAAATACCACTGCAACTATACTAACATTCTGGAGGACAGTCGCAAGCCTGGTTCATACTCATGGACAGGGTAGCAAATCCCGAAACCCTGTCTAAGACAGAAGTCCCCATATGTGCAAAAACCTTAGCCTATGCTTTGACAAGGAATTAGAGGGTTATCTCCTCAGTCCAAGACTCCACTTAGCCTTGTGCTTAGCTCCTGTTTGAAAGGAGCTTCCTAGATATAATCAACATAGAGGAGGGTTTACTTTACAATTATACAACTATGTTTGAATTTAAATACTTGTGGAGAGTTAAAAATCTTATTCCACAAGTCTATCCTAAGCTAGTTGGTGTATGAGCCTATAAAATAAAACTTACTAATAATTTTTAAATTATATCGTTCATTTTAAGGGTTGTTCTTAGTCAGAAGGTAAATGGCATGAAAGAATGTGATGTTATAGACTCGATAAGAAAAAGTAAAATGATGTATAAAGCAAATTGCAACTACTTAACACAAATTTCTTTTCTTTTTGCAAATATAAGCTAATGAAATTGAAACTAAGTGCTAGAAAAATAAGACTTCCTTTTATAATTTTTGAAATTTTATTTGAAAAAATACTGAAAGAAAAAGACTAAGTGCAACTAAATGCAAAAGTATAAGATGTTTTTGTTTTCACGTTTTTCAAATTCTTCAAAAACTACAATGCAACTAAGTGAAATTTTTTTGAGCAAGTTTGAATAATCAGAGCATATAATAAGTAAAATGAAGTATAGAGGACCATAAATAACCAACTTCAACCAATCAAGAAGAAGACTCAGTAAAAACCCTAACTTGGAGAAACTACTGAACTCGAAAAATCTGCTAGATTTACAAAAGAACAAATGCCACCATGACACTACAAAATGCAGTATAGAATATGAAGCATCTACAGCCCTGATCACTGAACTAAATGCAAAGCACTAAACTCATGAACCAAGAAGGATGACCAACTTCAAATTACGAGATGGAAGAAAATTGAAACAAAGAAATCTCAAAGGTTTGAAAACAAGCACAAGGTGTGACACGTAATACTTTTAGACTCATAGAGTCATGCTAGAATCATAAGAATCCCAAGAAAGAAAAAATCAAACAAGACAAGGAAAAACAAACCATACTAAAACATTATGCTGCTACAAGATATACGTGACTATGTATGTAAGAAACCCGCGTACCATATGCAATTGTCTTATAGAGAAACCCACATATACAAGGTGCTATACGTGATTGTGTATAACAACAACCCATGTATACAACAACAAAAAAATTCAGAAAAAAAGAAAAAAAGTAATGGCTTCTGGGAACACTACACTATGAATTAAAATAAATATAAAAAAGACCACACTCTGAATCCGAAACGGAGCAAAGACTAGTAAAGAACCTATAGGATAAACCCAAAGTAGGATGGGATGCCCAGTGGCATCACCAGTTCTATTGTATAGGACATTTCACCGTTGTAACCTACGGTCTGGGGTTATGGACTTACTGTTAGACTTGTAGACAATCAACTTTTATAGAAACTGGAATGAGAATAGGAATATATCTTGGCTTACCCGCTTTATGATGGTTAATCCAAGCTTGATATTCTCTTGCTCCAATCTTCCCCAAAGCTTCTAGGGATGCTTCTCTTCACCTGCAAAGAGCCAACTCTGCAAGCAATATCTCATACACATATTAATTAAAGGTTAGATGAAAAGCATATTAATAATATCATTGAACATATTCATTAAACCAATATACATGAGATAATCACAATACAAGATTAGAAGAAGAATTCTCTTTATTAACAAAAGGTGAATAGGTAAGAATACAACTCAGCTTCTGACACAATGAATCCTCTGCAACCAAGAACTCTGAGTTCTTATGCTCCAAGACTCTAAAGATATACCACTAGCATAAATGTTCTCTCCAAAAATTGATTGATTAGCCCTACCCCAAGGCCTCTATTTATACTTTGGGAAATAGAGTGGTCTCGAAGGTTGGGATGGTTGAGACAATTGGGATAGTTATGGATTAGGGCTCAACTAATATCATATAATCTCGCTTTATATATTATAATGTTGAATTAAGGTATACACGGGTATTAATATAGGAAACTCACATATGACACCTGGGTTTCTCAAAGGGAACTCGCGTATGCAAGGTATACGCGGGTTGCAATGCACATAGTCATGTATGACAAGCGAGTTGCAATGCACATAGTTGTGTATGCATACCAAAACTCAAAATAAAAATATATAAGGCTGGTGTGAATATAATGCATCAAAGGTCATTCACATCTATAGTGTTTTGGCCACTTCAATCCAAATTGTCCTTTTGTGTACCAACATGGTGAATGTTAGCACTCGGATGGAGAAGTGCCATTTTGGATGAGAACAATATTTGAGTACATAAGTACTTGAATGCTTCATCACAATGGTTCAAAAACTTCTTCTTTTCAATAGGTTGATGAGGCTCTACCTCCCTTCCTTGTATTATCCTGAGGTATCCATGCTGGCGCAAGGATAGTTTCATATCCACCCTCCAATCAAGATAATTAGAAGTTGTAAGGATCTGAGGTGTAGGATATTGAGAACTCTTAATTGCTCTGGCTGAAAGACTAGAAAACTTTACACAAGCTACATAGCACCTGTCAATTGTTACTGCAAAACATACTAAGACATTTTAACTGTTAGAATCATACTTTTCTTCTCGACATGAACATGTTTTCAAGGTCCGTCATGCCCTCTCCACTGCTATGAATAAATCTAGAGCTAGAAAATCATCATAGGGGACTTCTGCGGAAACCTAGCTGCTTCTGATATTCGATGGGGAGAAACAAGCATTAAACCTTCCTGAGAAGGCTTTGATACCATATTATAATTTGAATTCAATTTAGATATTCAAGAATATAGTTCTAATAATGTTTGCAGTAAATGGAGAATGAAGATACAAGCTAAACAAAACAAACCACACAGGAAATGGATGAGTATTGCTTAGGAATTTACAGTATCATTCATAATAATAATATTCGGTGTTACAATAGTTTACATAGGAAAAGAATTCGAATCAATTAGGGATGGATTCAAATCTATCAACTGGATGTGACTGTATCTAACTTACCATCTAACTCATGATGTCTCAATCAATATCGAAGTCCAACATATAAACTCCCAGATGTCCAAAAAACTCAATCAATTAGTGACAGCTAGTTAACTCAGTGAAACTAAGTGTGGTAGTTGGGAAAAGGCACCTACTCTAGGTGAAAACATGCAATAGCCATGAATATCTAGCGCTAGATAACTCATTGTAAACTAACTAAAATTAACAAGGGGCTAACTGAGACTAACTAGTACTAACTCCAACTAACTAATGTAGGTTGGTGTTAGGACTCCCAGTGGCTCCTAAAATGTAGGGATTGGTCTAGGAGGCAACCAAAATAATGCATGCACATGCAATAAGTGGAATTTAACCTCTACCAGTGTTCCTCACACTCTAGTGACTAGTACATGTGGCCCCTTTAGGTCAAGTGGACCCAAATAATTAATTAAGGTTCCTAAGGTAGGCTAAATTAATGTAATAGACATTTGACCAAGGAATGATTAATAATCCTTTTAGAATTTGAATTCCATATGATGTTCAAGTAGAGAGTTTTTATTATGTTGCATCAAATGAATGGAGGATGAACATACAAACTAAGCAAAACCACACAGGAAAAAGACAAGTATTGCTTAGGAATTTATAGTATATTCATCATAATAATATCCGGTGTACAGTAGATTATAAATAGGTAGATTTAAATGCATGAGGAATTAATTCGAATTCTCCAAGTGGATAAGACCGTATCTAATTGAATCTCTAACTCAAGGTCTCCTAATCAATATCAGAGTCCAGCAAATCAACTCTCCGATGACCAATAACTCTAATAGACAGTAACAACTAGTTAACACAATGCAACTGAGTGTGGTAGGTGAACAAAAGCGCTCCTCCAAATGCATGCATGCATTATCCATGTAAAGCATGCACTAGCTAACTGATAGTGAGTCATTTGAAGGTAACTAAAGGCTAACTATGGATAACTAGTGTGAACTCCAACTAACTGAAGTAGGTTGGTGTCGAGACTCCCAGTGGCTCCTAAAATGTAGGGATTGGTATAGGAGGCACCCCCACTGATGCATTCACATGCATTAAGTGGCAGTTCACCTCTAAAATTTTCCTCCACACTTCAATGACTAGTACATGTTGCCCCATTGGGCCATGTGGACCCAATTTCACTAGTGGACTCATTTAATTAATTTAAGGTTCCTAATTTAAGCAATAATTAATCTAATAGACATTTGACCAAGGGAGGATTAATAATCCTAACACCCCCCTTGAATCATAACTTGGACAACTATGGGCCCTGGTAACAAGACCATATGTCACCCAAATACAATCTAGAAGATAATAATAAAAAAAGATGCTTAGTACAACTGAGGAAATAGGGGAAAACCTCATGGGAAACTCTCCCCCTCAAAAACAAGTAGGAAAATAGAAATATGCAAGCTATATTTAGAAGAAAGAAGCTTCCTCCTTAGAAAAATAACTTGAGAAAAAAAACACTGCTGCAAAAATTGTAGCTCTATGCAACAACATGGTCTATCAGTGGACCTCTCAATGTACTTCTGAACTGATGACTTTCTTTGGTTCTGCTGGATGGTGAAGGTAGGGAATGATCAAATCTCTGCTTCTGTGGGCCATGTAGTTGATCATTCACCATCATCAAGTAGAACCAACTTGAAACTTTGCCACACCATTATGTGAGAGATAGTGTAGCATGCTCATTCTAATACTAAGACCTAGTTCTTCTTTTGTCTTCTGGAACTACAACACCACTTCTAGCTGCATCAAGAAGATTTTGAGCCCATATGGGTTTAGGCTTCTGATTTGGAAACGGTATTGGATCTGGATCTAGAATCTCTTGAGATTCAGACTCAATAACAGGATCATGTTGTATGTGATATTATTCATCTAAATACGAAACCTATAGCACATCATCATCATCATCAAAAATAGGAGGAGAAATGGTTATACCTTCCTGTGCTGCTGGAGGAGTATCATGCTACTGATCTTCTTCAAACTGGACACTTCTTTCAATGAAGCATATTTTGGTAGAAACCTCCATCAGTTTGTAAGATTTTGCATCATCTGCATATCCCACATGAATGTATTTTCTACTTTGGGCTTGGAAGGCCTTTCTCTTGTCAAGTGGTATCCTGGACTAAGGTTTGGAACCAAAAACTGTCAGATGAGAGACATTAGGCTTATACTGTTGGAGACATTTGCCACCATAAACACTCATGTTGGTCAATTTGGCCTAGTTAAACCACTATCCTAAGTTTTATTGACTTAATTGACATTGGAGGAGTAGTAGATGACATCAACAAGATCACACCCATGACTACCTTCAGTCAAGGAGGCTAACTTAGCCTTCTCCTACATTCGAGGAGGCTAACTGGAGCACTCTGAGGATGATCTGAGTGTCATTAATGCCCCATATTGCTAACTAATGGTTACAATCAGTTAAATAGAGCAGTGAAGGTGCCTTCCTTCATTAAATTGATTATTTATTGATTATTTAATGAACTAGAGTCAACAGGGGCGCCTCCAACCACTTCTAATGGTCAGTTACACTTCAATTAACCTCATCGGAGTTCATTGGAGTCATTGATGCACTACCACTTATTGGTTAGCTTTTAGTGGCATGTGTCTAAGCTACTTTCAATTAGACTCAGTCATTTATTGCACTCTGACTTCAGTTAAGGCTCAGTTGAGTCAATTAGGGTTTTGATCAGTGGTTAACTTGAGGGTTGACTATGGATTACATTCAGTTAAGCTAGAATCACTCATTCAATTTGAATGACCTCCTTGGGAATTTGAATTGCTTTGTCATTCATTCTTGCAGCATGATCATTGTATTGTATTACTCATTCTTTGTGTGAATATACAGAGCAACTACTCATTTTGTAGCACTATTACACCATTTTCATTCATTATTGTTATTAATCTTTGATGAGATTATGTTTTAGTCCCTATATTACTATGACAGATTAATATGGTATCAGAGCTCATGATGGGATGAAGCTTAGATCTCTCAAAAATAAGGTTTTTGATAGATCTTCCATGAAAATTAAGCAATAGCTCAAAAATCCAGCACTGCACCAGAAGCCAAGGCTTACCACTTAATACCACAAGTAAGGAACTTGTTGATCAAGCTTGCTTGATTGAATATGCTGGGTGTGATGAAATCCTAAAATGTGCAGGCTGTCCGACCTTACATTGCCCTTTTTGTTGTGATTTTCAGGTTTTTAACAGGTGAAAACATTCGCTCCAACAGATTCAGATGGCTTCTTCGGTAGATATTTTGACTCCGTTTAATTTCCACTCATGGAAAGGAGATATGGAGATCCAACTATGTGCTAGAGGACTCTATAGGGTCACTATGGACACTAAAGAAGAGCCTGCTTCTGTGACAAACAAAGCTAGATTCTTGAACAAGAAGGATGAAGCATTCAGATTCTTGTGCCTCTCTGTTTCCCGAGATCTTCTTTTCCATCTTTCGGGATTGAAGAATCCAAAGGAAATTTGGGAAAAATTGGAAATCCCATATGGAAAGGAGGATGATTTAAGAGTTTACTAGCTCAAAAATGAATTGATGTCTCTCCATCCTTCCAATTTGAATACCTTGAATGACTTTTTCACAAATTTCAAGCACATTTTCTTACTATTTAAGCAATGAAAAGTGGAGAAGGAGGATTATCAACTCATCCTCACCATACTCTCCAAACTTGGAGTTGATTATTCAGTTTCTGACTCTACATTTCGTGCTGGGAATATCACAACCACTGGATGGAAGATGCCTACACTCAATGCCTTCATTGAGTCCCTAACAAGTGAACATGATAAGCTTGTCTAGATGCGGATCATCAGATCCTCCCATGATCAAGCCATCCATGTCTCGGGGCCCAAATATATGAAGGGTAAATGAAAGTAGCAGAAGAACCCAAAAACTAAATTCAAAGTTCGTAATCCTAAAGTTGAAAACCAGTAGCATGATGCGTCTTCCGACTCAAAGAAGAACAAATGGAAAGGGCATCATGGAAAGGAAAAAGTCAAGTGTTCATACTGTGGGAAGGGATTCCACCCTGAACATACCTGCATAAAGAAGAATCTTGATGAAGCTACCTCTCTCCTTGAGAGAAATCAAATCAATCTTCTGGAAAGCTTTCGGACGAGAGAGCAACAAGATCGAGAACCACAGCATGAAAGAGGTCATGCCCTCATGGCGAGCACTTCAAAGTCCAAAGTACTCTTGATTGATTCTAGAGATTTGAACCACATGATGGATGAAAGAGACTCCTTCTCATCCTTGGAGACTAGAAAATCCATCCCCATCCACATGGAAGATGACTGCACCATCATTTCAGAAGGACAAGGTATGGTTGATCTTGAGAATGACTATTTTTCAAATGTTTTGTATGTACCATCTATGGCATCAAATCTATTTAATGTCTATCAGATGACACATACATGAGTGCCTAAGAGAGTATCTTTCATCCCAAATTATGTTGAGATAATGGAACTTGCATCCGGGAAATTTGTTGGTAAAGGCCTTACAAACCATCATGCAAAATCCTATGAGTTTTCCCACTTTGTGGCGGATGCAAAGCCCACCGCACTTTTAACTCATGGAAATGAAGTTAGTAGGCTGTGGCATGAGAGGATTAGCCATATCAATTTCAAATATTTGCAGAAATTATATAAAAAATACATGTTTGAAGGCCTCCCAGTCATCAAGGCAACCACTGTAATTTGCAAGGGCTGTGTGGTTGGAAAATACCCTGAGCACAAGTTCGATCAGGGGAAGGCAAACTGAGCTACATACATATTGGGGGTGATACATTCTGATATCAGTGGTCCAATTCCTATCACATACATGAATGGATCAAGGTATATTCTAAATTTTATTGATTATTTTTCAAGGTACACATGGGTCTTCTTTCTCAAACAGAAATCTGAAGTATGTGAAAAATTCAGTGAACTAAAGGCCTTGATCGAGACTACCTCTAGGCTTAAGATCAATATCTTGAGATATGATAATGGTAGGGATTATGTTAGTAATAAATTGATGCACATATGTTCCTAAAGTGGTATTCAGGTCCAACATTCAATTCCCTACAGTCCCCAGCAGAATGGTGTAGCAGAAAGAAGGAACCGGTCTCTCAAGGAGATGACCACCTATATGTTGGAATCAAAGAAGTTGGAGGAAAATTTGTGGGATAAAGACATGCATGCTGAAGCATATATTCAGAATATATTTCCACACTCATCCATGAAAGGGAATACCCCTTTCGAAGCATACTTCAGACATAAGCCAGATGTGTCGACCCTGCGAGTGTTTGGGTCCACTGCATGGGCCTGAATTCCACTTGATAAAAGGAGGGATTTGCAACCGCAAAGCATAGAATGTTTGTTTATTGGGTATATTGATGAATCAAAATGTTTCAATCTTCTGGATATCAAAACAAAATAGATCATCATCGAGATAAGTGTCAAGTTCGATGAGCCTCTTCAGGAGGTGGAACTAGTGAAGGAGAAAACTGCTGAAATTCCTTCCTATTCTACTGAATATTTGGATGATGAAATTGGGGGTGATGACCCTGATTTGGATCATATGATTTATGTTATCAGTGTACAAAAAACATCAGATGCTGAATCAGAACCTGAAGTACAAAATCATCTTCCCACATGGGCTTGACATACACTCTCCTCTGCAGGAGATAACATTGGAAATCTAGATGATCCAAGGAGAACCCGATCTGATTTCCAAAGAGCAGGTATTGCACTCTCTTGTCTTGATAATTTCCTATTCAAAATTTTTTATTTGATTATTAGTTCAAACCCAAAATCCTACTACCATGTTCAGAAGGATTTGAGATGGCAAGTTGCCATCAATGAAGAGATGGATTCTCTTCATAAAAACACTACTTGGGAGCTAGTTTCTCTTCCTCCGGGAAGGAAATTGGTTCAATGCAAGTGGGTGTTTCAGACCAAGGTTGCTGCTGATAGCATAACCTACAAATATAAGGCAAGGCTATTGGAAAAATGTTTCTCTCAGGCCTAGGGTGTGGACTACGATGAGACTTTTGCACCGGTTGCAAAAATGGACTCCATCCACCTAGTTTTGGAATTTTCAGCATCTAAGAACTGGGAAGTGCATCATATGGATGTTAATTCAGAAGTTATGCATGGGGATATTCATGGGGAGATATACATGAAGCATCCTGAGGGCTACATCTCTGATCCATCTTTGGTTTGCAAGCTAAATAAGTCACTATACGGGTTAAAACAGGCGCCAAGAGAGTGGTATTCCAAGATGGATGCCTTCCTTCTCTCACAAAACTTCCAAAGGTGTATATTAGATCCAAATGTGTATATAAAGTAGTCTGATGGTAATTTTATTATTATTTTTTTATATGTTGATGACTTACTGATCACAGTTAGCATAGTTGCTTCTATTTCAGCCATCAAATCTGCTCCACACAATGCATTTGAAATGAGTGATTTGGGGCTCGAAATTGAGCAAAATTATGATGAGATAATGGTCACTCAGTACAAATACATATGAGACCTATTAGTAAATTTTAACATGGCTGAATGTAGGCTTGCACCATTCCCTTTCCTTTTAGGGGGTAGACTTGAAGAAGGAAAAATCACACCTCCCATGGACTGCACTATTTATCGACAGTTGATTGGTAGCTTGTTGTACTTGACACATTATCAGCCTGATATCTATTATGCCATGAATGCTATATCAAGATACATACAATAGCCCCATGATATTCATTGGAAGGCATCCAAGAGGATCCTCAAGTATATTCAAGGAACGAGCACCTATGGCATTCACTATGATGCAGACTCCGAGTTTGGTTGCAAGGCATTCTTTCAGAGTTTGATCTTGGTAGTACTTTGTCCACTATCCTCTTTTGTGAGAATAAAAGTGCTATTAAGATATCCACAGATCCATTTATGAGGTGGAGGACCAAGCGTGTAGATATCGACATGCATTATATCGGGGAGCTAGTGCATGCCAAGACCATCATTCTGCAATACTGCTTGACTAATGAGCAGATTGTAGACATCTTCACCAAGAAATTTTTTGAAAAGAAGTTCACTTACCTCTGTTCACTGTTGGGGGTGAGTCCATCAGGGTGATCAGACTACTTTCAATGTTCAGCTTGAGGGGGGGGGTTTCCCACTGGGTTTTCCCTATTTTCCTCACATAGTTTCTTTTTTAGCATTGTTTGAGTTTTAGTATTGTATAGGGTGACCTATGGCCTTATTTTCTAGGGCCCTCGAATTTTTATGCATTTTATGTTTTGTACTCCTCCTGAGTATAGCTTAAGGGGGGGTGTTGGAGACATTTACCACCATACACACTCATTTTGGTCAATTTGGACTAGCTAAAACACTATCCTAAGTTTTATTGACTTAATTGACAGCATAGGAGCACTAGATGACATCAGCAAGATCACACCCATGCCTACCTTCAGTTAAGGAGGCTAACTTAGCCTTCTCCTACATTCGGGGAGGCTAACTAAAGCATTCTGAGGGTGATCTGAGTGTCATTAATGCCCCATATTGATAACTAATGGTTAAAATCATTTAAACAAAGAATTGAAGGTGCATTCCTTCATTAAATTGATTATTTATTGATTATTTAATTAACTGGAGTCAACAGGGGCACCTCCAACCACTTCTGATGGTCAGTTACACTTCAGTTAACCTCATTGGGGTTCATTGGAGTCATTGATGTGCTACCACTTGTTGATTAGCTTGCAGTGACATGTGTTTGAGCTACTTTCAGTTAAAATCAGTCATTTATTACACTCTGACTTCAGTTAGGGCTCAGTTGAGTCAATTAGGGTTTTGATCAATGGCTAACTTGACTGTTGACTGTGGCTTACCTTCAGTTAATCTAGACCCACTCATTCAATTCAAATTACCTCCTTGGGAATTCAAATTGATTTTTCATTCATGCTTGAAGCATGATCATTGTATTGTATTACTCATTCTTTGTGTGAATATACAAAGCGACTACTCATTTTGTAGCACTATTACACCATTTTCATGCCTTATTGTTATTAATATTTGATGAGATTGTGTTTGAATCCCTATATTACTGTGACAGATTAATATATATTGATGCAGTGCTTCAAATGGAGTCACCCGAAACACTGACTTGCGAGGCACCCTATTCTGCAAATAAAAAGCACAGTTTACTACTTCATCCCAAAGAGAAGGAGGTAGATGCTTGCCATGAAGAAGGAATGTTACCATCTCTTTCAGTGATCCGTTCTTCCTCTCATCCATAGCATTTTGATGTGGTGTGTGTGGAACTGAGTGTTCCATTTGAATCCCCTTCGATTCATAGAAATTCTGGAAATGTTTTTTGATATATTCTCCTGCTCCATTGGATCTTATTGACTTGATATTCCTATTGAATTTGTTCTCAACCATAGATTTAAAACTTTTAAAAGTCTCAAAAACTTCTGATTTTAGCTTCATGAAGTAGATCCAATAGTACCTAGAACAATCATCAATAAAGGTCAAAAAATACTAGCAACAATTAATTGAATTTGTGGGCGTAGGTATAGCTACATCATTGTGTATCAAATCAATTGTATAAACAACTCTATGAGCATTCCCAACATCATACTTCTTTTCTGGATGCTTACCTACGAAGCACCCAACACATACTCCATCAGAAGTTTGGATGGAGGGAAAACCTTCAACCATGTTATCATTGTGGAGCTGCTTCAGATTTTTGAAATTGAGATGACCAAATCTCTCATGCCAAATATTGTTGTTGTTGTTAGCATGACAATAAAGCTATAAGAGGAGAAACATGAAAGAAATGTGAAAACTCATAAGCTTTGGTAGAGTGATTTGTAATACCTTTCACTACAAGGTTTCCAGTGGCTTTTTATGTAATCTCATATGAGTCTGAATCAAATGCGACCCTCTTGGGAGAGCCTGTATGTGTCATCTAGTAAATAGATAATAGGTTAGTAGTAAGGGAAGGCACATATAAGACATTATTGAACTCACCATGCTTCGCTCTAACTGATCCCCTTCCTTCTGCTAGAATTTGGGAATCATCTCCCATGTGAATATTAGACCCCTTTGATAGTGAAAGATTAGAGAAGGATTATTTGGAGGCAACCATGGGGTTGAACGATCCAGAATCTATAATGTATGTTGAGGATGGAGAGAGAGTTTCTTTCAAAGCATGGCACATTTTGGCATCTTTTGTCAATGCTTCTTCATCGGGCTTCTTTTCTCTTGGAGGAGCAATGTTGTGCTACTTTATAAGAGTGGAAATCTCATCAAGTTTCTTCCTCATACAATGTTCTTCAATATGGTATCCCTTTTCACAATACAGACATAACTTATTTTCAAATTTATTCTTCTTAGAGCCAGAGGCCACTTTGGAAGCTTACTGATTTGGTTTAGGCTTCAAATCAGCTACCTTGGGATCCTTCTTCTTTTATTTCCCCTTTTCTTGTGCTTTAAAGGAGTTAGTAACTAATATATCTTGATCTTTAGATGTCTGGATGACTCCCATTCAAATCAATTTGTCTTATTCTTTTATTAAGGACTCGGAGAATGAATCTAGAGAAGGTAGTTTCCAATCAGGAAATCTTTCCCACTTGGAATTAAACATAGAGACATAGACAGAGTACTAAAGACCTAGTTTGTTGAGTATTGAAAGTACATTCTTCTCATCATTCTGCTCTATCTCACACTATCTACATTGTAGAACTAGAGACTTGAATTTGGAGAATAATTACTCAATGGTCTCGAAACTGCTCGGATGTAAAGATACCAACTCATTCTCTAGAATGTGTCCCCAAAGCTCATATTGTTTGTTAAACAAGATATCAAGCTTCTCCTAGGCTTCTCTTGGAGTCCTCAATCCTTCCATATGAAAGAGGAGATCTCTAGAAATATAAGTACATAAGTACATGAATGCTTCATCACAATGTTTTAGAAACTTGTTCCGCTCTATTGGTTGATGAGTTTCAACCTCCCATCCATGTATAATCTTGTGGTATCCATGCTTGTGCAAGGCAAGCTGCATATCAATCCTCCAATCAAGGTAATTGGAAGTTGTGAGGATCCATGGCTCAGGAGTTTGAGAACTCGTAATTGCTCTGGTAGGGAGACAAAAAATACTTCTTTCAAGCTATGTAGCACCTATCAATCTCACTGCAAATAACACTAAAACATAAGAAATGTTAGAATCATTCTTTTCCTCCAAACATGAACATTTTTTCAGGGTCCATCATGCCCTCTCCACTACTCTGAATGAATCTAGAGCTAGAAAATTTCCATAGGCAACTTCCGTGGAAACCCAGCTACTTCTAATGTTTGATGAGGAGAAACAGGCATGAAACCTTCCTGAGAAGGATCTAATGCCATTTTAGAATTTGAATTCCATATGATATTCAAGAAGAGAGTTTTGATTATGTTGCAGCAATTGAATGGATGAACAAAGAAAATAATCAAAACAAACCACGCAGGAAACATACAAGTATTGCTCAGGAGTTTACAATATATTCATCATAATAATATTTAGTGTACAATAGATTACAAATAGGTAGAATTCGAATGCATGAGGAATTAATTCGAATCATCCAAGTGGATAAGACTGTTTCTAACTGAATCTCTAACTGAAGGTCTCCTAATCAATATTGGAGTCCAACAAATAAACTCTCCGATGACCAATAACTCCAACAGATAGTAACAACTAGTTAACTCAGTGCAACTGAGTGTGGTAGGTGAACAAAAGCGCTCCTCCACATGCATGCATGAATTATCCATGCAAATCATGTGCTAGCTAACTGATAATGAGTCATATGAAGGTAAGTAAAGGATAACTGTGGCTAACTAGTGCTAACTCTAACTAGCTGAAGTAGGTTGGTACTAGGACTCCTAGTGGCTCCTAAAATGTAGGGATTGGTCTAGGAGGTGCCCCCACTGATACATGCACATGCAGTAAGTGGCAGCTAACCTCTAGCATTGCCCCATGGACTTCAATGACTGGTACATGTGGCCCCATTGGTCCATGTGGACCTAATTGCACTAGTGGACTCATTTAATTAATTTAAGGTTCCTAAGTTAGGAAATAATTAATCTAATAAACATTTGACGAAGGGAATATTAATAATCCTAACAAATCCTAACAGACATGAAATCACTAATTTGGGTCCAAATTCAAGTTCATAATTTAGGGATTGGAGGAAAGTTCTAATGTTTGGTTCTTAGTATATGATGATGATGAAAAATATGTGTAACATGGAGTGGAAGCCATCATTTATTTTCTTGTCTCTGTTGATTGCCTCTATCTTTTGATGAATTATCCATGGAGATATCCTCATACCAAATTCAGTCTCCTTGAATTTTTTAAAAACTTCATGCATACCCAACATGGCCATCAGGCACTAAACTTCTATATAATTTATTCAACAGTTTGGAAGGAAATTGGGTTTTCTATCTTACAAGCAGCATGGCATGCAATTTGTGTAGTGTTATGATGTTCATTTGAACTTCTGAGTCGTGGCCATAGTTTGGTAACCAATATCTAGAAAACAACAATTTTCAAAGTCTTTGCTAATCAGATTATGAATCTATCTAGCCATTATGTTGTCTAAAGACTCTAAACCATGTATCTTACATAAATGAAGGACTGATAACTAGTCTAGTACCTGTAGGGAGAAAAAATTAGAATTTGATATGGATTTGAGCTAGGTGATATTATTACCTCCATCTCGGTGCCATTCATTGATCATTGACGAGTTGGCACACATTCTACCATGTAATCAATCACAAAGAATAACCATAGCAATGTCTTGTTTTCTGCAACCATGGGCTCTAATCCCCAAATAATTAAACAAAAAACAAACATACAAGTAAAATATATTTATATAATTATAATATAACAAACATTATAATATTGATTTACTCTTGTTATCTTGTGAGTAAAATACATTTACCATGGCTATCTACTATGAGAAAAATACATTTATATACCAGTTTCCCCCTTGATATTTTCCTTTTCCATACCACCAATAAAGTAGCTTGAGATTTCCCTGATATGTAACACACTAGTTGTTAGGTAGAGAAATTTGACCATCAATCTCAACTTTTGATGGTTTTCATGTGAAATGTGCATGGTCTTGCCTCCTCCTATACTCATACATCTTTGTAAATAAATGAGTAAGCTCAACCAAGTTATGAGACTGACTAGAAACCAGATCTGTTGTGGATGGATTCTGAGACAAGACAATCTCACAAATATTGAGCAAGTCTTTTGAGACCTAGTAGATCATAGATGCAAACATAAACAAGTATTCTTAGTTAAAACATTCTTTGGATTTGTGCTCAATAAATCCCACATAAACAATATAAATTTTTCAGAAAACTGTATTTTTAACATTGGATTTTAACAAGTGCAAGAAGATTCAAATAAAAAGCTTGGCTTCAAAATCTTGCTTGAGATGTTGTTAACCAGACAAACACATATATCCTAAAAAATGTCATGAAAAATTTAGCTATCTAGGATTCCTTCAATCAACGGTACATATGTACTCCGAAGTTAATGAAGTCAACATTATTTCCACATTATTTCTAATAGAAAAAAAAGGCATACAAATTGATTTACCATGGATGTTGTATGTTATTAGCATGTAAAAGATAGAATATGTAACTTGGAAAGCAATAAAAAACACTTTCATTGAGAGGTCTACTTCTTCTTCTATGATAAAAATAAAAACAAACAAGAGAACATACCTAACTAGAAAAATGAAATAATTGACAACTTTGAACTGAAAAAGAAAGGTACTAAGTTTTATAAGAACAATGGGAATAATTATCGAGGATACCAAGGGAATAATAATTAAAATTTTGAGCAACTAAATCCTGTGGAAAAAAAAGAAAGTGAATCACCAACTTCCTTTAATAAACATACCACACAAAGGGAACCACATTACTTTAAAGATTGCATCGTAACAAGAAAAAGTTTAAATAATGTACATTTAATTCAAGAAGGTACCATAGTGGGAGATATAGCAAGAAGCATACCAAGAATTAGTGAAGCATTGGAGAACAGAATAGCATACTATCAAACATACATGGTTGAAATTGAAAGTATGTTAAAAGAAGAAACTATTTCTATATTGATTGACCCTGGTGCAATTTTAAGTTATGGAAAACCCATGATTGTAGAACTATATAAATTACAACAAGATAAGTTGGAAAAATCTTGACTAGTGCAACTTGCTACAGGAACAAAGTGAAAGGTCACTAGTTTCGTGAAAATGTGTGAATTTAATATGAAGGACTTAAAAACACATGTTGATTTAAATATTTTACACTACAACAACAACTGTATTTAGCATCTCTTTTTGCATCCTTTTTTGCATCTAGACCATCTTTCAGTGTATTTTTCTTCATTTTATGGACAAAATGGCGCAATTTCACAGGTTGGTGCTATTTTAGGCATTTTTTGCATCCTTTTTATAAATCTGGCATATTTTGCATCGGGTTTTGCACCTAGTATGCGCTAGATTTTGCATCAGGTTTTGCGACAGGTTTTGAGACTAGTTTTGCACCTAATTTTGCACCTAGTTTGTACATCTACTCTTGTTGCACCCCCTTTTACGCCAATGTTTGCCTCAAATTTTACACCCTTGTTTTCATCCAATTTTGCATCCACTTTTGCTTGTTTTTTTGCATCCCTTCGTGCACCAAGTTTTGCATCAAAGTTTACATCTTGTTTTGAGTCTAGTTTTGCATCTCGTTTTGTTTCAGCCATTTTTGCATCCACTTTTGCATCCATTTTTTTATCCACTTTTGCACCCACGATTTCATCCCTTTTTGCATCCCATTTTGCATCCATGTTTACGTCTTTTTTTGCATCTACTATTGCATCCATGTTTGCATCCACTTTTTTCATGTCCCAATTCACACCCATTTTTGTGCTTACTTTTACACCCACTTTTGCTTCAACTTTTGCATCCATGTTTCAATCTTTTTTTGCATCCAATTTTACATCAGTTATTGTATCCCTTTTTGCATCCAATTTTACATCAGTTATTGCATCCCTTTTTGCATCCATTTTTGCATTAGGTTTTGCATCGGATTTTGTTTTGGGTGTTACTACTACTTTTGCATCTACTTTTGTTGCATCCACTTTTGCATCCAATTTTGTATCCAATTTAAAATCTATGGTTGTATCCAATTTTGTGCCACTTTTTTCATCATGTTTTTCTTCCACGATTGCATCATTTTTTTGCATCCACTTTTGCATCCCCTTTTTCATCCATTTTTGGTGCACCCCATTATGCGCCCACTTTTGCGCCTACTTTTGTTGCATTTTTTTTGCATCCATGTTGTTATCCACTTTTGCATCCAGTTTTACACCCAAATGTTGAAGATGAAAATGAGGATAATGATTATGATATTGAGGATGGTTATGATGATGATGATGACAATGTTGTTGATAATGAGGAGAATGACGACAATTATGATGATGAAGGCAATTATGATGATGAGGAGGAGGAGGAGGAGGAGGAGGAGGATAATGGCAATGATGACATTGCTGATGATTATGATGGCAATGAAATGAATGGTGATGATGGTGATGATGAGTACAATCATAATGATGATGTTGATCATCTTAAAAAATAAGTTGTTATTTGTCATGCATAAATCGTGTGTGTCATCCATGACCCTTTTCCACTAATCACATATTTTGGGTAGATGCTATTTTCTTATGCCAAAGGTGTTAGAATAATAAACCCATAGTATTTACCCACTTAGACATTATTCCATTTATTTTGTCTTATTTGCCTAGTCCATGAGTCCCACCATGTGCAAGTTGTCAATTGCCTATCCATAGAGGTCAAACTTGCCATTATTGACTCATGGAGCGCTTTGGAAAGTCTTGGGAATCAAATATAATTTATTCCTGGCCTCCTAGGCACCCTTTTGCTTTTTTCTGCTTTGTTGACTGCTTTTCCAGTTTTTAAAGCACATAAGGAAAGCTAGACTAGGTGAGGTGAACCTGTTTTATTCCCCTTTCATCCTCCACTCTTTCCTCCATGCAAAAGCATGTATGAGCTACCATTTGACCACTCTTTAGCTTTCCCATGCGCCCTTGCTAATTCGTGGGGTCCTTGATAGATTTGGGATCAACTTTTTACACCTATGGGGGATTTGCCTATTTTGGGTAAGCCTGCTTTATGCTAGATTTGGATGCTTCCTTATGCATTCGATTTGCTCATGTATTCTATATATTCAGCAGCCTATGTTATTACACGGTTGGCTATTGTACACTCAGTTAATATAATTTTGTGTTACAGCTCCATATTCAGTCTCCATTGTTGATAATTTGCATGATCAATTGTTAATTGCTATGAGTGAAATTAATCTACTGCAGGCCTGAATTTATACATGGTATCAGAGCCATTGTATGTTTTTACTCTCCTCCAAAAATTGTTTTGCAGCTTCGACATCAAGACTGGGAGCCTTCTACCGCAGCCGAGACAGATTTTCTAAAGCTATGGATTCACAGAAAACTATCCTCACTCCCTTCAACTATTTTGAATGGAAAGCAGAGATGGAGATCTTGTTGAGAGTGAAAGGCCTCTACAGGGTGACTATGGCTATAGAAGCAGAGCCCAATGCTGCTGCAGAGAAGATCAAATGGCACAATCGGAGAGATGAGGCCTATGGCCTCCTATGTCTCAATATTTCCCGAGACCTCCTTTTCCATCTCGATGGATTGACTTCACCAGATCAAGTATGGGATAAAATTTTTGAACTCTTTGGAAAGACAGATGAGATGAGGGGACACCAAATTGAAAATGAATTGATTTCCCTGAGTCCCAGTAATTTTGAATCCCTGCAGCTATATTTCTCCAAGTTCAAAGCACTAGTTTTGCAGCTGAAACAGTGTGGTATTGAAAAGAAAGATGAGAAGCTCATATTTTCCATCCTCTCGAAGCTAGGGCCTGATTATTCAGTATTTGTTTCGACCTTCTATGCCACAAAACTCACAGCTG
>LPNX010980815.1:177623-203862 GCA_001517045.1 Pseudotsuga menziesii | reverse complement strand
TTACAGCTCCATATTCAGTCTCCATTGTTGATCATTTGCATGATCAATTGTTAATTGCTGTGAGTGAAATTAATCTACTGCAGGCCTGAATTTCTACAAAAGGTAATGATGAATAACTGATGAAAATTTCAATAATCATGATGATGATGTCAAGGACAATGGTGACGATGATGACATGGATGATGACTATGCCGATCATGATGACTATTGTGATAATCATGATGACAATGACAAAGATGACGATGATGATGATGATCATCATCATCATTTCCATCATCGTCTTCTTTAAAAACATCATCACTGTCATTGTCATCTAGTTCAACATCATCATCATTTAAAGCATATGGGATATGTTTACCATTTAAAGCATGCATAACAAGTGGGATTATTCTAAAACACCCCACCAAAGTACAAAATTCAAACCATAAGGGAAACATAATATTGAAATTGTTCCAATTTTCTTTCTCCCAACAAAACATGCTTCATTTTAGTGAATTATGTTAAAATCCATACATTCATAGTCCATTCATACTATACTTGTAATAAATGTAAATATAATACTTAACCAAATTTATAAAATAGGTAAATATTTTATAAACACCCTTATGATATATAAACTTCTTTCACCTTAATAATGGTAAAATATGTAAATATAATAACAAGAGCCACGAGGTGGCAATGTCCCCGAGGATAGATTTAATATTTAAGATTGAATGCAAATAAAAATTGCTCCATGTAATACTGAGTTGCTTTTAAGAGGACTATATCTTTGAAAAGATCCAGGATGCTAAATGATTCAAAAACACCATATCATGATAACTAAGAACACACCGGCCACAAGTCTAGGGAGATGATACCATAATTAATTATGAGAAAAAGGGTGGTGAGACTCAGGTGGAGCCAAATTGTGAAAAAGCCGAGTAGCCAGCGGAGAATATAGTACACCTACCACCAGCCAACAATTCAAGGTAGATCTACCAGCAAATCCAAGTCTCAGGAATTCAGCAGCAACATCTCTCTTTTTTGTGCAAGTATAGGTGGAGGAAGCATGTCTCTAGATGGATTAGAAAACACCATAATACATGTATACAAAATTTGAAATATTGTGGGTAGAAAATCCAATGACTTGATTATAAGACATATAGAAAGAAAGTCCGTTAATAATATTTACAGTCCAATAGGATATTTTAAGATAAAAATAAGTTCTACTTCCTCCATAAAGAAGTCTATACACTTTAGATTCATACATACAATGTGGGTTATTTGTCTTCACTTGCTCATGAAAAAGTCATTGAGGAACATCAATTAAGGGTTTTCAGAGTGATTTACAACCACATATTTTGTCCACTGGTATATTTATGATCTATTTGAACTAGCAAAGCGTGCTAAACAAGAAACTGAAAAATAATATGATTGATGAGACGCATAACAATGGAAGCATTTAATTCACACAAAACACCAGAAAATAGTGGAGTTATAGCATATAGGTGCATGTGTCATATGGGAGTGCAGAATTTGAAAGGAAATGTTGCAACAATGAGGATTAATTTCTTCAAAAATTTGAATAGCATAGCTCACAGACATCATTCATTGTGGGTGCATTGTGGGGTGAGTAAAACCCTTACAACTCAGGTTCCACATTTGCAGTGTTAACTTAAAAGTAAACTCTTATTGAATATAACTGGAAAATAAATGAAAATAATAATTAGTTTCTTATTCAATATAACTAGAAAATAAATGAAAATAATACTCAGTTTCTTATTTAATATAACTGGAAAATAAATGAAAATAATACTCAGTTTCAATGATGTTTCCACTAGTTAAATTCAACTCAATATCAACAAATCTGCAATCAAGCAATATACTGATTTATATTTCAAAACCAATTTTCACGTTATGTGATGGATCCATCATCCATGTCATGTAGGGAATTGGTACTAAGGATAGTTCAAATTAAACAACCGTTTCAAAGATCATCCATCTGGGCACCACTTTCTATAACTGCCTTTTATCCTTACACCTTGTTATACCCACCACGATTACACCTTGTTATACCCACCATAATAAAGACAAAAAAAAACTAGGATGAAGGATTTTAACATACATGCCATCTTAATAGCCACCTCTTCCTTTGTCCTAAAATCGGTTCCTACCATTTAAACTACATTTAATTCCTAGTTTAATTCCAATAATTAGAATTGTTGGGGCTCTATTGACACAATATTTTTTGCCAATTTGTTGGAGCTTCATCGTTGTATTTGTGTTTTTGAGGTTCTCGCAAAAGTTTGTGTTTTTGAGACACATGAAAATAGATATCAACACTCACCTATAAAATATTGTCTTTTCCTATAATTTATTTATGGGGTTGATCCCGTTGAAGAAGCAGTCGATCCAGAAGTCAATCTAGCAAATGATTATTCTGTTGAAGAAACAAGACCATTTTATATGTTTAGACTTATAACTCTTGGTTCCTAGACTAACTGTATTGGTAGGACAGTGGGCAAAGAAATATCTTTATTCTTCTTCATTGCTTGAATTATATTCTATGGATAGTGCTTGATAGTAGCATTTGGCTTGGGTAACCCAGGATTATTAGTTTAGCCCGATATTTTGCAGAAACTTAAAATAACTCTTGTCTATTGAAAACCTTGACTTAAATGAAAAAAAATTACACTGAACAAATTTTGTTGGAACATTTTACTCTTTTTACATATACATGAATGTCTTTTTAACATATATAAACTTTTTTGGGAGGTTGATCTTAGAAAATAGAACTATTTTTATAAATGACAAGAAAACATGAAATTTGTGGGGATGAAACAAATGGAGACAACAATTTTTAAGACACTTACAAGATTTTGGGGAAAAGTTAAAGAATATTATCAACATACTTTAGGATTATCTCATAGGTAACATGAATTTACAAGGTTTTGGATTTTTATCTAGAAAATAATCATTTGCCATTTTATTTTATGATAATCCTACCATGCTATCTATTCAAATACAACCTTAAAAAGAACATGCAAATTATAAACACTATCTAAAAGTTAGAAATGGGAAAGTGTACCATTGGGCATAAATTCATAAACAAGAATGGGTTCTCCTTTCTTAAGACTGCAACCTAATAGTCTAACCAGATTTGGGTGATCAACACTTGTCAAAAGCCTGATTTCATTCAGTACCTGTTCTATTCCCTGGGTATCTCTATTCCTTATCTTATTCACTACAACAACACCTTTCCCGAGAAGAATTCATTAATGAACTTTTCTGAAACCTTCTGTGCCAGTCGCTCTTTATCGGAGAATCCTTTTGTGGATGTTTCCATTTCTCTCTACGTATAAACTGGAATATTTAATGAACCACCAAGGGTAAAAAGCAAGCTTTTTTTGCTTCTCCTCATCTTGAATTCACAATGGTACCTTTGGTAACAACAGTATAGAAGGACAATTCCTACCACTGTGGACCTGTGGTGCTTCCTGCAATGACCACTGAAGACAAACACAGGAGAAAATTAAACCAAAAGGAAACAAACTCATTTTTCACACTTATATTACAGTATAATGAAAGTTAAAGACAATATATAATCCCAAATAGAAATATATGAAAACATATCGATACATTTTGGCCATAGAGCATAGGGTAAGATGTAACTAGAAATGACCTTTAAAGCAACGACAGCTAAACTGATTTTATCAAAGAAATAATGTTATGAAGGAACCATCGAAAGTAGAAACGACATTTATATCACTTATATCATGGTAAAAAGAATATTTAAAATTTGGGCAAGTTCTCGTAACACATAGACTATTGTAGAAAGTTTTAATTATGTCTTCACATGAAATACCCAGATTCTGAGATCTGTTAAATAAAAGTTGATTCAATTTTTAAGAAAAATTTTGTGGAACTTATAGCATGTTACAAGAACCACTTTTGAGGGGTATTCCACAGTTTCTAGAGAGCTTTCCAGACGCCTTGCAGCACAAAGCTGGACAAGATAGATGCATTACCAATTATAATTAAAAACTAGCAAAACTGAAGTTTAAAATAAATCAAGAAAAGAAAGATATTTACCATCTCCTTCAAATCGTTCATCTTAGTATCATCTATGTACCCATTGATTACAATTAGCATGGGGAGAACAAAAATTGGGGAGACATGTACTGGTCACCCACTAGTCCAATTCAAGCATATCCACCTCAAAACAGATGGAATCAGGAGGACTGGGTGGGTATAATTGTTGTTCAGGATATGCCAGAAAGAAATAATAATAAGGGTTATGTTTTTTGTTACCATTATGGTTTTACGACATGGCACCGACTCCTGCTGCCTGTAGACAATGGAGGCTCGGAGATCTTGTGCTCTCCAAGGTCAAGGGATTTCTGGCATGGCCCGCTAAGGTATGCCAGTCTATTTTTCATCCCCATTTGTTTGACCTAATTTGATGTATGCAATGCATGTTATTGTTGTTATTTGCATTTGCCACATCAAATTATATACTTCTTGTGCCCTATTTTAATACCCAATTTTCGTCCAAGGGTTTGTGTGAATGTTTACAGATTCTCATACATTTCCACTGCACATATTTCTTTCTCTAATTTCTTTAGTTGGAGTGCATTAGATTCTATCAACTTTATTTACCAGTTATATTTCTTTCTACTTTATACGGTGGGAGTACATTCACTTCTATTAGCTTTCTTTACATTATAGTTTTGAAGAGCGCAGGTTTTTCGCCTATATCGTATACTTATTATAGCTTGCTAGGGATTTTAAATTTAGCGTTGATAAGGTGAGGCTGTGTAAGTATAGGAAAAATTCAAGGCCGATTCACCAAGACATCCTCTAACACTCAAGGATGTTGGAAAAACCCTCTAATTAGTGATTCTGGAGCAATTCTTTCCTCACGATGTTTCAAAAGAAGTATTTCTTCCTCATTAGAAGTAGCCATAGTAGAAGTAAATAAAAAATATGATCCAAACACTGCTATCAATACTAAACAAACCCCAAGTATTGAAGTGGGCCACACAGAGCGCAAGTGCCCCCACTAGGAATGACAGTGCATAAATAAATGTGCTCTGCCACGCTTTGAGAAGGTAATGCACAAAAGTATAGTGACATAAATAAAAGTAGCATGTTCTTTTAAAAATATAGAACTTAGAAGTCACTGTATCAAAATAAATATTCACTCTCCAGTTTTTGAGTGTAATATGGTAGCGAAGAAGATTTGAATTTGGGTCTCCTTCACACAAAATTACCAACTCTCCTATAGGTGTCCTTGAAAATCAAAGTGAACTGGAACAGCATTGAGTATTTCTTCAAAAAACCCAAAAAGAAAAATTTAGACCCCTAACTTATGGGTTTGTTATATGCATGAGGAGAGAGGGAAACTTGGGATGGGTTGTGCTATATCTACATGTTGAAGAAGGTGAGCTTTAGTTCAGTCAAGGAGAATGCAGGAGGGAGGGGTGAATCTATAGCATCTTGAACATAAACATGAAGTCAGCAAAGAAGATCCCTAGAATCTGTTGTGAATTCATTCAAGAGGTGAATCACGCCAAGTAAACTGCTTGAATTAGAATGAAACAAATAGCAAGAGAGCTACAAACAACATAGAAAGCTGTAGTCACACTGAAAAGTGACAAAACGTGTTCTGCTACCAGATAAACCATGGGTTGTGGGACCTTCAAAGAAAGCAGATCAGAGATTTAATCAACCTGATACATTATATAGGATTATCATCTTTGATGCTTGATAATCAAATTGAGGTTGAGTTGCCTCATGTATATAGTTGTTAAGAGTGGGAAATAACCCTAGACTAGCTTTGGCATAAATGTTAACTGTCATAGGAGGAAACTCAACTTTAACATCAAATTGCACTAATGTAAATTAATTGAAACTCAACTTCAACATTAAAGTGCAATAATGTAAATTAATGGAAACCGAGATGGAATTTCCACCATAACACAAAGTTACAAACACTTTATAATAGGATATAAATGATATTTCCATGGATGCAAATCCAGGATTTTTTTTGTTATCTGATCATTGATTTCCTTCTTTATATGTGTACGAATGACTATGGTAAGTATTGCAGTTATACTATTGATATTGATATTGTAGAAATTTGTTTCTTATTCTTTGCATCCTGGGACTACTCTGCATGGGTTTGCACATATGCATTATTCTTGGAAATATGTCTGGAGTGCTATAGAGTTTTTAAGTATGATGTGTTAGTTTTTCAACATTAAGCTAGCATTATGTTAGGATCTTTACTGAGAGAATAACAAGTACAGCAATCAAACACAAGCACATCACAAGAGACAAGATACAGAAAGAGTTTTCCTCGGGGAAACCATAAAAGAGAAAACCCCGCAACTTCCTCAGAGATAGAATCAACACCAAAATAGTAAAATCCCCAAAGCAGTAGTCTTCTTCTTCTGTCTAGTCCTAGTGTATTTCCTTCCTCACTAATGCACCACACTTGAGTGAGTGAATGATATGTGTTACAAGTGATAAATAGAGAGGCTCTCACTCTCTATTTATATTCTTCCATTCACTTGAAGTGCACTCAATCATGTCGGCCCAACTTAACAATTACTTACTAGAGCCTACATCTCTATGAGTGTATAATAACCCTAGTGCCCTGAAACTATGGGGACTTTAACAATGACTTGACATGACTTGTTTACATTATTGATCCTCCCAATCGGAACATCGAGGCATGACAACATGACTCAAATACATAATAGAAACATATCGGAATAAACATCGGGTTACAATACATAAGATACATAGATGAATACATTCCGAAGTTACATATACATCAACACTCCCTCTTAACTAGGAAGGTATTCTTCCGACACAATTTTTAGCACTGGTCTTCTTCTTTGTGTCAAATGGATCATCTCGTCATCTACATCTTGAGTCTTTTGAGTCTTCACGTACCCAAGCAGGTTTCCTCTTATGAGGATTCTTCTCCAGAGGTGGATCTACAGGTCTTTGTGGTTCCTTGAACTCTTGATCTTCTTCTTGAGCTTATTCGTCCATGATTGTATCATGAATTCTGGGTGCTTCTGCTTCTGCTTCTTTGGGTTCTTCAGCAGGTCTCTTTCTAGATTTGATGTAAGCTGTGCCTTCATCAAATGTCACATCCCTGTTGATGTCAATATTCTTGTATCCTGGGAAGTAGATTCTCTAAGCCTTCGAGCTTTCAGAGTATCCCACAAATATACCCTTCTTTCCTAAAGGATCTAATTTTGTTCTCTTCTCTTTTGGAATGTGTATGTACATGGGACAGCCGAATATTCTGAGATGGCTGACTTCTGGTTTCTTGTCGGAGAAGACTTCTTCAGGAGTCTTGTTCTCGAGTACTCTATGTGGAGTACGGTTCTGTACATACACCACTATTCTGGCAGCTTCATCCCAAAGATGCATAGGAAGGTCTTGATCATGAAGCATTGCTCTTGCACCTTCCATGATAGTTCTATTCCTCCGTTTCTGCAACCCCGTTCTATTGTGGATTATAAGGAGTGGACAACTCCCTCTTGATCCCTGATTCATTACATAGCTCTTTGAATTCATTCGAAGTAAATTCTCAACCATTATCTGATCGAATGGTCTTGATCTTCTTTTCAGTATGGTTTTCGATCAAGGATTTGAATTCCTTGAATTTACTGAACACTTCATCTTTGTTTTTCATAAAGTAAATCCATGTCTTTCTAGAAAAATCATCAATAAAAGAAACATAGTATGCATACCTGCTTAGTGAGTTTGATGACATAGGAACACATACATCAGAGTGGATGATTTCTAGGATACCTTTGGCTTTGCTTTCCTTGCTGGGAAATGTATTCTTTGTATTCTTCCCTTTTGCACATCCTTTGCAAACTCCATCATGTTTTGCTTGGAATTCTGGAAGACCTCCAACAGCTTTGCTTGCAACAGGTAGTGCTCTGTAATGCACATGGGCAAGCCTTCTATGCCAAAGCTCATTTGGCTTTACTATGTCATGGATCAAGGCTTGTTCTGGATGACCCTTCAATTTGTACAAGCCTCCTTCTTGTTCTCCAATTACTACCACATCATCGATGGTCTTTCCTTTTGGCCACATGATGACTTCACCATCTATGAATGCAACCCGCATTCCTTTTTCATCCAATGCTGAAATGGATAGAAGGTTCTTCTTGAGTCCTGGAAAAAACTATACTTCTTTCATTGTTAGAGACTTACCAGAGTCTAGCTGTATGAAGATTCCCCACTACCTTTTATTGGATATTGGTAGTCATCTCCTAGTTTCACCTTGTGAGGTGATTCATGTTCTGAAAGTTTTACAAAAGATTCCTTGAATCCCGTCATATGTTTGGAAGCCCCACTATCTATAAGCCAATCATAAGTACCATGAGTTATGTTACCTGTGAGAGTTGATATCAGAACATATTCATCCTCGCTTGAAGAATCTTCACTTTCATATCTGGATCTCTTCTTGGATGGTTCATCATCCTCTACAGCATGAGCATGGTGTCTTCTTTTGTTGCTCTTCTTCTTATGAGAGTGGTTCTTTCTCTTAGGACAATATTTAGCAAAATGTCCTTTTTCATCACATGTATAACATCTAAATCCAGATAGATCCCTTTTATCCTGAGAGCTCTTACCTTTGGAGTAATGATGTTTTCTTCTTTCCTTCTTGGAGTGAGCTGTGAGGGCTTGATCTTCACTACCCATATTTTCTTCTCGAGCTGCTATCCGAGATTCTTCTTGAGATCATTCTTCCCATAGTCTGCTAAATTTGACTAACTTCTTCCTAGCACAGATTCCTTGGATGAAAGCATCCCATGACCTAGGAAGGCCATTCAAAGTAGTCATCACAATCTCTGCATTTTCCACTTCTTCATCAACAGCTTCTAATCTTTCCTTGATATGAGAAACTATTGTGAAGTAAGATTGGATAGTTTTTACATTTTGGATCTTCACATTCTTTAGTTGGTTCCTCAGGGTCATCTTTCGATTGATGTTCTTTCCTTCAAACAATTTGGTTAGGGCATCAAACATAGCTTTAGGTGTCTTGAGAGAGGACACCTATGGGATAAGGTGATCCTTAATAGAATTAGCAATGATCCTCTTTGCCATAACCATATTCTTCTTATGTAAGGCCTTTGCCTCATCTCCCTCTGGAACTGGAACCTCCTGATGAATGTAGGAGTCTAATTCATTCTCTTCCAGGACCAGGGAGATCCTATACTTCCAAGCTCATAAGTTATCAGCTCCCTCAAGCTTTTCATCAAGCCTGGTATGATGAGAAATATTAAATGAGAGCCTCAAATGGAAATACAAAAGATTTTAGATCTTACCAGGTTCAAGATCTCGGATCTTAAACTTGAGCTGAAATCCTACAGAGATGGTTGAGGAGCAAACTAGGGTTTTGCTTTTCCAGAGTTCTGTCCACCCAAATGCCTTGAAATTTTTCCCTAACTTTGATTTTGGGGAGGAGATCAATCTAGGCCTGGGCTCATTGAAAAATTCCTCTTCTGTAAAAAGCCCTAATTTCTGACCCTAGTGACAAGTCCAAAATTGAAAAACCTCAGAATTGGATTCTGTTTCGACAAAAATATGCGCCCTAAGGAGGAGATTTGTTCCACCTTACGTTTGCTGAAAATATGTGGAGGAAGGTCCACAAACTAGGAATCCCTATTTCCCACAGCTGCACAGTGTCTTCTTCTCAGGTTAGCTCAGATACCATGTTAGTTTTTCAACATTAAGCTAGCATTATGTTAGGATCTTTACTGAGAGAATAACAAGTACATCAATCAAACACAAGCACATCACAAGAGACAAGAGACACAAAGAGTTTTCCTTGGGGAAACCATAAAGGAGAAAACCCCGCAACTTCCTTAGAGATAGAATCAGCACCAAAACAGTAAAAGCCCCAAAGCAGTAGTCGTCTTCTTCTGTCTAGTCCCAGTGTATTTCCTTCCTCACTAATGCGCCACACTTGAGTGAGTGAATGATATGTGTTACAAGTGATAAATAGAGAGGCTCTCACTCTCTATTTATATTCTTCCGTTCACTTGAAGTGCACTCAATCATGTTGGACCAACTTAACAATTACTTACTAGAGCCTACATCTCTATGAGTGTATAATAACCCTAGTGCCCCGAAACTGTGGGGACTTTAACAATGACTTGACATGACTTTTTTACATTATTGATCCTCCCGATCAAAACATCGGGTCATGACAACATGACTCAAATACATAATAGAAACATCCTGGAATAAACATCGGGTTACAATACATAAGATACATAGATGAATACATTCTGATGTTACATATACATCAACATGATGTAGAAGCTGAGCGGTTACCATCAAAGGAATCAAATGGATAGGATAAGGTATGCAGTGCTATGGCATATGTAGGCTTTAATGTAAATTATATTTAATTTGTTCTTTCTTGATCACATTCAAGATATATTTCTTGTTTTACCATTGTTCATAGGGTCATCGCAGAACAAGAGACTTGGATAATGAGGATTTGTTAGAGCATATTCCTGCCTTGCAAAAATTACTCTACCGCCTTGTTGGCTGCCAGGTATTGTGTGATAGTGTTGAGTTTTTAACAATTAGTGGAATTTATCAGTAACTGCACTATTTCTTGTGTGCTTCTTTTAAAATTTGCATTCTTCTTATGGAAATTTCTCAAACAATTTTTACCCAGTTTAATATGTTGACATGGTGTTCTGATTGCTTTAATTACATTTAAGCCATTGTTTTCAGCCAGAGGGAGTAGTTGTTGGCAATAATGTCATTAAATATGCCTTGGAATTGGTAAGTTTTAAGTTCATTCTCTTTGTTTTGTTGATAATCCTATAGTCTAAATTTTTGCATTGATGAAAATATGTGTTTTCTAGAGTCTTGACTGATATCTGGATGACAAGACAGTATGAAAGGAAAATTAAATTGCCAATACTTGTTACTACCTGGGAGTTGTCTGTCATTTTTAGCAATGTGAAAAATAGGGATTTAGGAGTTAGTTAAATTTGCATTTTAAATCTGGATGTTTGATTTTTCTAAGATTAAATTAGTGATGCATGTTATCCAAGTGAATTAACCACAACTTGCAAGTAATCAAAAATGATGTATTTTAGGGCTGAAATTGCCAATTTTACATTTACTGTATGCTTTTACATTGCTATTTAGTTGCTTGCTCATTTGTTTGTAGGTCTTCAAGGAAAGCTTTAAGATTTATTGTGCAATCAATGATGGTATTATTAATCTAGTGGAAAGGTATGACTGATTGCATTTTATGGTCTCATTTATCTTAAGTCTTTCAATATTATCTTTGTACAAGATGTATGTGGATTTCTTCTTGAGGATATGTTTTGATCGATAGCTATATTTGATTTTAGATTTTTGAGATTCCAAGACACAAAGCCATCAAAGCCCTTGATATTTATAGGAAGGCTGGTCAATAGGTATCTGTTGTTTCTGGTTTTTTTTTTGAACCTTTTTGTCTAATTTTTGTTATTTGTCAAATTAGTCTATTGGCCAATAAACTGGCTGTAAGAGTTATATGTGCTACCTTATTAGTTATAGATATTTGACTGTTAATATTAAGCTACAGTTAAGTTTGTCATTTTCAAATAAAAGCATATTGTATGACAATGGAGTGCAACTGCTTAAACAATTAGTCAGACACGTCATGCATATTTCTAAACAGAAGAATTAATAGATTATTTTTTAGCCTTCATCATTATAATGGGTGTAGGTTTTTCATGTAGGGGGAGAGTCTATCTGAATTTTATGAAGTTTGCAAAGGCCTAAAACTTTCCTGAAACTTCCAGTTCCCAATATTTGGTCAGGTATTTGAACCATCTGAAACATTCTCTGTAAAGTTAGATGGGAAAAAATTTATAGTTGTGTAAGCTATTAGTAGATCATACATAAACTTAGTTTAATGGATGTTCTAAACTACATAGACTCATTACATTTCAATCTCTGATGCAGCCACCTCAGTCATTTCTAGCAACAATGGAAGAATATATTCGAGATGCCCTCATATCGTTCCTGTAGCAAGAGAGGTGCTAGTAAGCAATACTGTTCTATTAGATTCCACACTAATATCTCAATTTTCAATTATGTTTTTAGTTATTGAATTCATTTTATATTATTTCAAATTCGACATTACACATTAGAGTTTCTTTGTGAATTGAATCAGGTAGATGTGCAACTTTCTTTAAACATTGTCCTGTTGTGATGCTATGTTTTGTCACTTTCTGGTTTCTTGATGGTTTAAACTATTTTCAATTCTGTTTATTTGACTTATATTGTCTCAACAGGTATAATATATCAAAATTTAGATGTTTTCCAAATTTTGGATAGATCACTCTTATCTCATTGGCTATAACTTCTACTGCCCTCTTCATGCCCACCAACTTTGTATGTTTTATATATTGTAGTTTCTTGGTCTTTCTTGTTCCAGTGGTTCTAGCTAGATGGTTTTCTAACAAGAGTGATGTGCAAGGTTATGAGTATCTCTGAAGAAAATAAACATTAGCATATATCTGGATTCTGCATTTAATTTGAATATGCATTTATTTGTATTGGAAAAATAATTAAAGTGATCAATTTAATAATTTTTGTATGATCAGATTAAACCACAAGTTTTGGAAATTATAAGAATAAGGTGACTGCAAGGATTTCCCTCTAGTACTTAGCCATTCAGATGGCTTTTTCTTTTTGTATATCTCAGTAATTCTACTTAGGTTTATGGAGGCAGGGAATTTGATTTAATTTTAAATTATATATTAATGTCCTCTAGTGGCCATAATTTTCCAAAGAGACTATAAAAAGTACAAAGACAAGTGAATATTGAGAGTGCTAAAGCATCTCTCAGAGAACTATAGAAGAAATAAAAGAATACATATAGTACCAAAAGAGATGCAATCAAATCACAAGAAGCCTAAAAAGAACAAAATGGATGAGGAGGGTTTGAAGGGCATCAAGGATAGAAGCCCTAAACCAATAATGTTGTCAACTGTCATCATTTTTAACATCCAAGGCCAAGAAGAAGTGGCTGATGAGATTCCTGAATCCTGACATTCACTAGTTATATGTGTTGTATTCTGCGTTGCTTGTCTAACCTAGTGTTGGAGATTCTGATTTACTCATGCTGTGTCTCGTAATTGGAGCCATTTAGAAGCAGAAGTAATATAAGATAAGATAATTTTGTTAATGTCCAATGAATGACTACAAAAGTAGTTCAATGGGACTAAAAGAGTACAACCAATATGAGTACAAGAGGAAATCAGATCAGAATCAATTAGCTGACAATATCTATCTCTCATATTCTTTGTGCTACATATTTGGTCTTTGTACTATGTGAAAATTCTCAAGGAGATGTGGGAGTCTCTACACTTATAGTGATTAGGATAATAGGTTTCATGATAGATACAACATTCAAAGATGGAAGTGAATTTTGACTTATGTTCCTGGATATAGTCTATACGTTGGATGCTTCCTTAGAATTTTATTATCAGTTTCCATGTGTAGCTGGTGGGAATAAAGTTATAAGCCTAAATCTAGGTTGAAGGAACTCTCAGGATTTAAGGTGATTGCAATATGTTATATCCTAGAGTACAAATAAGGCCTTCCTTGAAGTGGATGTAGATGCAGAATTAATGATAAGAGTTTTGGAGTTAGGGTTTCTCTTGGCTCAGTCCATGTGGCTTTTGAGTATGCTTTTTATATCTCAAGGAGATATAGGAGTCTCTACACTTGTAGTGATTAGGATCATATATTTCATTATAGATACAACATTTGAAGATGAAATTGAGCTTTGACTTGGGTTTCTGGATACACTCTATAAGTTGGATCCTTCCTTAGAATTTTATTATCTGTTTCCATGTGTAGCTGATGGGAATTAAGTTATAATCCCAAAGCTAGGATAAAGGGACTCTCAAGATTTAAGGTAATTGCAATTTGTTATATCCTAGAGTAAAAACAAGGTCTTCCTTGAAGTGGATGTAGCTGTGGAAGTAATGATAGGAGTTTTGGAGTATGCTCAGTCTATGTGGCCTTTGAGTATGCTTTTTATATCTCTATTTTGGTACTTTCTTTAATATTTCTGTTAGTGAGCTGGGGGTGTTGATAAAGAACTAAGGGGAGAGGCTTATCAAATCTAGCTATTAATGATACCTTGGTAGAAAGTTTCATAAGAATTGGAGGGCCAGGTATGGATTTCTATTACAACTTGAGTTGAAGTTTTCCAAGCATCGAACCCTATGGAGTATCCATGGCATGGGAAGTCATGGAAATGGGGAGGGGGTAGACACTATACTCAACCAAAATGATAGAGTGCAACCATTCAAGACTGTTTTCTTTTCTTGAATATGTTTTGAGAGCATGGTAATGATTCAATGAGTACCCTCTCAATGTGGTTGTGTCCTATTTGCTGGAGGTATGGCCCTCAAATTATTCAACTATAAAAGAGAGTTGTCACAAGTGTGAAAAATACAAATATTACCTTTAGTATATTGAAATTGAAGTTGGAAACATTGTCTTACCAAGGTTGTTAATACTGTTTATCCTTGAGACAACATTGATTATGTTGTCAAGATCAAGCTGAAAGATGGGTTGAAAGACAATGATGTCCACACATTTTTTTTAATGGAACCCCGTAAAAAAGGAAACCACCTACAGTGCCCTGTGGGGTTTGAAATCCAATTTTTTAGTTCATTAATATAAATTCCAAAGAGTGTGGATGAGATTGGTCACCCTTGCTTGAATCTTATGGTGGTGTTTTTGTAGTTTTTGTTGCTCATCTTGGTACCAACCCTGCAGATAATCTTGTTGTAGAGAATCGTGACCAAAGAGATCACAAGTCTGGGGATCTATTTTTATGCCAAACTGCACGACAGATTTATGTAATAACTTTATCCAAACTGACCCTTGTTATAGTTGGAAATCCTCTCCATTTGGAATGGTTACTTCTAGTCTCATGAGGTCTCCCGAAAAGGTGAATGCTTCCATATAATCAACAAATCTGCAAAAAGTACAAGATGATCATCGGCATACAAAAGATCCACTCTTGTGCTGCCCTTAAATAGTTCAAGACCTAAAATGAATTTTATTAAACTTGGTTGGTATCAGATTCTGTAGACAGTTGTAACAACAAAATAACAAAAAAAGGGTGAGGTGAATGTCCATCCTAACTAAACATAACATTGCAACACAATTTAATCAGTGACAACCAATGGAGTCAAGGAGCTAAAATAAAGCATAATTGTACCAAATCACATTTTAACCATGAAATTAATTATTTCATAGCGAATCACAGGTGAAATGCTACCATGGATCTCCTTTCTTACAGTGGACATAGTGGTTTGAGATCTAGAGGATGAAAAGAACTTAGTAGTTTGCTGTTACAACACTGCCCATGGAATATTATTGTCCAACCCATAAACTATTTCTCAAATCTATATATAACTTTCTATCAGTTTTCTAACCCTAGGTCTGATCTATAATCTCCATCATTTACCCTCAACAATTAAATACATTCACCATTAACTGCTGAATATGATGATTGCAAATATACTGGAATATAACTTATATACAACAGAAACATAAACAGTAAATAACCACATTCAACCAGTCATTTTAACACAAGATGTTTGGGCAATGCCCCTAGAAAAACCCTGAAGGGAAACCTGTCCATGAGAGAGATTTTATTATGCTCAGCCCACTGAAAAGAAATCTGGAAACAACAAATATAAATCTTTGCCATCCTAGAAAAATGTGCTAGAATCAGATGTATGACCTCCAAAAATAGTACAGCCTCCACGGAAATAAATTCATTCCCAATAGTACCAAACAGTGCACAAACATTATGGCCCAGCAGCAGTGAGAAACTTATTCATTATGGCACTTCCTCCTCTCACACATGTGGCTATACAGAACAGACCATATGATGTTGTATAGACAATTATTTCTTTGCCTTGATTTTTGTGCCCAGTTGCTACTTCTATGATTTCTATCCTTGCTCTTTCTTGGGATTAGTGCCTCTTCCACACCTTGCAATTTCTGCCTCGTCCCTTCTAGCTGTAGTCTTTTCCTCACTCTTCTTTTCTTCAGCTCTCACCTCTCTCATTCACTTGTGTGTGTCTAAACTCTCCTACTTCTCTTTTTATTAATTATGAGAATGACTCTCTCTTCACTTTCCCAAGTTACTTTGTCTCTTCACCTCCCATGTGACTCTTCACTTTCCATGGGTGCGATAAATTACACTTACGTGAAATGAAATCATTTTCACTGACACTTTAACAAAATACTCACATTCATGTTATAACATTAAAGTAAATTTCTAGGAGAGTCATCTAGGTCCTTTCTACATGCCTAGACATCATGAAATGTAGAAGACCTTCCTTGCTACAAATTTCAACACTTTCATTTCCTCCAACCAAGTCATCCTTACTGCTGGAAAAAGGAAATAAAACACCCTCAAGCTCAAAATCTCTGCATGCAAATGACTTTGGATTAAATTGATGTGTACAGGAGTTTTTCTGCTATTTTAGAATGCTTTTAATTTTTCTTGCTGTTCATTCACCATAAAAAGCATTGCATTCTATTCCCATCTAATCCTCCATGATATCTTAGTTGTTGTTTGACTGAACTTAAGTGACCTACACTAGCACTAGCCTTTAGTTGGAGACTTGGGATTATGTGCATCAACCTCCCATCCATCATTCTTCTACTAAGGTGGCTTATTGTGTTTTGACATAGACAGGACAATGTAGGGAACCTATCTTTCAGAGGCCCATTTGGAGGACTTTGAGGCCAACTTTGAATATGCTCTTGTCACTCCCTTATGGACCTGACAGCTATGTATTTAGGTTGACCATGTTAAAGTTTTACAGTTAGGAAATTTTTTAACATAATAAATAAACTTTAATGCATGAACATAAATATAAAACAAGTTCCAGAATAATAATGCTAAAATCAATTTAAATATTAAACTACAATAAAAATTAAACATAACTTTCATCTCTTTCAACTTTAACACTCCATTGATTCACCAAATGTCATGTACAATAACAAAATAATAAATAATGTAGAAGAAATAACATCACTAAATAATCATAACCACTATTTTGAATCATCCTTATGCTCGGATACTTTTAGGTTTGATCTTGTCATCGAAGGGTCAAGTCAACTGGGTAAACTGACGTACCTTGAGAGAGAGGGTTAAAGCAAAAGTAAACAGACCTTAGATTCTTCAATCAAATTAGCAGCATAGTCATACTCAGTATAGTCATATTGTTGTATCTAGTTATACATTTACAATCTAAAATTTAACTTATTCTCAACTTAATTTGTGTTGTAAGAGGTTGTGTGCTTGTAATCATCCAACAAGTCAATGGCCCTGGAGAAGAAGCTATACTTATGTATAATGATATTCACCATGGTGTTGACGGGCGTATTTGGGTAAGCCCACAACAGGGGAAAACGACCTAGACCAGGATCCTTAGGACAGGCTCCAAGCTGTTTGGGGTAGTCGTTCCCGACAGGTTTAAAGGCTCTGTTGGCCTGAGGTCTTATAATACCTATTGATTAGAATTAAGGCTACTGATTGTTAGTATTAGGACCTATATTTACAGCTACGAAGATTGATTCAAGTTATATATTACAATGATTGACAAACTGTTAAGTTTAAATTACTTAATACAATTAGCCTTAAATACATGAATAAAACATAAACCTAGACAAGATTAGTATCCTACAGGCGTATGTTGCATGATGTATACAATAATTACAAAAAGAATTGTCTGTATGTAATTTATAAACAAGATCTAATTCAAAAGGATTTTTCAGATAAAATAAACAGCATAAAACAATATATAATCCTAATATCCTGATCAGGAGCAGTAAAGAAATTAACCATGGGATCAATTAATGCTAATAGAATCACTACGTGGATACACCTAGATAATATTTAAATAAGTTAAACATTAACCAGATCCATACAGTAATCAACTACAAATCATATAAGCAGCAATGTAAATTGCGAGTTACATGACATGATATATTAGCAAAACTGAAAGCATGAAAATCGATAATTACACAAGAAATGTATGCTTGTAAACTTCTATAGAGAATTTTAACAAACATAATAAAGTATAAAAAGGAAACAACAGGACCAGCAGACACCAAAAACACATGTAGAGTATTCAAACAGTAACATATATAGCAGTATCACCAGTTCGAAAGATTGGGGCTACAGACGGATAGCTGTCCAGAGTCACAAAAATCCAAACCCAGTCTTGTCCTTTTCCCTTCTACCAACTATCGACCCTTATCCCATAAACTTTTAACCATTAAATACAAGTTAATAAGAACAAACATCCTTAAAAGTTTGAGATAACAAGACCGAATTATCCAACTGATTTCTAATTAAAAATGACAAGTGTAACGTGTCATTTTTCAATATAAATAAAATCATCGAGACGATCCATGGGAATCGAAGATTCCAGCGATAAACAACACCTGGCAATCTTGTTATGCGGTCTGGTCCAATCAGTGAGGAGTATAATCTAAAAACAACAATCCAACCTGGACGTAAACAACACCCATAATACCTGCAGCAAATCAAATAATAAAATTAAAACATGAACACAAATAAAAGAATGATAAATCGTAAATAACAAATGAAATGCAATAAACAAATACCTGTACAAGATCATCAAAATTCAAAAACAAATCGATCCAGCATAATCATAAGTTAACTGGTGCATTAAAGACTTGAATGTTGACCCCATTAGAATGATTCGGTGAAGGAGCCCTGAATTGCATGAGCGCGATCTGAGCATTGAGCTCACGCAAATTTTCTTCACTCTTTTCGTTTTCATCTTGCAATTTGAGAACCCTCCTTATGAGCTTGTTCTTATGCTTCCTCAATCATGAAAGCTGCTGACCACTTTCATCAACTTTTGCCCTTAACTCCAAATTATCAGCTTTCATTAAATCCCGACTTGCTACTATATCATTCATCCTGTCTTCCATCCTATGAACCTTGTCTAACAGACAACTAATGAACAGAGGATGAATGGTTTCCCCAGTTACACGAGCAATCGTTGGGGATGCTTTAGCAGGTTTTTCATGTAATCTAGAATCACTCATATGATCAACTAAAACCTCCCGGACTTCTTTATCCACTGCTGGAGGATTGACATGATCAAGGGCATAATCAATTTGCGGCTCGACCGAATGAACATCCACAGGAAAAGAAGGATTTTCGAGCATATCTTTATCAGTCACAGGGTGACCTTTACCAGCTAAATCAGCAACGGACTCAGGATGAACCAGATTGTCGATAACAGACGAAGGAGCCATGATTTCTTCATCGTCAATCACAACCATTTCTACTAGAACCTTATTACTCACGGGGGTTTTGACCATCTTAGATTTTGCCATACTCCTCGTTAGCCTTCTAACAAGCTTGGTTTTGGGTAGATTTCCTCGACGATTCCCAATTTTATCACTACTGTTTGGCGGAGTAACAGGTGAGAGAGATGAAATCTTTCTCATACGCCCAGGACCTATAGGGATTTGAGAACTGTTCACTGGACTACTCATGGGCTCTTTACAGGGTTCGGAACCCTTACGGCTAGGGTTTGACAGAGCTTTGCGTGGAGACAAGAATGGAGCGGAAACTGCACTTCTATGTTTACTACAGTCATCAGGACTGTCAAACATGCAATGACAGAAGGATGAAAAACCGTTTAACTCTATAAACTGCTCCCATGAGCGACCTGACTTCAACAGCTCATGATCAATCAACATTCAAACTAAACCGTGATGGAAAAGACTGTGGCTGACATGTTTAGGCCCCTTCTTTATGGAATTTGACATCTTAAATAAACTGTGCAAATTGTAGTAAGGAAAATTAATAGGAAACCCTATAAAGACAGCCATCAGACGAAGATGATATACGTATGCCGAAGATAACCGGCCCTCACAGGTCAAATATCTATGAATTAACTCAAGCACTGGACGCCATTCCTTAAGAAAATACTTAATTGCCACCCCAGTCCGAAAAGAAACTTCTTGACTCGGGTTCTTTAACAATCGTCTCCATTTGGTTATGTCCATCCTTTGGTATTTAAACCACCTTTGCCTAGATAGAGACAGACCCGTTGCAGCTGCTACGGATCTTTCATCGACCCGAAAACAGAGATCACCAACCTCAACTTGGTAATTAACCAGGGACAGGGAAAAGACTCTGGTAACCTCAGGGTTTGAGTCGGAAAACTTCTCGAAGAACGGCATCCACGCCACATTCCTAAATTTTTCTGCGAGCTCAGGGTTTGAGCTTAATAGGGTCATCTCATAGGGTTCAACCCTCACGACAGGAGCCATCACAGGACGATTATGAATGCATAACCACACACAAAATACGTACCACCATTCGGCCAGAGACAGAAGACCAGGTTGTGAGCACTTAGAACGAAGGCTGAGCAACACCAGGTAATGAGCAGGGTAAGCCATGCACGAGTGCAGGTTATACTTCTGCGGGTTCGACATGAGCGAAATCATCAGCGTTTGGAGTGGTAATGGATTGATAACCCAAATGACGGTTGAAAACTCTAGAACGCTGATAATATCATGATTCAACCCTGACTTAAATGATAGGAAACTTTACATTGTACGTAAAACAGGTGGTCTATTGCCAAGCAGCCATGATATCAGACACGTACCAGAACTTAAATATGACAGGCAGTTCAAGTGTCAGGGTGATGATGACAAGCTGGCTTCGTGATATATGATTTAAGACACAGACTATGCCAAAAATCAATCCGGTGGTAATCCTAATATATGCACTCATATCATAGATTCAACATATCTGGTAAAGGTGGCGGAGTTCATACTATAATCACAAATTATGCACATGAACCTTGAAATAAGACCATATGGAATTGAATCAATATCGACAATGGCCCGGAAACTTAGGATAAGGACCATGAGAGATAAGTCTAGGCTTCGCCAGAGTTAGAAACATCAAACCTTTGACAATTATAGTTTAGACAATGCATGAAAACCATAATAATGAATCCTTGCAAATCATCATGATAAAGAAACCAATAAAATATATCTCTGATATTTTGGGATAATATACATGACTAGGGTTACAAAGCAGGAATAAAAATCGTTAAGAGCCACGTCGTTACTTCCCTAGTATAAATCATCCAAAACAATCACTTCAATATGATAGTCCATTAATCCCATAGAATTTGCGAAGGTTATTAGAAAAAAATAAATTTCAACAAACCAGTAGCTTAATGGAAACCACCATATCAGTAGCTGAAAACTCATTAAACCTGTCCTTTTAAAATTTAAACATTTCATCAAACAAAATGGAATTTTGTTTGATAAAATAATGATTTTAGAAGGCTGTTGAGCAGGGGCACAACAGATGGCGACTTGCTGGATGAAACAGTTATCTCTATTCATTTCCCTGAAATCATGCAAGCAAAGAGATGAAATACTTAATGTAAGCCATTACATAGAGAACATCATTTTAGCACCTCAAACAGATTCAAATATCTCACGGTTCTAAATATTACCCGAAGATTGCAGATTCATTTATTTGATACAAATCAGATTTCTAGCAAAAATCAGTCTGTAAAAATAAAACAGTAAATGGTCCAGTCTTAAAAGATAAAACCTCAATACCACAAGCATAGCCCTGCTTCCAGCAGGCGTCCATAGCCTCGACAAGGTTACTTTAAAACCCACAAACTGCCAGTATCCCATCTGCTAGTGAAAAGTCTACAATTCTGGGCAAGATGAACTGTTACCATTATCTTCTTTTTTCTTTTTTTCGTTTTTTTATTATTAGTCATGAAGGTCATGATTCAGGCTTGATATCCCGGTAGTAATCATGTAAGTCACCAGTCTACACAACAGTAAAATGAACGGGCTCGTGATGAGACCTTTCACCCCTCACAGTTTTATATCCAAAGGTCATTGCCCAGGCTTGGTGACCGGAGACGACAATGCTATTGGATGTAAACTTATGATCCTAAACAGATCGGCTCATCATAAGACCTTCTGTCCTTCAGATGGTTTTTTTCAGATGTTTCAGTCCATCTCGTCCAGAACGTAATTATTGTTAATCCCAAATGAGATTGTCATAGCAGATAGGGAGGCAAGTCTGGTTTTCCTTACGAAAAGGGGATGGCGTAAGAGATTAAAATAGATGACTTTACCAAACACTGCCCTAATCCCTTTGGACAAATTTTTGCAGAAACTGATAGAATTAATTAATATTAACATATTTTATAAGTTGTTGGTAATATTCTGAACAATGAAGATACCATTCTCTGTTCAAGAAGTAAAATCGAATGACAGCTTTCAGGAAAATAATGTCTTTGTGCATGACTTCCAGACAAATTACGAAAAATGAATTTAGTTATCAGTTTGGGGTTTAATGAATCTGTCAGGTTGAACACACAAAAGCAAAATAGCAAATAAAAGGGGGAAAAATACACACAGACGAAAAGCAAAGAAAATAAAATCATTCAAACAAGAACACCACACCAGTGATATATACAAGATGATCCCTTGAGAAGGATCAACAAAAGTATCGCTTGATTAGGTGACCATTTACTGGAAGGTTATCAATGTCACCTTCCAGTGTTTGTAACCTGAAAGTACTGGAACCAAGTTTTTTTGTAATAATAAATGGCCCTAGCCACAGGCATTGGAATTTTGTGTGTTTTCCTTTATCTTCGTGTTCCTTATCCCACTTCAAGACTAAGTCACCCACTTCCAAATATCGACTGACCGACTTCCTAAGGTCAAACCAACGCTTAACAGTCTGCTGGTGCTTTTCAAACTTTTTCCTAGCCACCTCCCTGTCTTCTTCCAGTTTTTGCAAGGTGTTAATTCGGTGCTCCATGGCAGAACAAGGTATCTCCTGCACCGACTGGGCAAGCTGTAAGGAAGGCAAGAAAAAATTAGGGGGTAAGATGGCTTCTTAACCATACACCAGGAAAAAGGGAGAGTTCCCTATAGGAGCTTTAGGGGTTACCCTGTCATCCCATAAAGCGTTCGACAAAGAAGTATGCCAATTCCTATGATGGTTAGCCACAGTACGTTTCAGAATCTTAATCAGATTTTTATTAGAGGATTCTGCTAACCCATTACCCTGAGGGTAATAATTAGCTGAATATTTCAGCTTTATACCTCTATCTAATGCATACTCAGTTAATTTTGCAGAGGAAAAATAAGTCGCATTATCAAATATTAAAGACTCTCGAATACCGAATCTGGTAATAATAAAGGAATCAAGGAAAGATATCACCTGTTTGGAATTGACTACCCTCAACGGGATGGCTTCAACCCATCTAGTGAAGTAGTCTGTGGCTGTCAAAATGTATTTATGTTGTAGTGAAGAGGCTGGTGTGATTGGGCCAACAATATCTAGACCCCATTGCTGAAATGGGACTTCAATGACAACTGGCTGAAGGGGTAAGGCTGCCTTTTTCAGTCTGCCTCCTGCTCTTTGACACTCTTGGCACTTCCTGGCGAAAGAATATGCGTCTTTGAACAATGTGGGCTAGTAGTACACAGCTTTAAGTATCTTATGAGCAGTAGTTTCTCCGCTGAAATGTCCTCCAGCTGGTCCTGCATGTAGTTGAGATAACACATCATCAGCCTCATGTTTTTCTAGAAAGCGAAGGAGAACTCCTTCGAAATTCTTTCTAAACAAAATATTATCAATAAGCTGATAAGGTGCAGATTTTAGTCTTAAATCTCTCTTATGACGTGGGTCTAAATGTTCAGGGGTGGTCCCATGCAATAAGAAGAACTTAATATCATCATACCAAGAATCAGGAGGAGTAGAGATCGGAAAAACTTCCCTTTCAAATAAGGAAGGCTCGCTGAAGAAATGCAGATCTGACTCAGCACTGTCTGTAGACCCAGCTGCTAATTTGCAAAGTCCTTGCCCCCTGACAATCTTTAAAGGTTTTATTTCCAGGTCGTATTCCTGAAGTGCGGTGGCCCAATGTGCTTGTTTTTCACCAAGATCCTTCTGTACCAAGGGATTTCTAATTGCAGAATATGGTACAACGACTTTGGTGTGGGATTTCAGTAAGTAAGGCCTGAAATGTTTAACAGATTTGAAAATAGCGAAAGCTTGCTTGTCCACTTCTGGATAGTTTAATTCTGCACCGTTGAGACCAGAACTCGTAAAAGCGATAGGAGCTTCATTATTTTCCTGGTTTTTCTGTGTCATAACAGCAGCATAAGACGAATCAGAAGCAAACGTATATAAAATGAATGGTTTGGAAAAATCTGGGCTAGTGAGGGTGGGAGCTTCAGCAATAGCTTTTAAAATTTCATGAAAAGATTGCTTCTCGTCAGTATTCCATTTAAACTCAGCATCCTTTCTTATCATTTTCTGAAGCGGCCGAACAATTTCTGTAAACCCAGGAATAAATCTAGAAACAAAATTTATCTTTCCAAGAAACGACTGCATGGACTTCTTTGAGTGGGGCATCAAAATCTGTGAGATGGCACGAGTACGTTCTGTGTCGATATTAATGCCTTGTTTAGAAACAAAAAAACCCAGCAACTTACCTTCTGTCACTGAAAAGATAGATTTCTTAGGATTTAACGAAATCCCATACTTCCTGCAACGCTCAAAGACACTCTTGAGATGAATTAAATGATCAGTCCTATTTTTTGAAAAGATGGTAACATCATCAAGATAAATAACGATGAACTTACCAATCAGACCTCTGAAGGCAATATCCATTGCCCTTTGAAATGTTGCTCTGGCATTTATGAGACCAAATGGCATTTTCCTGTATGCATAGGTTCCCCAAGGCGTCCTAAAAGTTGTTTTCAGCTGGTCAGCTTTAGATACTAACACTTGGTTGTATCCTGAAAAACCATCTAGTAGCGAAAACATTTCAGATACGGAGACCTGTTGCAAGATCTTCTCCATTGTAGGAACAGGGTAGTTGTCTTTATCCGAAACCTTATTCAGGTTTCGGAAGTCGACACATAACCTAATGTCACTGTTTTTCTTCCTTACGGGTACAAGATTTGATACCCATTGTGCATGCCGAACAAGGAAAATTATTCTGGTGGCAAGGAGTTTATTCAGCTCCTTTTTGACAGCTGGTTCTAGGATGGGGTGCATTTTCCTCAATTTTTGTTGAAAATTCTTGGCCTCCGGTTTCATAGGAATGACATGTTGCGTGATATTAGGATCAAATTTTTTCAGGTCACCATACGTCCATGAAAATATGTCTTTAAATTCTTTGAAGAGTTTAATAAAGGCTGTTTTTTCCTGGGCAGTACATGCACTGCCCAGATTTACACATTGAGGGTTTTACTCAGTTCCTAGATTCACAATGTCAGATTGCATGATGGAGCTACCAGTTTTACAATTCCTTGCAGCTTTGAATTTATCCTTTAAGTCATAGAATTTCTCAAGTTTGATTACTGATATTGGAAAAACACTAACCTGATCGAGAGATTCCTGAACTGAAAAAGGATTATGTATTACCGTAAAATTGTGTAGGTCCTCATCGTGAGTCATCTCGTCCAAAACCGCATCCTTAAAGGTATCTTTAAGAGTCAGAAAATCGATTAATTGCTGGTCGTCATTGAAGACTCTCCAATTTGCTATGTTGTCAGGTATAGAAGGCCTGAACAACAATTCAACCGAGAAAGCATCAGTAAGGATTCCTTTAGATGGAATCAATCTTGAAGCAACGTTAGCTAAAAGATCAGCTTCCTGATTTAGATAACGAGGGATGGAACTAATGTTAAATGCTTCAAATGCTAATAGTAAATTCCATACCTCAGCTTGATAATTTCTCAAGTGTCCAGCTATGCAGTGTATTGAATTACGTACCTGACGAACAATAATCTCAGAATCTCCTAAGACTACCAAGGCTTTGGCTCCCAAGTCAATCGCTTTTTTCAGCCCTTGAATGAGGGCTTCGTATTCAACGATGTTATTGGTGCAATCGAATTCTAATCTGCAAGCAATGAAGTACCTTTTACCATAAGGATCAATCAGTAAGCATCCTGCACCGGCTCCTTCTTTTGACTTGGAACCATCAAAGTAAAGAGACCAACAACCGTCATTGAGATCTAAATGTGGTGTATCTGGAACTGAAATTTCCGCTGAAACTTGTGTAAGACAAATTTCAGACTGCTGGTTTGAATCTGG
>LPNX010980815.1:160253-177588 GCA_001517045.1 Pseudotsuga menziesii | reverse complement strand
AAAATGAATCAGCCATGTAGTTACCCATTATGGTATCAGTGAACAAGACTGGTTCATTTGAGTCATCAATTTCAGTGACGGTATGTTTCATGTACCGTTCTCGATTGATTCTAATTTTATTCAGGCGACCCTTATGAGATATCCACAGGTGTGACCAGTCTGTGGAAAAATACCCATCGAGTTTTTGTGACCAATATTTGCTAAGAAACAAACCATATGCTTCAGGGATGTCAGCGACAATAATATCGATGATAAAGTGCACCTGAGGATTCAAAGCCAAACTTATTAACACTTGCTTCAACTTACCTATTACTTTTACATTTGAGCGATCAAGCTGTACGATACTTGTATCACAGGGTTCGGGGACATCATTAAGTTTTTTACATACAGAGTAAGGCATCACATTTTTAGAGGCCCCTGAGTCTATCATACAGTTATGTACTTTACGATTAAATATTTCAAAGGTAAGTAAAAAGGGTGGAGTTGAAGAATCGGAAATCTTGCCTATGGATGATGCATTAACTGAAGCCTTTTTCGAGTTATCCTTATTAATGGTAGAATTATTTTGATTGGAAGGAGTTTTACCAGATTTACTTGAGCAAACTCCTAGCACCATTTTATCTCGAATCATAGGTATCTTTAAGAGTTCATATAGACAAATGTTGGCTCTTCTTTTCTTCAAGTCTTCGATCAAATCATATTCTAACTCAAGGGAGTGTGCAGACTTACTGTTTGCAGGATGATCTTTGTTTTGGACAGCTGAACTATTATCTGTAACAGTTGTAGCAGGTTCAATTGAAGGCTAGTCTTTTTTACTTCTGGTGCTGTACTGATGCTGATTTACATTGACAACCACCACATCTTCATCATCAGTTAATTCTGACGTGTCCCAGAAATGACTGATGACATGGGGTGGTTTATCGTCATTGTCATCATTCGTTTTTTGGTTATCTTGAGAGCTCTGTCCAGAAGGCTGAGTTTCATTTTCAGTGGATGTTTCTAGATCTGAAAATATTGATTTGAGGAAGCTATTGAGTTCCTCAATGCTGTTGGCTTCAGAGGGTGGAGTTTGTTTTGCAGCTGAATTTTGAAAAGGTTTTCTGAAAAACTGTTTAGGTGGTTCTTTATTTGCGGTATTTTCAGAAGTACACTTTTTTAAATCTATGATCTCATTAGACAGTTTTTTAATGACTCTTTGTAAACTGTCAAGATCTAAGGCATCTTGGCCCCTTTTGTCAGAGCTTTTGGCCAGACTGTCAGTCTTCTTCCAAGAAGAAGATGCTGAATCATTATCTACCCCGGGATTTGCTTTTGTGGCATTCGCATCCTTTTCAACTTTAATTGCTTCTTCAAAGTTTTCAGTTAGGGTAAGTTTGGCCTTCTGCCTGACAAACATGGATATCTTTCCCAGTAAGGCTGAAGTGTAGAATTCAATAGTAACGTCCTCAGTAGGCCTCGAAGTAGAGGGAATCCTATTCCTTAAGGTCAGAAAGCGTTGGTTAAAATCTTTAACCTTTTCTTTGGGGTCCATGCGAATTCTAGATAATTCCGAGACTAAAATAGCAGGAGTCTTGTCATCTCCAAACTTGTTTGTAAATGCAAGATCAAATTCGTTCCAGCTAGTAATGGAACCAGCTGTAAGTGAAAAGTACCACGTTGATGCTTTTCCCTCAAACGTATAAGGGAAAAGCCGATAGACCACATCTTCATGTTCTACATCCAAGAGTCGAACTGCCAACATAAACTTTTTTACATGATCTTCCGCTGGCTCTTTCAACTCAGGATTGAACTTAGGCAATAATTTCTCAGGATGTTTAGGTAAAGGGTACTGAACGCCAGGGATGGCCACTGCATCCTGAGCTAGCCATGGCATGTTAGCATTGGGATTCGAGGGATTTGCAGCTGCCATGTTTCTTGGAGTTGGAGGTGGTGAAGGTGGTGTTTGTAAAACACGAGGAGTAGAATGAGGCAGTGATGGTGGTCGACGAGACCCTCCTGAAGCAGGTGGTCCTGCAAAAGAAGAAGCCTGGTTGATGCCTATGGAAGATTGTTGTCTCTGCGGATCGGGATGAACACCTAAAGGCTGTTCTTGTTCTCCCAGAAATGACTCAGGATGACGAGTACGAGGACGAGTAATCTACAGAAGGGGTAAATCAGTATGCTGTCGCCCAGTAAGGTTTGAATAAGCTCTTGTCAGAATTCTATGAGATTCATTTAAGGCTTGTTCGTACTGGTCTATTTCTTCAGGTAAGTGAATACCGGGAGAATTGAACTGAGAGATCAGATTTCGAACAGAGTCGCTCACTGGGGTTTCATTTACTCGTGATGAACGATGAGAGCGTGGTTGTGCAGTAGGTTGTATTTGAGGGGTAATTGGCTGATTAAATTTGTTTACGGGGTTGTTTTCATCAGCCATTGGCTTACGCTGGCCCTCCTTCTAGCGCCATTGTTGACGGGCGTATCTGGGTAAGCCCGAAACGGGGGAAAACGACCCAGACCGGGATCCTTAGGATAGGCTCCAAGCTATTTGGGGTAGTCGTTCCCGACAGGTTTAAAGGCTCTGTTGGCCTGAGGTCTTATAATACCTATTGATTAGAATTAAGGCTACTGATTGTTAGTATTAGGACCTATATTTACAGCTACGAAGATTGATTCAAGTTATATATTACAATGATTGACAAACTGTTAAGTTTAAATTACTTAATACAATTAGCCTTAAATACATGAATAAAACATAAACCTAGACAAGATTAGTATCCTACAGGAGTATGTTGCATGATGTATACAATAATTACAAAAAGAATTGTATGTATGTAATTTATAAACAAGATCTAATTCAAAAGGATTTTTCAGATAAAATAAACAGCATAAAACAATATATAATCCTAATATCCTGATCCGGAGCAGTAAAAGAAATTAACCATGGGATCAATTAATGCTAATAGAATTACTACGTGGATACACCTAGATAATATTTAAATAAGTTAAACATTAACCAGATCCATACAGTAATCAACTACAAATCATATAAGCAGCAATGTAAATTTCCAGTTACATGACATGATATATTAGCAAAAATGAAAGCATGAAAATCGATAATTACACAAGAAATGTATGCTTGTAAACTTCTACAGAGAATTTTAACAAACATAATAAAGTATAAAAAGGAAACAACGGGACCAACAGACACCAAAAACACATGTAGAGTATTCAAACAGTAACATATATAGCAGTATCACCAGTTCGAAAGATTGGGGCTGCAGACGAATAGCTGTCCAGAGTCACAAAAATCCAAACCCAGTCTTGTCCTTTTCCCTTCTACCAACTATCGACCCTTATCCCATAAACCTTTAACCCTTAAATACAAGTTAATAAGAACAAACATCCTTAAAATTTTGAGATAACAAGACATAATTATCCAACTGATTTCTAATTAAAAATGACAAGTGTAACGTGTCATTTTTCAATATAAATAAAATCATCGAGACGATCCACGGGAATCGAAGATTCCAGCGATAAACAACACCTGGCAATCTTGTTATGCAGTCTGGTCCAATCGGTGAGGAGTATAATCTAAAAACAACGATCCAACCTGGACGTAAACAGCACCCATAATACCTGCAGCAAATCAAATAATAAAATTAAAACATGAACACAAATAAAAGAATGATAAATAGTAAATAACAAATGAAATGCAATAAACAAATACCTGTACAAGATCATCAAAATTCAAAAACAAATCGATCCAGCATAATCATAAGTTAACTGGTGCATTAAAGACTTGAATGTTGACCCCATTAGAATGATTCGGTGAAGGATCCCTGAATTGCATGAGCGCGATCTGAGCGTTGAGCTCACGCAACTTTTCTTCACTCTTTTCATTTTCATCTTTCAATTTGAGAACCCTCCTTATGAGCTTGTTCTTATGCTTCCTCAATCATGAAAGCTGCTGACCACTTTCATCAACTTTTTCCCTTAACTCCAAATTATCAGCTTTCATTAAATCCCGACTTGCTACTATATCATTCATCCTGTCTTCCATCCTACGAACCTTGTCTAACACACAACTAATGAACAGAGGATGAATGGTTTCCCCAGTTACACGAGCAATCGTTGGGGATGCTTTAGCAGGTTTTTCATGTAATCTAGAATCACTCATATGATCAACTAAAACCTCCCGGACTTCTTTATCCACTGTTGGAGGATTGACATGATCAAGGGCATAATCAATTTGCGGCTCGACCGAATGAACATCCACAGGCAAAGAAGGATTTTTGGGCATATCTTTATCAGTCACAGGGTGACCTTTACTAGCTAAATCAACAATGGACTCAGGATGAACCAGATTGTCGATAACAGACGAAGGAGCCATGATTTCTTCATCGTCAATCACAACCGTTTCTACTGGAACCTTATTACTCATGGGGGTTTTGACCATCTTAGCTTTTCCCATACTCCTGGTTAGCCTTCTAACCAGCTTGGATTTGGGTAGATTTCCTCGATGATTCCCAATTTTATCACTACTGTTTGGTGGAGTAACAGGTGACAGAGATGAAATCTTTCTCATACGCCCAGGACCTATAGGGATTTGAGAATTGTTCACTGGACTACTCATGGGATCTTTATAGGGTTCAGAACCCTTACGGCTAGGGTTTGACAAACCTTTGCATGGAGACAAGAATGGAGCCGAAACTGCACTTCTATGTTTACTACAGTCATCAGGACTGTCAAACATGCAATGACAGAAGGATGAAAAACCGTTTAACTCTATAAACTGCTCCCATGAGCGACCTGACTTCAACAGCTCATGATCAATCAACATTCGAACTAAACCGTGATGGAAAAGACTGTGGCTGACATGTTTAGGCCCCTTCTTTATGGCATTTGACATCTTAAATAAAATGTGCAGAAGGTAGTAAGGCAAATTAATAGGAAACCCTATAAAGACAGCCATCAGACGAAGATGATATACGTATGCCAAAGATAACCAGCCCTCACAGGTCAAATATCTATGAATTAACTCAAGCACTGGATGCCATTCCTTAAGAAAATACTTACTTGCCACCCCAGTCCGAAAAGAAACTTCTTGATTCGGGTTCTTTAACAATCGTCTCCATTCGGTTATGTCCATCCTTTGGTATTTAAACCACCTTTGCCCAGACAGAGACAGACCCGTTGCAGCTGCTACGGATCTTTCATCGACCTGGAAACAGAGATCACCAACCTCAGCTTGGTAATTAACCAGGGACAGGGCAAAGACTCTGGTAACCTTAGGGTTCGAGTCAGAAAACTTCTCGAAGAACGGCATCCACCTCACATTCCTAACTTTTTCTGCGAGCTCAGGGTTTGAGCTTAACAGGGTCATCTCATAGGGTTCAACCTTCACGACAGGAGCCATCACAGGCTGATTACGAATGCGTAACCACACATAAAATACATACCACCATTCGGCCAGAGACAGAAGACCAGGTTGTGAGCACTTAGAATGAAGGCTGAGCAACACCAGGTAATGAGCAGGGTAAGCCATGCACGAGTGCAGGTTATACTTCTGCGGGTTCGACATGAGCGAAAGCATCAGCGTTTGGAGTGGTAATGGATTGATAACCCAAATGACGGTTGAAAACTCTAGAACGCTGATAATATCATGATTCAACCCTGACTTAAATGATAGGAAACTTTACATTGTACGTAAAACAGGTGGTCTATTGCCAAGCAGCCATGATATCAGACATGTACCAGAACTTAAATATGACAGGCAGTTCAAGTGCCAGGGTGATGATGACAAGCTGGCTTCGCGATATATGATTTAAGACATAGACTGCGCCAAAAATCAATCCGGTGGTAATCCTAATATATGCACTCATATCATAGATTCGACATATCTCGTAAAGGTGGCGGAGGTCATACTATAATCACAAATTATGCACATGAACCTTGAAATAAGACCATATGGAATTGAATCAAGATCGACAATGGCCCTGAAACTTAGGATGAGGACCATGAGACATAAGTCTAGGCTTCGCCAGAGTTAGAAACATCAAACCTTTGACAATTATAGTTTAGACAATGCATGAAAACCATAATAATGAAACCTTGCAAATCATCATGATAAAGAAACCAATAAAATATATCTCTGATATTTTGGGATAATATACATGACTAGGGTTACAAAGCAGGAATAAAAATCATTAAGAGCCACGTCGTTACTTCCCTAGTATAAATCATCCAAAACAATCACTTCAATATGATAGTCCATTAATCCAATAGAATTTGCAAAGGTTATTAGAAAAAATTAAATTTCAACAAACCAGTAGATTAATGGAAACCACCATATCAGTAGCTGAAAACTCATTAAACATGTCCTTTTAAAATTTAAACATTTCATCAAACAAAATGGAATTTTGTTTGATAAAATAATGATTTTAGAAGGCTATTGAGCAGGGGCACAACACATGGTTAAATGCAATAATTCTTGAGGTGGTTGTTCTAGGCATATCCAGTGAAGGATCGAACTTGTGTATCCTTTAAACCCATATGTACTTCTTAGCAGATTTAAGAAATATTCCCTAAGTTTATCTTTAGTTTGTAGCACTATTTAGTTTGTAGGCATCTTCTTTTAGTAACCATTCATGAGTTCTTCTCTTACCATCCCATTGCTGAACAAAATTACCTCATCAATGAATAACAAAATTTATGTAGCAACACACACATCCTCAATTGGATTCTACAACTATTTCTTAAACACATCCCTTATTCCGTGTCCATATCAATTTTAGGTTATTAGGTATGCATCAATGCATTATGTTGTTTTCTAAGACTCTTTTGCAGACCACTTTAATAGATTACGTAACTGTTTATGATATTTTGTTTCCTGAGGACGGTATATTTTTGTGCTTATTAGTGTGTTTGAAAACTTAAATTGGATTTTAAGCTTGAATGTCTTTGGATCTTATTGTCTTTTATTAGAATTACAAATGATCAAATCTATGTGTTAATATTGCTCCTCTTCCCAATTCTTAAAGGGTGTTAGCTCAATGGAAGAGTGCCTGTTTTACAAGCAGGAGGTTGGTGGTTCTATTCCTCCATGCCCTGATGATATTGGAATGTATTTATAAAGGTAAGAAATGTAGTAGTGCAAGATGGATGCAATATTAGATGCAGATGCAAAACAAGATGTAAAAGTGGATGTGACACCAAACACAAAAGTGGATGCAAAAGTCAACCTTATGTCAGATGCAAATATGGACACAAAAATGGATGTCACACAACAAAAAATTGGATGTAAAAAGAGACTCAACACTAGACACAATTAATGACTCAAAACTAGATGCAATACTAGGTCCAAAACTAAACGCAACAATAGATGCAAAAGTGGACTCCTAACTAGACATAAAATTGGACATAAAATTGAGCACAAAATATGGTGTATCGATGGACATAAAACTAGGTGTAACACCAGGTGCAAAAATGGAAGGAACACTTGGCGCAAACAAAAACCTAAAATGAGACACAATATTGGATGCAAGATGGGACAAAACATTGGATGTAAAACTAGACATAATATTGAATGCAATATTGGATGCAACATCGGACACAAAACTAGATGCAATATTAGATACAAACATAGCTACAAAACTAGGCGCAACACTGGGTACAACATTGGGCTCAAACATAGATGCAAAAAAAGACATCAACCAGGATGCAACACTAGGTTCAAACCTAGATGCAAAATATGACATAAAATGAGATGAAACATTAGACACAAACATGGATACAAAAAAATATGTAAAACAAGATACAAAATTAGATGCAAATGGGGATGCAACATTATAAGTAAAATTGGATGCAAAACTAGATGCAACATTCGGCCGAAAATTGGATGCAATCCTAGATGCAACGTTAGATACAGAATTGGACACATAATTTTATGCAAAACATGGTGCAAAATTGGGTGCAAGACTCGATGAAAAACTAGGATCAAAATAAGACGCAAAATTGGATGCAAAATTGAGTGTGAAACTAGGTGCAAACAAGGATGTAACAAAGGACACAAAAAAAGATGCAATAGAAGTTGCAAAATTGGGCGGAAATAAATGTGTAACAAAAGATGTAAAAAATTGGGCGCATAAATGGATGTTAAAAAAGAAAGGAAAAAATATGCAATAGATGGCATTTTACGAAAATGTACAATAGCACCAAGTTTAGCGCCAGATTGTTCACCACAATTGGGAAAAAATTACACTAAAATCCAGCGCTAAATCCAATTTTTGTTGTAGTGTTACCTCTAGGATCTTATGTCTTATTGATAGGAATGGACTCATTACATAAACATAGAGTTATTTTAAACTACTATGATAAAACATTCTCATGCTTGGATGATAAAGGTAATACTATTCTTATAAAAGGAATTCCTAGGATAGTCACGATAAGAGAAATGTCATCCTTACAAATGAAAAGATTAGTTCATAAAGGATGAAAATTTTTGTAGTTTATGTAATGGATGAAAAATAGAAAAATAATCAACTTAAAATAGAAGATACACCAATTTTAAAAGACTTTAAAGATATATTTTCAGAATAAATTCCTGGACTACCTACGAAAAGGGATATGGATTTTATGATAATTTGGAACTAGGGATGATACTAACATTAAAGGATTCTTATCAAATGAATATAGTAGAGATTACTTAATCAAAATCACAAATACAAGAACCAATCGATAAAAAATACATTCGAACTAGTGGATCCCCTTGGACAGCACCGATTTTATTTCTAAAGAAACTTAGATGGCACTCTAAGATTCTGTATAGATTGTAGATAGTTAAACAAAATGACAATTAAAAATTGATATCCTTTTTGTCGGATTGACAATCTATTCGATCAATTTTGAGGGGAATCAATCTTTTCAAAAATAGATTTAAGATCCAAATACCATGAAGTATGGATCAAGGATGAGGACATCTTAAAAAATATTTTAGAACCATATATGATCATTATGATTTTTTTAGTAATTCCATTTTGGTTAACAAATTCCCTGATAACTTTTATGTCTTTAATGCATAGTATACTAAGAAAATACTTACATAAATTCATAGTCATGTTCATCAAGGACATATTAATCTATTCTAAAAATAAACAAGAGCATGAAGAACACTTAAAAATAATCTTACAAATGTTAAGGGAACAACAACTATTTGCTAAGTTTAGCAAATGTGACTTCTTCAGAGACATGATTTAGTATCTAGGGAACGTGGTGTCTAAGGATGGTATATTAGGCAATCCTGATAAAATTAAAGATATAACTGAATTGCATGTTCCAAAGAACGTAAGCAATATAATATTGGTAATGGGGATTACTTGCTACTACCAAAAATTCATTGAAGTATTTTCTAAGATAGAATACCTTATAACTTCATTAGAAAAGAAAGGTAAGAAATTTGATTGGAGCGAAAAAATGTACTGAGAGTTTCAATAAATTAGAACACTTGTTAATCACATCCCCTATTTTAAAAAATTTTGATCCTTTTAGATATTTTGTTGTAAGTACAAACATATGTAAAGAAGGTATAGGCAGAGTACTAGTTCAACAAGACTATGTCATAGCCTATGAGTCTAGTAAGTTGAAGAAACACGAGAACAACTACGCTACTTGTGACCTAGAATTAGCTGCTATCATTCATGCACTAAAAATGTGGCGACACTATCTCATCGGAAGGAGATTTTTATTAATGTATGATAATATAAGTCTGTCACATCCCCACCCCTCTACTAGAGAGAGGACACAACTATGTTGCTGTTAATATGGGAAATCTAAGGCCAATAACGTAATATAAAATGCATTGAACTTAAAAGCATACACAGATTTGTAAAACATTCAATATACAGCAGAAGCAATTACATTTCATTCAAGAATTCAACACATTAGACATGTTAATCATATGTCATCAAGCTAATACAAATGCAAAGATTAACAGAAGAGATCATTATCTTGAAATAATCTTGTCCCGCAACCAGTTATGTTGTTGCAATGTTCCACCCAACCATAGGGCATTGTGCTCATCAATCTCTTAGCAACATTGTCACCATTGAGTTGGGCATGATTCCCACATAGAATAAGGGAACACTAGAATGCTCACACATAGCCAAAGGTATATCAAAATCCATACAAGCCAAACACAGTTGAGTTTATCAGGCTTCTAGGGAGGTGGAAGGATGAATTTCTAAGCTAGTGACCTCAACGACAGAGTTATGGACACTTACACCATATCTGGATTGAATTCTAAACATCTACACACACAACATGAGGAAGCATTCCCTTCTATGCTACACAGTCTCTCAAGCTATGCCTTCCATTCCAGTGCTATTCAGGGTGTGCAAAGAAGAAAACCAACCCCTCTAGATCTGTCTGTGAGGTTCCTTCCTACACTAGGATTATCAAGCTAGTTCATACCCAATTCCACTCCAAACTAGTTCAGACCAAAACAAAATATGCACCCACAACAAGATACATGTTTTGGGATTGATAAAAAATGGTTTTGGCAACAAAACAAATGGGTAAAGTGGGAAAATCAACCCCTGCGTGAGAAATTTGAACTCAACAACTATTCTGGGTAGTTTATGAGCCAAAACGATTGCTATGAACCCAAAAATGGTGAATCCTTGATGGCCATTTGCTCAACAACACAAAAATGAATTTCTTGGGCACGAAAAATGAGGAAATCGACAGGAAAATGTAAGGAAGACAACTGAATCATATAGGGAATTAGAAAAATGACCTCCCATTCATGGGGAAAAATAAAGTAAACAACCAAAAATGAGAACGAATACACACAAGAAGCTCTATATTCCTGAGAGATCTCACGTGAATGAGAGAATGGGTGACGAAAAATGAAAACGTTAATGCATGCTGGAATGGGTAGACGTTTTTGGGTTTTTACTTTCCTAAGGAGTCAAAACGTGTTTGTCAAAAATGGGTGCTTTGCCCAATTCGAAATTTTTCGCATACTCTTTCCATTCCCATGCAATTACTACCTCAACCAATTTCTAGCAGAAATAAATGATTGGGGGAAAAGACAAGAAATGGGTAGTTGACAGTTTTGATGGGTTCTCGAAATGACATTTGGATTTTCCCCATTTGCTCAAAGGTTTGAATATCCCCCACCCCCTTATCCTTGGGAAATCATGTCTCCATCTCTTTAATGTTTCATTAACATAGATGGTTGTGAGTATCTTAATTCAATTGCATATTTACATGATGTCAAAAATTATAATGTGCCTCGCTAGAATGAAATACCATCGGCAACAATTTTTAATTGTTGAAACATAAAATGCTAAATCAGTGATGGGTTTTTTTCCTTCAGCTCTACACCATGATTAAATACAATATTTACATCACATAAATTTTTAATGCAAACGGGGTCAAAACCGAGGTGTTACAAATTCTAAAATACTTGTTTTATCAATAAAATCTTAACGCTAGACAAGCTAGGTGGTTATCATTTCTAAGCGAATATGATTTTGAAATAAAACATATAAAAAAAAATAGAATAGGATTGTATATGCATTAAGTCATCTTGCAAACATTCTATATGCAAGCAACAACTATGAATCATATTTAGAAAATAAAATTTAAAATGTAGAAAAATATGACAAAGAGTTAAAAAAAATTGCAAAAAATGACATGAATCGAATAAAAACATATTTTTGTATGAAAAGAAGGGGATTATTATTACATGAAGGTATATTATATATACCAAATTCAATGGATATTAAATTAATTGTTATGGATGAATTACATAAAATACCGTATTCAAGACATCCCCGATATCAGAAAATGATTAGCATGACTAGGAGGATTTATTTTTGCCTAATATGAAAAAGAAAGTAGCAGAATATTTAGCATGCCGCATGGAATGTCAATAGTTAAAGGCTCAATGCCAACATCCAGCAGTATTATTATAGACATTACCCATTCCACAATGGAAATGATAAATTATCAGCATGGATTTCATAACTAGCTTGCTTAAGAATGTTAGACAACATGAATCAATCATGGTCATAGTGGATAAGATAAGTAAGGAAGCTCACTTTATTCTCGTAAAGTCTACTTATAAGGATGTTAACATTGTTGATACATTTATGAAAGAAATTTTTAGGTTGTATGGGGTACATACGATTGTGATATCAGACAAAGATGCAAAATTTACAAGAAATTTTTGGAAAGGTTTATTTAAAGGATTAGACACGAATTAAATTTTATCACCGTATATCATCCCCAAACTGATAAGAAAATAGAAAGAGTAAATCATGTCTCGGAATACATGCTTAGAATGTACATAATGGATAAACCAGGCAAGTGGGAAGATTACTTGCATTTGGTAGAATTTGTGTATAACAACCACTTCCAAGTTTCATATGGATTAAGTCCATTTGAGATTCAATATGGACAAAAGTGTAATACTCTAAATCTTTGAGCATTCATGTCGACAGATTAATGTTAGGATTTTAATTATTAAAATATATGGAACTAATAGTGGAACAAGTAAAACATGATTAGAAGGCTACCCAAGATAGGAAAAAGAGTTATGCTGACTTAAAATGAACTCCACGAGAGTTCCAGGTAAGATAAGATGTTTATGTAAAGGTAAAACCCAAGAAAATCTCTCTAAGATTGGGAAAATACTAAAAATTGGCACCCTGTCAAAACCCCAAATTTTCACAAAAATTAAATTTTTTTAATGTAACATAAATTGTCTATAGTTGCAGTTTGATAACTACTTGCAGCTAGCGAAAAAAAATCAAATAGTTAAAAAAAGAAATGATTAACTTTATCCACATAAAAACTAATACTACTTTAATTTTGATATGTTATGTAAATGACCTTGTTATCACTCCAAGAAACTACTTAGTGGTTATGGCTAAGTATGACCGGTAACTTGAGAAATCATGTTTTTTGTGTTTTGAATACTTTTCAGTAGGTGGATCAATGGGATACTAAGATGGCACAATGGAGAGATTACCTATCAGGATAGCTTAATGAACCAGTGCTTTTAGGAGCTGTAAATCAGATGCCAAATAACAGAAAAGGTATGAAGAATATTACTTAGACAACCAAGTACATTGAAATGCAGGGTTTAAATAACCAAGTACATAAATAATGCAGGGTCACACTAAACAATAAGAAATTCCTCCATTCAAATCATGAGCATAAGCTGAGCTAATTAAAACAGAGTGCAGAATAAAGATGGATGAAAAATCTGATTACAGCAGCAAAAGAAGACTGTGATTTTGTATTAGAATAGGCAATCAAAACATAGGCCAAATTTCTCCAAACTTGAACCTTTAGTTCAGTCTCAGTCTTCAGGCTTTATAGCCTTTACAAAGTAGTTCCAAGATCCTAAAAACCTGGATCTGTTTGAGTTAACACCAGTAAACTAAAACAGCAAATGCAAAACATAGGGAATGATCCCTCAAATCAAGGGAATGATAATGTGTTGTCCCTTCCTTGTGCTTGATAGTCGATGAAGTGGAGTTAGCCCCCAAGGCTCGGTGGTCTGAGTTTGGCGCACAACAAACTTGACTTTGATGATGTGGCACTTGAACTTAGAGTTGTTGCCTTAAAAAGATGCTAAAATATAGCAACCAACCCACTTTGACTTTCATTTTTCACAAACCTCCTGTAGATAATGGTAGCATAATTCATAACTTGTTTATTCTGCTCGGCCTCCCGCCATTTCAACTAAAAAATCCGCGATCTGGGCAAAAACTTAAGCGATCTGCGAAAACAGGATTTCGGCAGTTAAGTCTTCTACCAGTTTCACACATTAGCTGCCGAAAGTCATCCTTTTCGGCAGCTAATGAGCTCTTGGAGGCTCGCCTAAGCTGCCGAAACTTGTAGAATTCCTAAAAAAACTGCCTTTGGAAAAAATCAATTTTCTCAACCGTCCGATGTCCATTTTGCATGTTCAAATAGTCAATTTTGATCTACAAATCATAAGCTATCTACTGGTGCTTTCATATTTTAATTTGGAGTTTAGGAAGGCTATCGAAATTTCCCCACAAGATCACATGATTTCAGCAGAAAAATCCTCTTGAGTTATGGTTCAACAATGAAAGAATATCATAACAGAAGACATGACATAATAGCAGGGTATTAACTCAAGATTCTGGAAATAACCAATGGCTATGAGGCACTTTTAATTGATCTGAATTTATGGCTAAAATCTGGGAATAAACTCAAGAACATTTAACCACAGGATCGGTTACTTAATGTGTCATGGAACAGGGCCAGATTGTAGATAGATTTCGTCCAAATGGAACAGAAACTTAACAAGAATAGTGACTCGACTTTGAAAAGCTGACAGGTAGACTTTAGGATTAATTGCAGTCAAGATATTAGGAGCAGAATCCCTCTTCTTAGCAATGGCTGTAGCAGAAAATTTAGGAAATTGTTGCTGAAAACATGTAATTGAAATTGAATGTTGACTCCTGGTTTAATTGGATCACTGCTCTGATAAAAATGCCCTCTGAAATGATGTCTTGCTCGCCTTCTGTCACTAGGCTGGAGAAGAGATTTTAATTGCACTAATACACAAGAAAATCTTGGGACATTTACTCTATTTGAAATGTTGGAGAACTTTGATACCAATGACTTTAGAATGAGTCAACACTCCATAATGATATTACTCCACTCATGTGTGATTATCAGAAAATTAGCATGCGAATTACATTCAGATTCAAGTATCTCATGAAATTCTGTGTAATATGTACAATCTGAAGTGAAGTGACATATATGCTCCCTACATTTGCTTTCGGCAGCCAAAGTTATTTTGACAGACTGTCTTAGCTGCCGAAATAGGCCTGTTTTGCCAGCTAACTAAACTTCCATAGACTTAGTTAAATCCGAAAGCTGAAAATTTTGATTTTGAAGGCCAAGACCCATAGAAATAAAAAAAATTTACCCATTCTATCATCCAAAATGACGGTGGTCAATTTGGGAGATAACATCTGGCTCCTACTTGGGGATGGAATCCTCCCAGTGAGGTTCCGAAGAATCCCAGAACCAAGTAGTTCCAGTAGCCTTTAGCATTGGGCATGGAGTCATCAAGTCTTTAACACTGATCCCTCTGCAAACCTGTATCCCACCTGTAGCTTACATGCAGCCTGCTCTGTTTATTCTTATTCAACAACAACTGAAAATTATCTACGTGCTCATAAGAAGAACTTTATTCTCCTATCTACTCCTACACTAACTAATAGGAGCAGCATGATCAAGTAACACTGGATTTCCAATGCAGCCATGTCAGGTTGTGATTTACAGGCATCTTTGATCTTGACTCGAACAACAAATGAAGCCATATCATGTAGAGAAAAGGTTCGAACAGATGATCAGACCAGCCTTGCTTTATAAAGAAAATTTTAACATTCACATTATTCGTGGATTCCAGAAAAACAGCAATAGGATCAATTAAATAGTAATGGGATACCTCTTCAAGCTTCTGTTCTGATTGTAAATGAAAATAATGTGGCTGGCTATCTTCCTTGATCTCAATGGTGTGTGTAAACTACTCAAGATCTGCTGGAAAAGGTTGCTCAAAATCTGCTGGAGAAACATATCCAATAGATGGCTGATCTGGAGCTTTCCGCTGCCCTTCTTGCAAATGTCTACTGAAATCTATCTTTGTTTGCAAATCTGGAAGATGTGGGCTGCTCATAACATATGTTGCTGCTACATCAACACATCCGGGATCATGATTTACATGTTCTAGCTGAATATTAGAGAGCCCCTGCAAATCTGAAAATTGTAGGTTGTCCTCTTCAAGCTCTGCAGGTCTAACACCGTCACTTGCTGATATTAAACTCTGCTCTTCACTTTTCAAATTTTCAACGTGAACAATCTCCTCTTCATGACAACATAAGTTAGGAGATGCATTTGATATGATGTCAAAAGCATCACTAAGGTTATCATGGGGTGAATCAATGATCTCCTGATCATGATGAAGAGTATTTTCTTCAGCAGCATACTCTCCTTGAAGTTCTACTTTCGAAAGATTAAACTCATGACAACACTCAGGAAAAAGAAGATCAGCTGAATAAATCTTCTCGTAATATGAATTGAAAGCCACATGGAAATCCTTCAGAGAATGGATACTAGCAGTAGGAAGGGATTGACACCATTCACGAGCATTTCCTTCTAAAGAAAATTTGAATAGCTTGATCAAGACATCTTCGTGAACAAAGCCATGTTCAAGCATGCATTGATGAAAATTGAATAAGTGCTCACCGGGATGATCATACTTACTTCCTCTAAATCTAGGAAGATAATCATCCCATTCATTTATAGTTGGCACTGGATGCGGAAAACCAACTATATCTGAAAAATCACAGAAAGCATACCTCTTTGCTAAGATCTTTTCCATTCATACCAGTGGAATCACCAACAGAATTCTGAACAATGGAGTCGCCACTGATTTCGTCATTCATGGAGTCACCAGATAGATGATTATAACCAATAAGTGTCTACCCCTTGTCTATCATCAAAGAGTAGATCTATGTCGTCTCCCAGGAAGATCAGCTTCTCAACTCGCTCCCCAGCAACGGCGCCAATTTGTTATCACTCCAAGAAACTACTTAGTGGTTATGGCTAAGTATGCCTGGTAACTTGAGAAATCATGTTTTTTTTGTTTTGAATACTTTTCAGTAGGTGGATCAATGGGATACTACGATGGCACAATGGAGAGATTACCTATCAGATTAGCTTAATGAACCAGTGCTTTTAGGAACTGTAAATCAAATGCCAGATAACAGAAAAGGTATGAAGAATATTACTTAGACAACCAAGTACATTGAAATGTAGGGTTTAAATAACCAAGTACATAAATAATGCAGGGTCACACTAAACAATAAGAAATTCCTCCATTCGAATCATGAGCATAAGCTAAGCTAATTAAAACAGAGTGCAGAATAAAGATGGATGAAAAATCTGATTACAGCAGCAAAAGAAGACTGTGATTTTGTATTAAAATAGGCAATCAAAACATAGGCCAAATTTCTCCAAACTTGAACCTTTAGTTCAGTCTCAGTCTTCAGGCTTTATAGCCTTTACAAAGTAGTTCCAAGATCCTAAAAACCTGGATCTGTTTGAGTTAACACTAGTAAACTAAAACAACAAATGCAAAACATAGGGAATGATCCCTCAAATCAAGGGAATGATAATGTGTTTTCCCTTCCTTGTGCTTGATAGTCGATGAAGTGGAGTTAGCCCCCAAGGCTCGGTGGTCTGAGTTTGGCGCACAACAAACTTGACTTTGATGATGTGGCACTTGAACTTAGAGTTT
>LPNX010980815.1:135808-160160 GCA_001517045.1 Pseudotsuga menziesii | reverse complement strand
CACTTTGACTTTCATTTTTCACAAACCTCCTGTAGATAATGGTAGCATAATTCATAACTTGTTTATTCTGCTCGGCCTCCCGCCATTTCAACTAAAAAATCCACGATTTGGGCAAAAACTTAAGCGATTTGTGAAAACAGGATTTCGGCAGCTAAGCCTTCTGCCAGTTTCACGCGTTAGCTGCCGAAAGTCATCCTTTTCGGTAGCTAATGAGCTCTTGGAGGCTCGCCTAAGCTGCCGAAACCTGTAGAATTCCTAAAAAAACTGCCTTTGGAAAAAATCAATTTTCTCAACCGTCCGATGTCCATTTTGCATGTTCAAATAGTCAATTTTGATCTACAGATCATAAGCTATCTACTGGTGCTTTCATATTTGAATTTGGAGTTCAGGAAGGCCGTCAAAATTTCCCCGCAATATCACGTGATTTCAGCAGAAAAATCCTCTTGAGTTATGGTTCAACAATGAAAGAATATCATAACAAAAGACATGACATAACAGCAGGGTATTAATTGAAGATTCTGGAAATAACCAATGGCTATGAGGCACTTTTAATTGATCTGAATTTATGGCTAAAATCTGGGAATAAACTCAGGAAGATTTAACCACAGGATCGGTTACTTAATGTGTCATGGAACAGGGCCAGATTGTAGATAGATTTCGTCCAAATGGAACAAAAACTTAACAAGAACAGTGACTCGAATTTGAAAAGCTGACAGGTAGACTTTAGGATTAATAGCAGTCAAGATATTAGGAACAGAATCCCTCTTATTAGCAATGGCTGAAGCAGAAAATTTAGGAACTTGTTGCTGAAAACATGTAATCGAAATTGAATGCTGACTCCTGGTTTAATTGGATCACTGCTCTAATAAAAATGCCCTCTGAAATGATGTCTTTCTCACCTTCTGTCACTAGGCTGGAGAAGAGATTTTAATTGCGCTGATACACAAGAAAATCTTGGGACATTTACTCTGTTTGAAATGTTGGAGAACTTTGATACCAATGACTTTAGAATGAGTCGACACTCCATAATGATATTACTCCACTCATGCGTGATTATCAAAAAATTAGCATGCGAATTACATTCAGATTGAAGTATCTCATGAAATTCTGTGTAATATCTACAATCTGAAGTGAAGTGACATATATGCTCCCTACATTTGCTTTCGGCAGCCAAATTTATTTTGACAGACCGTCTTAGCTGCCGAAATAGGCCTGTTTCGCCAGCTAACTAAACTTCCACAGACTTAGTTAAATCCGAAAGTTGAAAATTTTGATTTTGAAGGCCAAGACCCATAGAAATAAAAAAAATTACCCATTCTATCATCCAAAATGACGGTGGTCAATTTGGGAGATAACAGACCTACATTCAGTTACTTCTAGCTGTATTGATCATTTGATTTTGTCAAGTAGGTTAGAAGTTATGTTCTAAATTGGGGCCTACTTAGCAATTGCTAACTCAGCTAGATTTCTAGATCTTACAGGTTCAACAGGTAAATTTTTGAACAAGTAGAAGTTTGTTAAAGCGTTAAATCCAGATGTACTTTTTTAGCATATGGAAACTGGTAGAGTAAATTTTGCTTAATAGAGTTCAAGGATACTACGAGATAAAGTAACTTTTCTTTACTTGTTTTGCAACTATGAGAGTATATTAATTTTATGTCGTAATGACCAATATTCTTTCCATACTATATGTCTTTCACCAGCATGTGTTTAAAGTTATAAGCCATTTTTTTCATAATTTTTACTAATGTGAATAGAGCTCATAGTTTTATATAAGATACTTTTACTGAAACAAGTATTACTTCTATTGCTATTGTTGGGATATAATAAACCCACTCATATACTTAGGATAAAATAATTAATCAATAATGATTAATTATTCACCCACTAGCTTAATTAGGCGGCACCTTAAAGTCAATGCATGCCATCTATATCCTAGGAATGATTTATTTCTGATTCTGGGTTCATCTAGAATTAGTATACAGGACCATATAGCAGATTCTGCTTTTTCTGCTTTTTCTGCTTTATCCTGCTTTTCTATGGATAAGATAAAAGCTAGTCAACTAGGAAACTGGGTGCTTTTATTTCCAACCCATCTTCCATTAGTTTTTCTCCATTAGCATATTATTTCCATCTCCTTGACAACTCACTCATGCTTTTGCCAACTCGTGAGGTGCTTGGTATATTGGAAAGTGCTTTAAGGGGTTTATCATAATTAGTAATCCTTCTTTTATGAGCTAGCTTGAGTTTTCTTCATGCAACTCCTTTTTCCTTTATAAGGATGTATTACCTATTTAATAATATCAATTATCATTTATTGATCATTCATTAATGTGTGTTCATTAATTCTTCTTCTTCTCTCATTATGCTAATTCTCTACAATTCTCTGTGAGGTTAATTGTGTGCTTAGATCCTTAGCCAGTTTATGAAATTCCTTATGCCATCAAGGCCTTAGAATTTCTACATGGTATCAAAGCTAAGGTTCTCAAAGTTCAAGTTCTACATGATATTAGAGCTGAGGATATCAAAGCTCTACATGATATTAGATCTTTGAGAGTTCATTAATTAATCCTCCTTTTTCAGATTTGCAGGTTTATTTTGCAGGTTCAACTTCGAATGGATTCAAGACTATCAGTTCCTGTTCTTTCTCCATTCACAAGCTATTTAGAGTGGAAACTAAAGATGATTTCATATCTAAAGAGACAAGGTCTCTATGAGATATCTATTGGAGCTGGTGAAGAATCTTATGAAGAGCCAAGTGACTGGTTGAATGACTGTGATAGAGAAATTGGAGCTATGTGCCAATCTATCTCTCCATGCATGCGCTACCTTTTGATTCTATTGATTCCCCAAAGGATCTCTGGACAACATTGGATAGAGTTTTGGGAAAGGACAATGAGGATCCTTCTAGCTATGTGGAGAGTGCCTCTAGCTCCTCAATGATTTCTCTCTCTCAAGATGTCTCGGCCTCTACAGTCTCTGATGAAGTCGATCATGAAGAAGAAATTTCTCATACAGTTCCTGTTGCTACTACTCTCTTTGATTTGAATGCTTCCTCTTTCAATCAAGAAGCAAATATTGGAGAGCCATCTTTTTCTGTGCCTCCTGAAGTAGAAGATCTTGATTCATCTTCTCATGATGCTGTTGATGAAAAAGAAGTGACTAATGGAGCTGCTATTGCTATTGATGATTCATTCACACATTCAGTGTTCTCTTTGTCTTCTATCATGGATTCTGAGATCCATATGCCAGACCTCTCACACCTTGTGCATGCCTCTTCTCTTGATGGTGCGCAACCCAGTGATTTCCAGGATGCTTTCTTAGCCAAATCAAGTCCTTCCAGTGTTTTTCCACTTACCATACTTGATCCCATGCACTTGTACAACTCCTCCATTGTTCTTGGCACTCATTCTCAGAGCCTCCTTGAAGATTTTGAACATCACTATCTTTCCTCCTCTCATTATTCTACCATAGAGGATTCTTTACCAGTATATTCCCATGAGTCTACTGTTGTGCTTTTTTGTGATCTCTTGGATTCTTTGGAAGCTAGATCAAACCATGGATCCCATTCATTCGCACTCTTTGATCCCATGCCTTCTCTATGTTCCTACATGATCACTTGCACACATCCTCTCTGTGTAAATGAAGACGGAGACATGATACACTCTCTTGGACAGTTATTTCACCTATCTAGAGCTCATTTCATCTCTACTGGTTCAAAGTTGAAGTCATATCATCATCTTGGAGCTGATTACAAGTCTCAAGATCCTTCAATATTGCCTTCACATCATTGGAATTCAGTTGTTCTACATGGTCCCAGGTTCCATCTTGCAGCTGTCTTTGATCCAAGTGAGTAGATTTATCTTCTTCCTAAGAAGAAGATTCCTCCAGACATCAGCATTTAGTTTGGAGCAGCAGCAACACCAGCAGTTCAACATTTTTGGTATTGCTTTCCATGTCCTTCTTGAGGGAGGATTTTCCCCTTGAGGTTTTGCCTCTTTCCTCATTTCTTTGGACAATATAAATTGTAAAAGGGTGACCATAGCTTTATTGCTGGGCCCTCTATGCATATATATTTCTGATTAGTTCAGGAATATCATCATAAAGTCAGGCTTAAAGGGGGGTGTTGGGATATAATAAACCCACTCATATACTTAGGATAAAATAATTAATCAATAATGATTAATTATTCACCCACTAGCTTAATTAGGAGGCACCTTAAAGTCAATGCATGCCATCTATATCCTAGGAATGATTTATTTCTGATTCTGGGTTCATCTAGAATTAGTATACAGGACCATATAGCAGATTCTGCTTTTTCTGCTTTTTCTGTTTTATCCTGCTTTTCTATGGATAAGATAAAAGCTAGTCAACTAGGAAACTGGGTGCTTTTATTTCCAACCCATCTTCCATTAGTTTTTCTCCATTAGCATATTATTTCCATCTCCTTGACAACTCACTCATGCTTTTGCCAACTCGTGAGGTGCTTGGTATATTGGAAAGTGCTTTAAGGGGTTTATCATAATTAGTAAGCCTTCTTTTATGAGCTAGCTTGAGTTGTCTTCATGCAACTCCTTTTTCCTTTATAAGGATGTATTACCTATGTAATAATATCAATTATCATTTATTGATCATTCATTAATGTGTGTTCATTAATTCTTCTTCTTCTCTCATTATGCTAATTCTCTACAATTCTCTGTGAGGTTAATTGTGTGCTTAGATCCTTAGCCAGTTTATGAAATTCCTTATGCCATCAAGGCCTTAGAATTTCTACAGCTATGTCTAGTATCTAAATGTGGTTTTATAAGCATATATATATATATCTAATGTCTTTAAAAGAAAAGCTCACATTAGATTACTTAGCTCCACACTTAATTCTTCTCTAGTAGAGAAGAATTATTAGCTATAGTTATAAATGTTTACTTGCATTAAAAGTCATTGAGCTTAATTTCGACCTTCCAAGTTCATCATGTCACAAATAATGTAGTAAAAATTACTTTACCATATCATTTATTAATATCAATATGTGATACTATTTTTAACCCTGGATGGTCTTACTATCTTTCATTTACTAGGTCTAATCTAACATTGGTGTGATTCATTTAGAGTTTTGGTTCCTCATGGAGACCAAAATATCACCAACTTCCAAGAAGTTTAACTTACACCAAGGCACTATAGACTGTATATAAATGTAAGAGTTATTCTAGTGTGTAGATACTATATATTTTTATTTACATATAGTTGAACTATAAACTAATTTCTTACCCACCAGTGTTTAACACTAGTTCTAACATCATACTCATGCATTATAATGTTCATATAAATGATTATTAGTAGTAATATGAACTTAAGATCAAGGGAAAATACCCTACTATTAATCTTTCCATAGTTATTTTACCAATGCAAGATTCCAAGGTTTTCATAAAATAAGGGTTAACGATGAAATATAGATCTTGTTCTTTACCATTGCTTGAATTTATGGTTTATCATTGTAATGATATGTTTTTGACTTTCTAACTACTTTATCATTGTAGTCACTATTTAAATTATTGGCAATAATTTGGTTTCCCGACAGTGTAATGTAAACTATACCATTCGACCCACTACTGATTGAATTTTTCGGTGGGCACATGGAGCATCCTCCACCATGCAAAGCTCGATTTATAAACTTCAAAGGAAACCCTATCCTCCTCATTTACTTTGAGGGTTTGGCTCTGCATTATCTGGTTTTCTTTGCAGCCATGAGAAGCTCACAGGTTCAACATGTGACAAACCTTACGTTTGTATTTTAGTACTCTATCATTGTGTAGAGTTTAAGAGTTCACTATTTTGAAATCATGGTTTCATTCTGGAAGATTAGGAACACCATGAGGGTGTTTTACTTATCTCTTCCAGTTGTTTAGAGTGTTGGGTGTAGTGTTACCCCTATCTTTGCTCGTGGTTTTCTCCTTCATCAATGTAAACTATAATAAGTACCTTGCTGCCTCTGTCATAGGTTGGGCACGAAGGTTCAATTTTCTGAAGTGCAGTCCTCATTCTGGTTGATTACATCCTCGGCTCTAGTTTTCTTACCTTTAGGTATAAGTTTTACGATACTTTTATTATAAATTTCAAGTAATTGTTATAGTATTATAATACACAGTTTCTAAATAAATCTTCAGTCTTCGATTTGCAGGTTTCCGTTTGTCTTGAATATTGGAAGAATCCTCTCCAACATTGGATTGACCTTGAAACCAAACAGGTAGGCCCCGGTTAAAACATGGCATCTCCCTGCTTGCAATGGTTAAGGGAAAAATGGTTTTCAGTTGGAAAGGAAACACAGCTTTGATTCCTCCATTCTTTAGATGCTTGGTTTTTAGTTATTACTTAGTTGTTGTTACTAAAACCCTTGCCTATTACAGGGTAAATCCATCTACTATGACGTGACTTGTATTTAGATTTTACAACCTTATGGCTAAGTAATATCATACTTTGTTCTTAAAATGTGGAGGTTCTCCAATCTTCATCGTTTTTAATAAGTTACTTTTCAGTTTTGTTTATAAACGCTCGCTGCAATGCTAGGTAATGCCAGCCTTGAGCCGCGTAATGTAATTTGGTTATGTCTTTAACCCTACGGCCTGACAATGTGACACATTTGGTTTTTAAAAAGGATTTTAACCTTGAGCTCTGTCTTGTTTATGCAATAGTTTTGTACTCCTAAATATTATGATTCTGTGTAATTAGGGTCTTTCCTTCTTCAACTGTTAGTGAAGATAAATATTGTTTAAGTTATATTTTGTAAATAATTATTGTTAATGTGAGGACTGTAGATCAACCATAATGTAAAATTTGTATTTTTATACTTAACTATTCATAATATAACAGTTAGGGTTTTAATGGAATGAAACCCTTGTATAAATATACTCTTAATTTATTATTGCTTAAGCTCTTCTTCTTGTTTCTTTGGTTTGGCTATTACAGGTGTGTGGTGATATTTTGACTTGTTAACTGTAAACCTTTCTTGCTTGTTTATAAAAGATATTTGTTTTAACAAAAGACTATAAACAATCTATAGTATATAGACTAATATTCTTGTAAAGTTTATTTTTTTATAATTATTAATGTAAATGGATTATAACTTAAATAAATTAATTTATAATAGATAAATAAATTATTAGGGTTTCAACCCTGAGGTTCTTCCTTCAAAGATATAACCTTGTCTAGTAAATGTAAAATAGTTTCTAAATATGTAAATATTTTTTTTTATATTAGTTATTGTTTATATTTACATTGTTTTCGTTTACTAATTTGTCACATAGAATTTATTCAGAGTTCTCTAAAAGATTAGAAAGTAAACTCTGTAACTATGATGTAGTTTTCTGTTTCCTTTCTGCATTTTATTTAGTTAAACAAGGTAAAAACAGTAAACACAATTAAATCACAACTCTGTTTTTCCTCCATGATATTTAAAACATTAAAATAAAATTACTCTGCTATCTATAGTTACACAATCCTATCTACCATTTTCATTCTCTTATCTACTTAAAGCATTCTAGGTATGCTAGAGTACGGCCTAGTTTCCAGGTGTGGAAAAACACAATTTAGAAATTTATTTCCATTCTAACACATTATTCTCTAAATCCATTCCATTTCTATAACAATTTAATAAAAATACTAACTAAAAATTTCACATACTGAACTATTAACATTCACATAGCGGTTAACTAACATTTATTTAACTACACAGTAAAATAAATTAACATAGAACCTGTTGAGGACAGATGACAATAGATTTAGGAGGTTGTTCCTCCCTACCAATCTCTTGGAGAGTGCTCAAACAATGCTTCCTCAGGAACCCTGAGCTTGTTCCTAGTCTTCTTGGCTGAGAACTGGTGGATAATGTAAAGAGTAGAACCCTTTGTCAACTGACTAGTTCAATATCTCAGTAAACACTCTGTTGTCAGTAGTATGATCTTCAGCTTAAAATCTACAAATAGATCAACCAGCAGTTATCCTCGCAAACACTTTCCAAATTTCCCTTCCATTGAATTTCTTTGAAGTACATTCATTCAACCTGAATGATCGCTTCTCTAGAATGAGCAGCCTCAGCTCTCTTCAATGGGAATTTTTATAAAGATTGCCTAGGTCTTTTAGGTCAGTTTTCATTAATTGAGCCACCTGCTCTAATTCCACTTTCTTGGGGAATCATGATGTCAAATGAAGGGAAGTTGCAACCTACAACAGTTGGAAGTGGTTTGAGGATGTTTCCACATGTCAGTTTGCTCTCCACTTAGTCTTCTTCACCAATTTGACTAGTAAACACTCTTTTAATAGATCTCCTAAGCTGTTGTCTCCTCATTTATTTATTAATAATAAAATATTCAGAATTTACATTAAATATCCTTGACCCTGCTGAGTCATCAATTACAACTTAGCATAAAATTTAACATATTGTCCTCAAATAATAAAAAATTGTTTTTGCAAAATTGGGGCATGTGACATACACACCCCCTTAAAGTATAACATCATTCTCAATGTTATTTATTCTTCGTCCTCAGAATTCCCCTGGAATAGAATTGGATATGCATCCTACATATTACTTTCCAATTCCCAGGTGGCTTCCTCTGGATTAAGGTGCTTCCATTGCACCTTCGCCTCACCAATGGTGCAGTACCGAAGTGTGATCTCCCTCTGCTTGATGATACAGTCTGGTTCCACCAGAAAATATCCTTCTGGTTCCACCTGTATATCATTCCAGTTAACAACATGAGCAGCATCATGAACATATTTCTCTAATACGAAAATGTGAAAAAAATTATAACTCTTAAATTCAGTGGTAATGCTGATTGATAAGCTACTTGTCTAATCTTGGATAGTATTTCAAATGGACCATAGTAACAAGGTTCTAGTTTTGCACAACTACCCAACCTAAGAGAGATCTTTTTGGGTCTCACTTGGATGAACACATGTTCGCCTACCTGAAACTCCTTTGGATTTCTTTTAAGGTCTGCTTGACTTTTCTGTCAGTCCTGCACAATTTTCAAATTACCTTGTACCTGCTTTACAATCTCTTCCATTTCCTTCAATAGTTTAGGACCTAATACTAATCTATCTACTGAATTACTCCAAGAGATAGGAGTATTACATTTCCTTCCATACGAGATTTCGAAAGGACTAAATCTGGCTGATGCTTGATAATTATTGTTATAGGCAAATTCTACCAGATGCAAATAATCCTCCCAGTTACCTGGCTGGTCTTTCACATACATTCTTAGTAAATCTTCTAGTACTTGGTTTACTCTTTTAGTCTGTCCATCTGTTTGAGGATGGAATGAAGTACTAAAATTTAGTGTAGTGTTTAATCCTTTCAACAGAGATTTCCAAAAGTTACCTGTAAATTTAGGGTCTCTATCTGAGATTATAACTTTTGGTATTCCATGCAGTCGAAAAATTTTCTTTAGAAAGATATCAACTATGTTTGCAGCTTTATACATAGTTTTAACAGGTATAAAGTGAGCTACTTTACTTAATTTATCAACCACTACCATAATAGAATCATTTAAATTCTGATTTTTAGGCAGTCCAGTAACAAAATCGAGACTAATTATCTCCCATTTCCATCTAGGAATGGGCAATGGCTGAAGTAATCCAGCTGGGTGTTGATGTTTAGTTTTCACCTACTGACATTCAAAACATCTAGCAATATATTCTGCCAGTTCAGTCTTAATGTTTGGCCAAAAATATTCTTTTCTTAACATAGTTATAGTCTTCTGATAACTTGGATGACCTGAGTATGGAGTTTTATGGATTTCATTTAAAATTAATAACTTAACTTTAGGTACATTAGGTACATATATTCTCTCTTTGTACAGTAAAAATCCTTTTTCATTCAAACTATACCCTTTACTTAAGCTTTATGTTGGATTTATTTCACTTTAGCTTGTAAATTTTGGTAAATTTCATCTTGCTCTACCCCTGCTTCAAGTTGTCCTTCCAGATCTATTGTGTAAGTGTTGATAACTGCTGAAAAGTTCAGCCTTGCATTTCTACTTAATGCATCAGCAACTTTATTTTCTTTACCTTTAATGTGTTGAATTTTGAAATCATACTCACTTAGAAAAGCTAGCCACCTAGCTTGTCTAGCATTTAGATTAGGCTTATCTAACAGATATTTTAGTCCTTTATTATCGGTCATTAGAATAAATTTTCTATCAATTAGATGATGACGCCACATCTTTAGAGCATGTATAATAGTAGCTAATTCCATATCATAAGTTGCATAATTCTTTTCATGAATTTTTAATTTGCTAGACTCATAAGAAATAACATGCCCTTCTTGAGTGAATACTCCACCTAAACCATCATTGCAAGTGTCAGTACACACTGTGAATTCTTTATTTGGATCAACTATTCTTAAAATAGGTGCGCTGGTTAATAAATTTTTTAACTTTTTAAAGCTATCCTCACATTTCTAGTTCCAATCAAATTTCTTTCCTTTCTTCTACAAAGAGGTTATCGGGTTTGCGATCCTCGAAAAAACTTTAATGAACCTCTGGTAATTCCCATGAAGGATTGAACATCAGTTACATCCTTAGGAACCGTCCAATCGCCTTTATCTTTTCAGGATCCACCAAAATCCCTTCCTTAGTCACCACATGACCTAAGTACTGAATTTTATCCTTAAAGAAATTGCATTTACTAAAAATTGCAAAGAGTTGATGATCTCATAACTCTTGCAAAACAATTTTTAAATGTTCTTTATGTTCTTCTTCAGTTTTCGAATAGAATAATATGTCATCGATAAACACAACCACAAACTTATCTAGATACTTATGCATAACTTTGTTCATTAAACACATAAAAACAGCTGGGTCATTAGTAAGCCGGAATGGCATGACGACAAACTCGTAATGACCATATCGAGTCTTGAAAGCTGTTTTAAAGATGTCTTCATCTTTAATCCTAACTTGGTGATATACAGACCTTAAATCAAATTTTGAAAACACCATGGCTCCACGTAGTTGATCAAACATATTATCTATGCGAGGCAACATGTATCTATTTTTAATAGTCGTCTTATTCAACTGACAGTAATCTATGCAAAGTCGCATGGTTCTATCATTTTTCTTAATGAAGATGATAGGTTCCCCCTCAGTCGAATATACTTCTTGTCAATAAGTTATTTTAATTGTGACTTTAGCTCATTAAGTTTAACTTTGTTCGTTTGATAAGGGGCCTTTGAGCTGGGTACTGTACCAGGTACCAGCTCAATGGTAAAATCTAGTTCCCTTTTTGAAGGTAGTCCCGGAATTTCTTCCAGAAATACATCAACATACTCTCTTAAAAATGGTATGTCCTCCAATTTTAATTTGTCTGTTTTATTTAGATTTTCCTCATCGATTATTATTACTACATAAGCTTTACAACCCTTCCTAACATCTCTCTTAAGCTGCAGAGCATAAATCGACCTTATGGTTGTTTTTTCTAGGGATTCCCTTTACACTTATTGATTTTCCATCATTATTTATACCCGTAAAGGTTTTATCATAACAGTTTAAGATCACCCTATGTTTCTCTAACCAATCCATACCGATTAGTATGTCGTAAGAACCAAGAGGTAGTACATTAAGCTTTACGACAATTTCAAATTGATCCATAACTACTGCACATTTCTTTACAAAACAAGTTACCTTCCTTTTTGCACTAGTGGCTAACTGAACCAACCAAGAATTTTCAAATTTTTCCACAGGCAGCTTACATTTTTCTACCAATTTAGGTGAAATATAACTGAGACTAGCTCCTGGATAAATTAAAATAGCTATAGGGGGTTGGTTTATCATACCTTCTACTTCCACCATGGAAGTTTGATAGTCTGTTTGTCGATTCTCCAAGGCTGCATTGATTCTAGGCATAGTCCTTGCTAGGTCTCCAATAGTCATTTCGTCCTGTATGGTATGAATATTACTGACAATCTTTTTCCAATTAGGACATACTAAGGCATAATGTGGGACATTACACTCCCAACACTTTATGGGTTCTTTGCATGCAAAGTTCTTTGTGTAATTACCATGATTATTAGCATATTCTTTCCCCTTTGAATTGTTCTGATTGCTTGGTGAACTATTCTTATTCCCTTGGAAATTCTTGTTGGAAAAAATTATGGCCTTATTATTTTTAGAATTCCAGTTGGGTACAAACTCTTTCTTCTTTTGATCATAATGATTGTTATTCTTTTTGGCCTTCCAATTGGCCATGCTCTGCTTCTTTCGATTCTGTTCATAACAGAAATTGGCTTTCCTCATAGCTTCTTCCAGAGTTTTTGGATTGTCATACTCAATCCTATCCTTGATGTGATAAGGTAAATAGTTGAGGAATCGTTGTACCTTTGGTTTTTCATCTACAAGGTATGGCACATACCTAAGCAAACTTAAAAACTTGTTGTTCGAATATTTCATAGTCATTGAACCTCATTTAAGCTCATAGAATTCTTTTGCTCTCTCTTCATAGTACTGCTCAGATAAAAATTTCTTTTTAAAGTACTTCTTGAAGGTACTCCAATTTATGTTCTTCGCTCTTATTCCCTTCACTCTCTTTAAGTCTTTCCACCAAATATCATCCTTCCCTAAGAGATTGTAGATAGCCATTCTATCTTTTAATTGGTTAGAATAATTATAAATATGGAAGTACTTATTCATCCTAGATAACCAGGATTCCGCTTCCTCCCCCTTTTCACTTTCTCCATTGAATGTTGGTGGTTTAATCTTTTCAAACTCCCCAGAAATTTCCTCATAAGGTTTATATTTTCTCTTTTTATTATAATGGTTTTCATCACTACTATCACTAGTGGAATGAAAATTACGTTGATCACCAAATACCTATGAAGATGAGCTGCTTTCATTTTTAGTCTGTTTAATCTCTTAATATTTATGTTGATGACTTATATCTTCTAAATCATCTCTTTTAACCCTTCCCTTAGTTTGAAATCTTTCTGTTAGGATCTGATTCAGCTCCTCCTAAGCTCTTAGAATCCTTTCATTTTCTCGTTTAACAGAGTCCATTTCAAATATTAAGTCTTTTAATGTTTGTAAAAGTTCTGAGGAATTAGTGTTTATGTCTTCTTATATAGGATCTCTTTGTAAGTTTTCTTGTTCAGTAAAGGGAGATTCCTCTTCTACATATTCCTCCAGTCTTTCCATACCTGTTGTTAAACTTCAGATACAATTTCTCTGTTGAATAACAATAAAAGAAAATAACACAGCAAAAATAATTTAAATTCACTCTTTCATAAAAGCAAGTTGGGATTCATCAAGGCCTAGTGTTTGAACCTTGTGCTTTGATACCACATGTCAAAACCCCAAATTTTCAAAAAAATTAAAATTTTTTAATGTAACATAAATTTCCTATAGTCGCAGTTTGATAACTACTAGTGGCTACCAGAAAAAAATGAAACAGTTAACAAAAGTAATGATTAACTTTAAACACATAAAAACTAATACTACTTTAATTTTGATATGTTATGTAAATGACCCGCATTCAGTTACTTCTAGCTGTACTAATGATTTGATTTTATCAAGTAGGTGAGAAGTTATGTTCTAAACTAAGGCTTACTTAGCAATTGCTAACTCAACTCAATTTTTGTATCTTACAGGTTCAACAGGTAAATTTTTGAACAAGTAGGAGTTTGTTAAAGCGTTAAAGCGAGATGTACTTCTTTAGCATATGTAAACTGCTACAGTAAATTTTGCTTAATAGAGTTCAAGGATACTACGAGATAAAGTAACTTTTCTTTAATTGTTTTGCAACTATGACAGTATATTAAGTTTATGCCGTAATGACCAATATTCTTGCCATACTATATGTCTTTCACCAGCATGTCTTTAAAGTTATAAGCCAATTTCTTCATAAGTTTTACTGATTTGCATAGAGCTCATAGTTTTATATAATATACTTTTACTGAAACAAGTATTACTGCTATTGTTATGTCTAGTATCTAAATGTGGTTTTATAAGCATGAATATCAATCTAATGTCTTTAAAAGAAAAGCTCACATTCGATTACTTAGCTCCACACTTAATTCGTCTCTAGTAGAGAAGAATTATTAGCTATAGTTATAAATGTTTACTTGCATTAAAAGTCATTGAGCTTAATTTTGACCTTCCAAGTTCATCATGTCAAAAATAATGTAGTAAAAATTACTTTACCATATCATTTATTAATATCAATATGTGATACTATTTTTAACCCTAGATAGTCTTACTATCTTTCATTTACTAAGTCTAATCTAACATTGGTGTGATTCATTTAGAGTTTTGTTTCCTCATGGAGACCAAAAGATCACCAACTTCCAAGAAGTTTAACTTACACCAAGGCACTATAGACTATATATAAATGTAAGAGTTATTCCGGGGTGTAAATACTATATATTTTTACTTACATATAGTTGAACTATAAATTAATTTCTTACTCACCATTTTTTAACATTAGTTCTAACATCATAGTCATGCATTATAATGTTTGTATAAATGATTATTAGTAGTACTATCAACTTAAGATCAAGGGAAAATACCCTACTATTGATCTTTCCATAGTTATTTTACAAATGAAAGATTCGAAGGTTTTCATAAATTAAAGGTTAACGATACAATATATATCTTGTTCTTTACCATTGCTTGAATTTATGGTTTATCGTTGTAATGATATGTTTTTGACTTTGTAACTACATTATCATTGTAGTCACTATTTAAATTATTGGCAATAATTTTGTTTCCCGACAGTGCAGTGTAAACTATACCATTCGACCCACTGCTGATTGAATTTTTCGGTGGGCACGTGGAGCAACCTCCACCATGCAAATTTTGATTTATAAACTTCAAAGGAAACCCTATACTCCTCATTTCCTTCGAGGGTTTTCCTCTTCGTTATCTAGTTTTCTTCACGGACATGAGAAGCTCGTAGGTTCAGCATGTGACAAACCTTAAGTCTATAGTTTAGTACTCTATCATTGTGTAGAGTTTAAGAGTTCATTGTTTTGAAATCGTGGTTTCATTCTGGAAGATTAGGAACACCATGAGGGTGGTTTACTTATCTCTGCCAGTTGTTTAGAGTGTTGGGCATTTTGTTACCCCTATCTCTGCTCGTGGTTTGCTCCTTCGTCGGTGTAAAATATAATAAGTACCTCACTACCTCTGTCATAGGTTAGGCACAAAGGTTCAATTTTCCGAAGTGCAGTCCTCGTTCTAGTTGATTACCTCCTCGGCTCCAGTTTTCTTGCCTTCAGGTATAAGTTTTGCCATACTTTTATTATAAATTTCAAGTAATTGTTATAGTATTAGAATACACAGTTTCTAAATAAATATTCAGTCTTCAATTTGCAGGTTTTTGTTTGTCTTAAAGCTTGGAAGAATCCTCTCCGGCATTGGATTGACCTCGAAACCAATCGGGTAAGCCCCAATGAAAATGTGGGATCACCCTGCTTGCAATGGTTAAGGGAAAAAGGGTTTTCGGTTGGAAAGGAAGCGTGGCTTCGGTTCCTCCATTGTTTAGATGCTTGGTTTTTAGTTATTACTTAGTTGTTCTTATTAAAACCCTTTCCTATTGCAGGGTAACTCCAGCTGCTATGCCATGACTTGCATTTAGATTTTACAGCCTTATGGCTAAGTAATATCATACTTTGTTCTTAAAATGTGGAGGTTCTCCTGTCTTCATAGTTTTTAATAAGTTAATTTTTTTTGTTTATAAACACTCACTACGATGGTGGGTAATACTGGCCTTGAGGTGTGTGATGTAATTTGGTTATGTCTTTAACCCTACGGCCTGACAATGTGACACATTTCGTTTTTAAAAAGGATTTTAACTTTTAGCTCTGTCTCATTTATGCAATAGTTTGTACTCCTCTATATTATGATTATGTGTAATTAGGGTCTTTCCTTCTTTGACTGTTAGTGAAGATAAATACTGTTTAAGTTATCTTTGATACTTAATTATTGTTAATGTGAGGACTGTAGATCAGCCATAATGTAAAATTTGTATTTTTATACTTAACTGTTCAGAATATAATAGTTAGGGTTTTAATGGAATGAAATCCTTTTATAAATATACTCTTAATTTATTATTGCTTAGGCTTTGCTTCTTGTTTCTTCGGTTTGGCTATTACAGGTGTGTGGTGATATTTTGACTTGTTAACTGTAAACCTTTCTTGCTTGTTTATAAAAGATATTTGTTTTAATAAAAGACTGTAAACAATGTGTAGTATATAGACTAATCTTCTTGTAACGTTTATTTTTCTTTTAATAATTATTAATGTAAATGGATTATAACTTAAATAAATTAATTTATAATAGATAAATAAATTATTAGGGTTTCGACCCTGAGGTTCTTCCTTCAAAGATATAAGCCTGTCTAGTAAATGCAAAATAGTTTCTAAATATGTAAATATTTTTTTTATATTAGTTATTGTTTAGATTTACATTGTTTTCATTTACTACTTTGTCACATAGAATTTATTCAGAGTTCTCTAAAAGATTAGAAAGTAAACTCTATAACTATGATGTATTTTTTTGTCTCCTTTTTGCATTTTATTTAGTTAAACTAGGTAAAAAAAGGAAACAAAATTAAACCACAACTCCGTCTTTCCTCCATGATATTTAAAACATTAAAATAAAATTACTCTACTATCTACATTTACACAATCCTATCTACCATTTTCATTCTCTTATCTACTTAAAGTATTCTATCTGTGCTAGAGTACGGCCTGGTTTCTAGGTGTGGAGAAGCACAGTTTAGAAATTTATTTCCATTCTAACACATTATTCTCTAAATCCATTTAATTTCTATAAGAATTTAATAAAAATACTAACTCAAACATTTCACATACTGAACTGTTAACATTCACGTAGCAGTTAACTAAGATTTATTTAACTACACAGTAAAATAAATTAACTTAGAACTTGTTGAGGATAGACGACAAGAGCTTTAGGAGGTGGTTCCTCCCTACCAATATTTTGGATAGTGCTTAAACAATGCTTCCTCAGGACCCCCAAGCCTGTTCCTCGTCTTCTTGGCTGAGAACTGGTGGAGAATGCAAAAAGTAGAACCCTCTGTCACCTGACTAGTTCAATATCTTAGTAAACACTCTGATCTCAGCAGTATGATCTTCAGCTTAAAAGCTGCAACTAGATCAACCAGCAGTTATCCCCTCAAACATTTTCCATATTTCCCTTCCATTGAATTTCTGTGAAGTACATTCATTCAACCTAAATGATCACTTTTCTAGAATGAGCATCCTTAGCTCTCTTCAATGGGAATTTTTATAAAGATTGCCTAGGTCTTTTGGGTCAGTTTTCATTAATTGAGCCATCTGCTCTGATTCCACTTTCTTGGGGAATCATGACCCCAAATGTAGGGAAGTTTCCACCTGCAACAGATGGAAGTGGTTTGAGGATGCTACCACATGTTAGTTTGCTCTCCACCAATTTGACCAATAAACACTTTTAACAGCTCTCCTAAGCTGTTGTCTCATCATTTATTTATTTATAATAAAATATTCAGAATTTACATTAAATATCCTTGACCCTGCTGAGGCATCAATTACAACTTAGAATAAAATTTGATATATTGTGCTCAAATAATATAAAAATGTTTTTGCAAAATTGGGGCATGTGACACACCCATCGCGTAAAAATTGGACCAGTGGCACATCAGTTAGAATTACACCCTACAATAATAGTACATAATGTTTTTCATGTGTCTACTTTAAATAAATATGTTCATGATGCTACTCATGTGATTGACTAGAGTGTTATATAGGTTTAACCCGAAGGAGAGTTTCAAGTCGAACCAGAACGTATTCTCGATAGGAGAGAACTTTTTCTCTGGAACCGTACCATCGGACAAGTCAAGGTGCAATGTAAGAACCTTAGTCCAAAGGAGTCTACTTAGGAATTGTAAATTAATATGCGGGAAGCATACCGAGTTCTATTTCAAGATGAAAAAATGAAAGAATGAAAGACAAAGAAATAATAACATCGAGGATGGTGTTAGCCTCTAAGGGGAGGTGTATGTAATACACTAAAGAATTGTTAATTATTTATTACTTGGAATATTTTTTTTAATATTTTGACAATAAAGTCAAATTGAATGTAATGGATTGTTATTATTGAATAATTAAAATACTGAGAGGAATCAGAACTAAAGTATCCATTAAAGGAGTTTTTGTTGACCAAAAAGGGGAAATGAAAAAGGGTGAAACCTATTAAGTGAGAAGTCAAGTGATGCAAGAGGCTCATCAATGACCAAGTCCTAGGAAAAATATTGTATAATAGTATGCCCAACGACTAAGCAGGAGGCTGGAAAAGGATGGGGAAATGATCTACTAATACAAAGAGATTGTGCATTGATCGTATTTTGTCCTTGTGGTTCAACAAACAGACTCAGGGGTTTTGTAGCAAGTAATATTTGGCTACTGTAGGAGTTGGTTGGGAGGAACAACAGCTTCAGTTTTGTTTTCCCAACACTAGTGATAGGTTCCTTAGTAAATTTATTAACTGTTTAGTACTGATAATTATAGTTTGAAAGTAGATTTGAATTCCAAGTGCATTATAAACTAAGAATTATACTATGTGTCTATTTCTAATCTTTTTGTCTCTTTCAATAATATGTTCTTATTATAAGTTGTTATTTGTTAATTACTCATGTACACAATGTAGATAATCGCAGATCTCTTATTTATGTAGAAAATTTTAATGGTAAATAAATCCGCTCTACAATATTTTCCTATGTTATGCTACATTACCACGAATCAAACCCTTTAAATGTATACTCTCAGATTTAGCAGTAAGAGATAAGAAACTATTCACGGAGATCTCTTCTATATTCTAAATACATCTAGATAAATTTACCAACACTTTATACAATTATGTATATATCAAATTAATAAAACAGATTTAAATAAGTGTAAACCAATCATTTTACTCTTGGAGTCAAAGGATTCTACATAAAGTTTATCTATGTTTAAAGTTAATATGCATATTTTAAACCTAGTCTCTATTTGGGATTCCATACCTAGATCGAGACAGATCTAAAGATATTAACAAAAAAAGAAAAAAAAATAATTGAATGAAGGGATCAAGATCAATCAAGCCACTACCAACCAAGTATTCAATTAACAAGTTAATCATCAATGCCCGGATCATGGATATAAGTTTCCAAATTCAGGGCTAATCAAATCAAGTTAAACATAGAGTGAGATTATCCACAAAATCAGTATCATATACGACTTTTAAATACAATGGTAAGATCTATATTTCAGCCAATCATATCTACAAGATTTAAGAACTTAATCAAATACAAATGCTCAATCTTTGTTTCGGGTATTCATACCCAGAAATAGACATATAAAAGATATTTATTAAATTAAATATCAATACACATTCGACATAACATCCATTAAAATATTCTACAGAAATCAACACAGATCGATCAAGATCGAAGAATCAGTCTTTCACCAAAATAATTCATATTCAAATCTTAAACTTTAAACAACTCTGAAATATACAATGCTCGTAAAATCCATTCTTTCAAATCACAGAGCAAACTATTGTAATCTTCAAATGCATCCCAAGTGTTAGAGGTTTTGAATCCCTCCTGTAACCAATATATCTAAATATTTACCCATCAAGGGTTATGTTAAAACAAAACTTATCTTAAAAACTTGTTAGTGGTTGTGAAGCCCTATTGTTTTCCCATTAACCTCGAACTAGAGAAACTGGGAACCCAACTCAAACCAAAAACCCAAACAGATTCATACCCCGTGACTGTGTGTTTTGACCCGAGCATTTAGTGCAGAAGCAACTACGATCCATTATACATGCAAATACAAGGGACTTAGAAACGTTAGTACCGAGTTACAATCCTTTAATTTCTTTTATATAGATTCTAACAAGTAGAGTAATGGATGTGGATTTTCACCTCAAGGAAGAGGCAGATTATGCCTAATAGGAGTTAAAACTGTCGCCACTCTGACATGGTGGAATGCCAAATATCCTTTAGCTGCAAGCAAAATGGAATAACCCTTTATAATCATCGAATGGAAAATAACTGTTCCAAATTTTAAAAAAAACATGTAAGGTGTGAATTGGCTTACCTTGAAGGTTGACTTGAGTCGTTGAGGAAATTCCAAGTCATGTCCTCAACATTTTTGGTACCCGTTCATGTGCACCCTAGCTACACCTATCAAAACAAGGCTAGGAGTTAAAACCTCCCATAAAAATGAGAAAATCAAATCAATTCTTTTGTTTAACCAGTGCTTGGAAATGATATTTCCTTACCTTCATTATTTGCACAAAGGGCCAAGGGTTAACTCCTCCTAGTTACCTTCTCATCCTCTGCCCTGGGAAAACAAAATGAATGAGATTCATGATAAAAACTAGAAGTAAATCTATTAAATAAAATAGAAACTGAGTTTTAAAACCATTACCTGAGAAAATTTACATTGCGGGCTTGAGAATCTCTCACCATTTTCAAAGTGCAAGTAACTGGGTTGCTTCAATCCATATGATGAGAATTGGTTGGCTGACTTTTTTGCAAGAAGCCACACAGGAATTAAATCTTAAACCTTTAAGCAAATCGATTCTGTAGAGAGTAAAACCAACTATATATGGAAGACCTCTCTGGTTTAACATGGTCGCAACCCAGACATGGAGCGAATGAACAAAGCCATCGTCAAAAAAGTAACATTATATAGACAAACACCGTCAAGAAAAATTGAATTCAAGTTAAAAACCCTTCTAAGACCACTTCATTGACAAAACACTAGATCACATAAAACTAGAGGGATAGGATTATTCCTTCCCTTGACAAGTATTTTGGTCAGTCAATGTGTCTCACTCCGTTGTCAAGTCACAACCAGGTTAATACTAAAAAACATAACAACGCTTTAAAAGATTCCTTAAAAACCCTCGTGATCCCAGTTGTCAACCACTTGTGCCCCCCAAGGGTTGAGCCAAAATCATTGGCTTAAAATTATAGCATGATCCCATATAAATCAATCATTATCGCTTACAAGCTACAATAGATCTAAAACATATTATATGTATTAACATGTGCAAAACTCATACGAAGGACAACATAGGTTTAACGCCGTACACATGTTATTCTTAACAAGTGTAGTTACGACTAAGCCCTTAGGTTTATGCTTGTGTCCTAGATAACCAAACCAATATATTGTTAAAGTCCAAGACTTAAATAATTACCTTGACAAGGGAGAGACCAAGTTGTCATATGTTAAATTTCTAAGAAACATAGTTCTTTTATTTCCTTTGTAACATTTGATTGGTTCATCTATTTTGAAAATGAAAAAAAAAACTACAAAAGTAGAGTCCAAGACTTACAGACTACAAAAAACTTCGTTGATTGTGTTAGGACCCTCATAGTGGGGCCTAATGCTCCAATTTCTCATTAGAGGACTTCATTGACTTTCTTAATTTAAATAATATATAAAATTAACATTAAAATTTATAGAAAAGCAATGTCTAACAAGAATGGATTGTTATCTATAACTTTGCAAAAAATGAAAAAAACTAATTTTACCTACCAATCGTGGGGCCTAATGTGAAAGATGCATTATGTTTAAGAAAAAATGATAACATATCATTCTTAAGAGAACACCATTTTCTTTAATTTATACTAATATTTTATAAATAAAATATTATATTAAATTACATGAGTAAAACCATACACAAAGAACAACAAACAATTTGATGGATCTAGGTGGAATTCTAGGATGACATGAGTATAATTATTATATGACATAAGGGAGTTCACATTAGACCATTGTAACCACTTTCTTCATATTTTTGATATGTGAGGGAAGCATCATGGTAGAATTTACGAGTTTAAACACTAATTTAAAGAGTATAGATATGATTAAATTTATTAAATAGGATAGTAATTTTTTTTTGAAACGTATAAATATGATAATAAAAGTTTAGGGGTCAAATATTCCTTCAAACTTGCAATCCGTTTTTGGCCAAATGAACTATTCATTCGCAAAGGCAAATGATTGTAAAACACGAGTTTTCTATAGAATGCTTGTATATTTTTTTACAATGAAAGATATTTTAGGCTAGTGTCTTTTATAGTGAAACATTTTTTTATTTTCATAGTTTTTTTAAAAATTACATTCCAAACCTTTGTTTATGGCGAGAGAGGTTGGAGAAGATCAGCATTTTAATTAAACATTCATATATTTACGTCGACGACGTGTATATTTTAGAATTTTGGGGTGGACTACAATCTATGTTTTTTCATCTACGAATGAGAATGAGACAAGTGTACTATCTAGATTGTTTATATGGACATCGTCCAAGATTAAACGAGAATGAAACAAGTGTAATGTCCATATTGAATCTATGGGGGTCGTCCAAAATTAATAATTAATAATTTCAAAAAATATAAAAAACAACTTAACTAACATGTGATAAGTATAGTTATTGATAGTTGTAAAAATTAAAATTAATATTCAACTATTTGGTTATTAGATACAACTACCAGCTTGACTCATCGATTATTAGATATAACTATTAGTTTAACTCCAATGATTATAGAACTATTAGCTTAACTTCAACTTTAATCAGAGTTATATTGGATAACTATTAGGTTAACTATTAGATACAACTATTAGCTTAACTCCAATGATTCTATAACTATTAGCTTAACTTCAACTCTAATCACTTAAGGCTTAGTCTAATTGTATAATAAAAATAGTTGTAACTTATAATAAAATAGTTGGAACTCCTAATAAAGTCCTAATAAACTCCTACATCTCATAAGTGGGCATCTAGCTTGTCAAATGGATGTAGCTTGGGTGGTTGGGAGGAATGAATGTTACCCTCCCCACCCAGGTTCTACTCTTGTAAGTGACATGTTGCTCTTGTGGAGCCCTTTGTAATAAATGTTGTGATTGATGAGCTGACCATACCTTGATTCAGTTTGAATATCACGTATTGGAATTTTCCATGGAGTATCCCTCTAATAAATGGTGAACCACATTTTAAAAAATGATATTTTGTTTAGCTTTGAGGAGCTCTCATGGAGAACCCTCCATCGTTCTAGGCTATGTAGTTTGCATCCTCAGCTTCTTCTACGCAAACATGTCTCTATGGTGAGTCACTTTTATGACTTTTCTCCTTGGATTTCGGCTTGATGGACGATACCAACTTTCCCTGCTCTCACACGCTTAGGGTTATGCCTGTTTCAGTTTTCGTTGTCTGTTTCTATGCTAGTTCCTTTTGAGGGTGGCGCAATCTCCATTTTTGTTTCTCTGCTTGTTCCTTTCAGGGGTGGCATAGTCTATCTTCATATTTTTAGGGTTTTGGTCTTGTCATTTGTCCGTGGGACATTTTGTGCTGTTATCCTTTCATCACTCTCCTGGTGAGAACCAACGACTAGAGTTCCTCCTCCTAGCGGAGGACTAGTACCAACCAGTCTCTAAAAAAGTGGGAATTTGAATGTGGTTTTTTTTTTGTTGGTTCCCAGTTGACTTTGCATGTTCTGCTTGTTCATGATTGTACCCTAGTTTTTTGGGTGATAGGGATTTTGAGTTTTGATTATGTTGCTTTCCTGTTTCACCACCTTGGGGGAAGCTCGTGATTTCTAGGGGTTGACTTTGGGTTCTTTTTTTTACCTGAGCCGCTTCTCTCGCCTTATGTACCCGATTTGGGTGTGGTCCAACTCTTCTCATTTCAGATTTCTAGGTTCTTTCAACCGTACCATCTCGGTCTTGTTCTGCCCTTCCTTGCTATAGGGTTCTGGGATTGGTATGTGGGTTAACACTCATCTTATCTTCGGGTCATAAATCCTAGGGTTTACTACTCTTAACCCTAGTTGTCTATCCCTGTTGATGTTTGGGTGAGGGTTATCTATTGTCAAGTTCTGTCTTGTCTTGGTTCCATGCCGAATTTCATTAGAGGAAATTTCAACTCAAAATGGGCCTCCTAAAAAAAATTAATAAAATAATAGTTAAAATAATAAAATAATATTTATTAATTTTTTAGGAAGAAAAGAAAAAAACTACTTTTTTGTTTGTATTTTTGACATATCTCCCCGTTTTTTTACTCAAATTTTGATAGGGAGAGCTCATTAGATGCGGAATTAAATTTTGCATCCAACGAGTACCCACTCGACATACTTTTGATGGACCCTGCTACCCCAAAAACAAGAAATACCTGAAAAACATGATGATGACATCATCATCACATTCTTTCAGGGATTTCTTGTTTTTGGGGTAGCGAGGTCCATCAAAAGTATGCCGAGTGGGTACTCATTGGATGCAGAATTTAATTCTACATCCAACAAGCTCTCCCAATCAAAATTTGAG
>LPNX010980815.1:110385-127264 GCA_001517045.1 Pseudotsuga menziesii | reverse complement strand
TATATATACAAAGTTATTTTTTTATCAATAAAGATAAAAGATCTAAGTGAGGTCTACCTATATTTATGAGTATATGTGTGTGTGTGTGTGAAGTAATTTAAAAAAAAGAAATCAAAGATAACAAAAAGTACTAAGTCAAAGCAAACATATATATTATTTTATAATCTAACTATATAAATAAGATTCATTTTCTAAACTCAAGTAGGAACTAATAGAAATTTCCTAGTAATAAAAAATGAATATATATTATATATAAGTCAAACTAAGAGTTATTTCAAGAAATTATTAAAATCTTGATTTAACTGAAGTTAACCAACTGCCCCTTTATCCAAATAACATCTATAAAACCAAGAGCCAAGAGAAGGATTGGGGGATCTCATCATTATTCATGTATGGCATTGGAGAAGACTTCCAAACCTAGTACTTAGAGAATATAGAGCCTAATTTTCATAACACCAAGAGCCTCATCCTTAGGAGTTCTAGTTTTCTCTCGCATGTTAGAGCCAACTCAAGGTGATTTGATTAATCACCAGGAACGGTTCCAGGTCAAGGTTGGGAGGAACGTCGGAGCTCTAAGGTCATCCAGTTATCATTCCATAGGTCAGAAACATAGTATTTCCTATTGATTTTGTGTTGAAGTGTACAGGGTGATAGACATATTGCAAACTACGCAACTATAAGTAAGAGTTTTACCCTATATCAGATTTCATTTATGTTTTTAAATATGTTCAGAGACTGAGATTATAGTTATCTGGTATGGTTTAGGATAAAATATAGGATTGATCTATTATAAGGATTTTGATATTTTATTTCCAAATATTTTATAAATGTATTAGGATTAGGTTAGAATCTATGATTAATCCATTATAAATCAGTTCAAAACATATTAAACAGTGTTGAATCCACACAGAAATCCCCAAACATATGAATCATAGATCCTAGAAACAAAACCCTTTAAACATCAAACAATTATTTACCAATTTAAAAAAATAGGTCATAATTATTTTCCATGCGAAGATCGCTCGAGTAAAGAAAAATCATGCTGCAGATCTGCCTATACGTCTTGAATAAAACACTTAGCATTTTTAAAAATCATCCACACAAGGTTTATAAAACTCATATTTTAATTAAATGTTTACATATCAAACTTTAAAAAGAATAAAGAACCATGTGTATTTCACAACAAGTTGAAACCCTTGGAGTCCCAAATCTTCTCTATCAAATGTTTCTAGAAACTCAAGTTTGAATCCAAAAATACTACACATAAGCACTTGCTGAAAGTCACGGTTATAAATTTAAACAGAAATAGATATTTAAAAATTTAGCCATTAAATAAACTATCACTTAAATAAACCTTTACATTCCAAAGGATAAACACAGTAGTAAATGATAGGTCGAATCTCTTGGAGCCCAAATCCATGATATCAATGTTTCCAAAACTATGAATATAACCCATAAACTACAGATATCATTGGCTCAAATCCTATTAAAACCATTAAAAATAAATAAATAAAATTACATAACCATCTAGATAAGAAAACTAGGGTATCATGATATCAAACCAACCATCAAATTCCATAGAGTTGTATGCCATCCCTCCTTTGAAAGGAGTGTCCATGTCTTCCAGCATTGGAATATAATTTCACCAGTGTAAACATTTAAAAAATTAAGTAAAAAAACAGAGTTAGGGATTTACCATGTTTTTGTAGAGAAGAGAAACCAAAACCAAAGATCCTCCACTCTAACAGAAAAAACAAAACAAAAATACCCATAGTTACATTGTTGGCAATGGAACTGAATGCACAACCCCTCCACAAAAACAAAAATCCAGTGCTCATTTGTAACACTGGCTAGATAAATTTAAAGTAACAAAAGAAGAATGAGATAATGATTTATTTAAATCAAATCCATTACACTTGCCTAGATACTCTATAAACACACCAAGCAATCATTTTAAGCACAAATCGTTTCACCTTGACAACATTAGCTAGGATAATGTAGAGGCTACATTCATAACTTAATTTAAAACATAGAGATTATAAACCCATGAAATTACTTCATCATTCACACAGTAAAAACATTAAATCTTGAAAGAGCATGCTTGTACAAACTGGCATTTCCAAAAAATGGGTTTTAGATGGGTTTTCACCCACGGTTAATTTTTAATTTACAACTTTATCCACACCTAGACATGCTCATAAAACACTAAAACCCCTGATATTGCTCAGCACAAATTGTATTCACAAACCCTTGTAACATCTGAATAGAAAAACCTCAAACCCCAAACAGAGCATCACAATTTTCCGCATTTAGAATGCAGAACAACTAACTAGAGTTGAAGGGAATATGAACTTTGTTCTTACCCAGTATTGGCTTGATGGCCTTCCTTTTTCCTCAGTCACAAGCCTTCTCCAGCAGTGACCCTTCCATGAAATCGGTCCAATTATCAGAGCATGCTTTAGATAAAATATAGAATAAGTTAGAGTTAAAGAAATCCTCATGGGGGAAGTGCATACGTGGGGAATGATGGCATCACTGTAACCCTCAAATTTGTTGTCCACACTTTTCCACCGAAACCACCGAGCAGGGAGCTTACACCTCTCATCCCCTTTAGCATGCAAATTAGGGTTTTGAAACCATAGACAATCGCATATGTACTTGAGCCAGCATGGGAGGTTACCACGATGCCTCCACATGGCCTTCATTAAAGGCTCAACCACTCCCACTAACATTTAGATAATTACCCACTTGCATAGTTTGATTTTCTCCTTATTTCAGGCATGTATTCTTGTAGGCATACATCCCTTAGTTTCCAAGTTTAAGAGTTAACTTCTTAGTCTATTTTTACTTCTTTAAGGGCACTAGCACGAAGTTGGTTCCACTTTTTAGTGCCACTTTAGAAATTGGAAATGCACTTCCAAAGTGTAAATCAAGAATGCATATGCGTTATTGATGGTACATTCGGAATAACCTGAATCCAAACACAAGGCTAAGGTTAGTAAGGAAGTATCGCATATGCAATATGGATACAATGCTTTTTAATTAATAAGTATTTTTTTTACATGATCTCCAAAACGCATATGCGGTATATCACATATGAGATATATCGCATATGCAATATAATGCATATGTGATATAATGCATATGCGATATATCACATATGCGATTTAGTGTTCACTGTTAGGTCATGAATTTGTTTTCTTCAGTCTTATATTTTGCTTGTGATTTTTGTTTTAAGCTTGCTCATTTCCTTACTTTTAGGAAATTTTGGTTTAAAGTGAAATTTTGATTTTTGCTTTAGGTTTTCATTATTTTTTGTTTTTCTTATGTTCTGAAGGGTTCTATAGCATATATGTTGATTAAAGGTTTCACAAATAAACACTAAGATCAAGGTTTACCATATAAACCTTATTTAAAATTGAATAAATGGTCAAAAAGCACCAAAATTGATTTTACAACTTTCTTATAGCGCAACGGTTAAAATTTTACACTGAGGCGCTACAAGAATATCACGGGTGCTAAATTTGTCGGTTTTTATGCCAAATTCTCCAATGATTTCACTCCTGGATGACTAATCACATGTGTAGACAAGTTTGATACGTGTTTCATCAAAGATAATCATGCAAACAGGTGTGGTCTATGACATGAGGGAGATCGTGGCAGTTAGAAGTTAGGGCACGACAAATCATGACAGACAGAGGAATGAGGCGAGATTGACGGGAAAGAGGTTCTCCACATAGGAATTACGAAGCTGGTGGAGAAGTGGAATGAAGACATATTGCTGAGAATCCATTATTTGCAGTTGAAGAAGGAATTTAGGGTTTTCTCAGTGCAACAGTTGGAAGTAAGCGGATGACTTGAAGACACCTGGATGGTTAAATTCAACATTCAGATAGTCCAAGAATCAATTTTTAACTCCTGTAGCAAGCTGGCAGTCAGGTATTCCACGTGAATTTGGTCATGGCCTGCTAAATTGGGGGTTTTTCTATTAAGGCTTGTTATGTTAAATTGATTAAAGAAAACATAAATTCATGTTTTTAACAAACTCCCAACGATGAGAGATTAGTCTAAAAGGTTTAAATGAATGTCTTGGATGTTAGTAAAGTTTAGCAGCAAATTTGTTAAATATTTGTGGTGCTCTGTTTAACCTAAATTACCCAAGCTCGGTACAAAACATTCCCTACGTTGATAATAGAATTGACTATTAAAAAAATCAAGGAAAAACAACCAGGGAGAATCCAAAGGAGAACTAACTGTCAAAACTCAGAAAACTTGAAGAAAAAAGGTTGTTAGGTCACTAATAGGTTCTGAAAATTACACAGAAACATCACCAAGCCTTGGGAAAGTAGATGAAGAAGAGTGGGAAGACCAACAGGGCCGATCCCATTGAGCTGAATTGGATTGACAAGTTTCCAGGTTGTGCTAAGCTCTTTGAGAATGCTGGTTCGTTGAACTTTTTTAAAAAGATTGATTGATATAATACCGAAGTTTCTCACAAATTTGCTCAATGTTATAACCAAGATATAGTATCATTTGACACTCTGAAGTTCAAATTAACTGTAGAGTTGGTGGCTGAAGAAATAGGGGTCAAGAATGAAGGAGAGATTTGGTTCAAAAAGGTACCATTGACCTTCAATGCCCAAAGGTATCTTTTTCTTGGAATTGTTCCAGACTCGAGAAAGGGAGTGCTCATCCAGAATTTCAGAGCTGAATGGGTAGAGCCCATCAAGGTTCTACAAAGCTACATTACTTGTGAAGGGAGGTATGCTTTTGTCTTCAAGTATCATTTCAGGTTCCTACAGCACCTTGTTGGTGAATCAAGGATAAATCTCCCTTTCTTCCTATTAAAGAGTTTGCAGAAAATGTGAAGCAGGATTTAAGAGCATCATGACCACACTGCATAGTCCATTTTTCATCATGGATTGATCAAGATTATTATCAGCATTGTTCTGTAAAGAGAAGGAAATACTTGGGACTACTTTCTCTTTTGGTCTGGGTTCCAAATTAACCAGGAAGGACAACCTACCAAAAAGCATGTTGATAAGGGACAAACCCTAATTAGAAAATTAGGACAAAAAGTCAAGGCTGAAGATAAAAAATGTGTCAAACTTGAGGAAGTGGCAGAACCTTCAAAGGGAGATTATGAATCTCAGTACCCTTCAGTTGACAGTAAGAGAAAAATTTTGTTGTTTATTAAAGAGGAAACCCATCCTGTGCAAAATAAAGCACCAGTAAAAGCACTCATGGATGAAAAAATTGTTTTTACAGAAAAGGTTTTAGGAGAAGAAGAAGATACTAAGGTCCAACAATGAAGCCCAATTACCATTTTATCTGAAGATGAAGGATACTTGTTGGAAGGAGATGAGTTGACTGTTAGTGCTAAGTCTAGGGTTGGCACACAAAGGGAGTTCTATAGTCAAGAGGATAAGACAGTAAGGGCAAAGAAAAAGAAGATCAAGGTTAAAGAGTTTGCCACAGTCATTCATTAAGGAAAAACTTTAAAGATGGTAGGAGAGTTTGCCCCAGGCTGGAGACCCAAAACTAGACCCAAAAACAAATTGAGGTTGAACATGAAAAAGCTACTAAACCCTATGTTAAAGACAGAAGGGATAACTATGATTGATACTTCTTCTTCAGATGAAAAGATAGAATCTAGCAAAGGTAATAGCAAAGGAAAGAAACCATTGAATACAATAGAAGATTCCAGCCTCACCGAATCCAAACTATATGCTGTGTTTTTGGAATTAAGAGGTGAAATGTTGAAGGAACAACAAAAAGAGGAAATGGAAGTTTCTTATTCAGAAAATAAGTTGTTGATGGATGAAAATGCACCTGATGAAATAGATAATCAAGAAAATCCAAGTGTTCATGGCGTTTCTACAGAGCTGCTACCTGAGGATGAGGACAGCTTTAGAAAGCTGAACATCCCATGGCTGCCTAGTGAGCTATAGAATACAACAGGAGGCAAGGCTTTTGAATCAGAAAAGGAAAATTTGCAAAGAATCATCAAGCAATATAAGCATCAAATGGAGTACATGAAAGAAACAAATGATAGTTTGATCATAGATAATAGACGACTCAGGGAAGACTTAGAAGAAGTGAATGATCATTACCAAGAACTTATTGCAGTCCCAAAGAGGCCCTAAAAAGGAAAAGAAGCACAGATTCGCAGTGTGCAGAATTGAAATAGACTATCAGAAGCCTACAGCAGCAGAATGAGGAGCTTACAAGAAGGATGACAGATATGGAAGCTGAGTAGTAGAAAGCTAGGAAAAAGGCCCAAGCCTTAGATGGGATAGCTTTATTAGCAAAAGCTGCTAAAGACCTTTGAGCATTGTTAGCTAAAATAGTTACTTGTTATGTTTTTGAGGAATACTTTATTTTGTAAATTATTATTTTGACATTATCCTATCGATGAGTAGGCTAAAAACAGTTAGGGTTTAGACCCTAACTAAATTTTGAAAAAACAGTATTTAGGAAGGTCACAAAGAGAACAAAGGGTTCGATTTTTGGCTGGCTTAAGGAGGTCTCTTGACTTGTTTATGAGATAAGTACTTAAACTCTCATGTGTATTTGATGAACAGAATTATGAAATATATGATCCATTTTACCCTTCAGTTTGGTTTTGTCTTCATTTCTAGCTTGTTTAGCCACACGATTGATAATTTCATTGCTGGTTTATAGTCTTTATGCTTGTAGTGCTTGTCAGTTGTGGATGAACTTCAATGTTATGTTCTGTTGGATACATGGTATTTATATTATGCATCTCTATTCTTCTTTACTTGTGATTTAGTTCCTATTTGACTTATGAATGTATTCCCTTTTTGTCACCAAACTTCACAACAAGAAAAACCTTTCAGAAACCCTAAAAACCTAGTTTTGCTTGATTGAATATTTGAGATTGTGTTGGCTTGTTTCTTTGTAGTCTGGAAATAATTTCTGGAACAAACATCTTTGGTGCTGTTGCCGGGGAACGAAGTTGAAAACAGATTTTTCCTTGCGATACTTATCATTTCACTGGTTTTAAGAGGTGAACTTAAACCAGCATATCTCTAAGACTACTTTTCACCAGTTTGTCACAGTGGCTACTAGGGGAGTTGGAACTAGAAACAGACCTACTTCACCGTTGCAGTTGGGTGTTACAGATCCTGAACAAATATTGAAGACAGCAAGGAAGATTAGAAGGTCTCAGTCATTACAATCCCTATGTGACCCTGACCAGTTGGGTGGTTCATCACCTTTATCTGTGTTGAGAAAGGAAGAAGAAACTTCACCTTGGTTAAAGCCTATATTCCCTAACAGTAGTTTCCAAGTTTTCACCAATCCACAATCTTTCAGAAAAGCTAAAACAGCCTCTCTTGGTAAAATGCCTCTTTTTCAGTTGAAATTAGGTAAAAACCCCTTTCAGCCAAGTTCCAGTCAAACTTCTTCATCACCAAAGTCAGTCAGCCTTAAAATGGCAGCCCAAAATCAGCCTATAGACATGATGGACCGAATGGTTGCAACCAGATATGCACCATTGGTTTTGCCTCATCCTTTAAATGCACTGCTTGGAGGTGACTATTAGAAATACTTGCCTAGGTTTAATGGACAGGGGGAAACTACAGCTGAAGAACACTGGGAAGCTTTCCTTAGTTATGCTGATAACCAAAACATTGAAGCCAAGGATATATGGATGAGAATGTTCGTGCAGAGCCTTGATGGAGATGTCAGGAAATGGTTTAGGGAGTTTCCTACTAACTCAATCACTATCATTGAAGAACTTCGTGATCTCTTCATGAGACAATGGGGTGACACCAAAGACCATACATACTACATAACTGAGTTTGGAGCCCTTAGGAGGAAAAAGGATGAAACTATTGCAGAATTTTCAAAGAGGTTTAACAAAATGTATAGTAGAATTCCTGCAGAAATAAAGCCTAAAAAAACATCTGCAAAACTTACATATGCAAATGCTTTCGATCATGAATTTTCCTTACCACTAAGAGAAATGAGACCTATTTCTTTACTGAATATGCAGGATGCAGCATTGGAGGTAGAATCTAACATACTAGTTTCCAATAGATTAAAGAAAGAAAAAACTCAGCAAATCTATGACAGAAAAGGAAAGAAGGAAGCAGCTCCAAGAGGTTCAGCTTCCCTTTCTGCTGAAGGAAAAATTGAAGAGATGGCCAAGTTGGTGAAGATTTTGACTGCAAAATTAAACAAATTAGAACTAGAGAAAAATTCCAGCAAGCCCGTTCCAGAAGGTGAATGAAATCCTAACAATCAGAACCAGTTCATAAGACAATTTTCTCCCCGTTTCATGTCTAGAGAACGAAGGAATAATGATATCCAGCAGGAAAAGTGAGAAATTGAGAACCAAAGAGTACCACCACCTCTTCAGAACAATGTTGCTGATGAAGTGATATTTGAAGATACTGACCAAGATATGAACCATTTTGGAGAAAGATTGTCTTGGGGTTTTGTCACTGAGGAAGAGTTTTTAAATGCAGAATGGTATGATGCTGATATGTTCGAAACAGAGGATGATTTAGGTCTAAAAATGACTGATGTAACTGCTGATGTCTGTCAAAATGAACTCAAGAATACTGTGAATCTGAGGTCAGGTCCAAAATAGGTAGTACAAAGCCCTAAGAAGAAGGTAGATGTCCCTACTAAGTAGTCATCTGATCCTGTGACAGAGAAAAGACAAGTTTCAGAAAAACAAAAGAAGAACATGGAGGTTGAAGAGGTAAACAAAACTGTGTAGAATTTCAGCCTGGAAAATGAATTAGGAATGTTAAAGATTCATGTACCTTTAACTGAATTAATGAAAAACCCTTCATATAAAGAATCAGTTCTTAAGATGATTAATTCATCAAGTAATCAGCCTATTTCTGATATAGTGAATTTGCAAGAAGAAAACCCTAGGATTTTCATTGGATTAGCCTTAGCTGAAAAGACTAAAAATGAAGCAGGTACTTCACCTCCATTTTACATTACTCTGATAGTTCATGAACAAATGATACATAATTGCTTGTTAGATTCAGGAGCCTCACACAATTTAATGCCAAAGGTTGTTATGGAGACTTTAGGTCTGAGTATCACCAAACCCTATCATGATCTGTATGCATTTGATTCCTGAGCAGTGAAGTGTTTAGGGGTAATAAACGACATGGTTGTCAGTTTGGCTCAGTTACCCATGAAAAGTGTGATCATGGATGTAGTGGTAGCTGATATTACACCTAAATTTGGGTTACTTCTCTCTAGGTCTTGGGAAAATAAAGTTGGTGGGACCTTACAAATGGATTTATCATATGCTACTATTCCTGTGTTTGGAGGAGAAAACATAAGGCTGTATAGAGAGCTTCAATTTTCCTATATTGTGACAGATGACAAGAACCCTACCAACCACCCACTGTATGCCATTGATAAAGACCTGGGTACTTGCATGTTACATTTCAGTGAGGATGACAATACTACTGGTTTGTTACAGGTTGAAAAGAAATAACCAGTAAAATGCAGCAGGGAACATGAGGATGAGCTGTGGCAGTTATACTTTGATGGATCCTCTTGCAAAGAAGGTGTTGGAGTAGGCGTTGTTCTTATATCCCCTCGAGGTGAAACAGTAAAGCTAATGTATAAATTAGAGTTTATTACTACAAATAACACTACTGAATATGAAGCTTTGATGTTAGGTTTAAAAGCTACTAAAGATTTGGGCATTCAGCAGATTTCTGCATTTGGCGACTCTGAATTAGTTGTTCAGCAGGTGAAGAACAACTATCAAGTGAAGCAGAGTTTACTGAAAGTCTATCGAAATGAGGTATGGGACATGATTGAAAATTATTTTGTAGCTTTTAACATTACCTATATTCCAATAGACCATAATCAGACTGCAGATTCATTGGCCTTGGCTACTACACACTTTAGAATCCCTAAGACCACTCAGTTGAGATATCCCATTGAAGTTAGGTACATACCATATGTACCTGATAATGTAAAGCAGTGGAGAGTGTTTGAAGATTACATTGAGATTAAAAGGTTTCTAGAGCTTACACATGAGTTTTTTAATTCCCTGATTGATCAAGAGGAAGATGAAGAGGATGGACAAGTGGAAGAGATTGCTGAAAATGAAATAGCTGGACATAAAATCATTGAATTAAAAAGTAATTTCATTCCAAAGGGTTCGGTACCTTTGGAAAGGATTTTTTCAAAATATGACACACTCTTAAAACCTGTTGTACAGTCCTGAGAAGAGAATGTGGTGGATTGTAACATTGGCTCTGCGGAACAGCCTAGAATGGTAAAAATTTCGAAAGCACTTACAGCTAAACAAAGAAATAGGTACATTAAATTGTTAAAGGAACATCTTGATGTTTTTGCATGGTCTTACGAGGAATTGAGAACATATGACATTGGAATTATACAGCATAAAGTCCCTTTAAAATCAAATGTCAAACCTTTTTGTCAGAAATTAAGGAGGATTAATCCATCCTTGTTTCCTGTTATTGAAAAAGAAGTGAAGAAGTTATTGGATGCCAATATCATAGTGCCCCTCAGGTACTCTTCATGGGTGGCTAATCTAGTTCATGTTAGGAAAAAGAATGGAGAAATCAGGTTGTGTGTTGACTTTATAAATTTGAACAGATCTTCACTAAAGGATAATTATCCTCTGCCCAAAATTGAGCAAATATTGCAGAAAGTATTCGGGACACATAGGATCTCTATGGTTGATGGTTTCTCAGGGTACAATCAAATTTCTATGCATCCTGATGATAAGGAGAAAATAGCTTTTACAACTCCCTGGGGAACTTTCATGTATGACAAGATGCCTTTTGGGTTAATGAATGCTGAAGCCACATTTCAGAGGGCTATGGATATTGCTTTTGTCGGAGAAAAGGACAAGTTTGTGGTAATCTACTTGGATGACATTACTGTTTTCTCACAATCAAATGATGAACATCTAAAACATTTGAAGCAGACTTTCGTGAAATGTAGAAAATTTGGCTTGTCCTTGAATCCAAAGAAGTCACACTTTGCTGTACAGGAAGGTAAATTACTTGGTCATTTAGTTTCTGCTGATGGTATAAGGATTGACCCTAAAAGGGTAGAAGCTATATTGAAGATAAGTTTACCGAGGAGTAAAAAGGATGTCCAATCTTTCATTGGTAAAATAAACTTTCTGCATTGGTTTATACCAAAATTTGCTGAGACTATTAAACAGATTACAGTCATGTTGAATAAGGATCAAGAAGTCAGGTGGACCACTTGAAGCAAAGAATGCATTTGAGAAGATTAAAATGGCTCTTACTGAAGCTCCTATATTAGTAAGCCCAGATTTCACCGGAGAATTTATTACATTCTCATTTGCATCAGAGGATACAATAGCAGCTGTTCTGTTGTAGAAGAATAAGGAAGGACTGGAGCAACCTATTGCATTCTTCAGCAAAACTCTCAGGGATTCTAAATTAAAATACAGTATCTTAGAAAAACAGGCCTATGCTTTGCTAAAAGCTTTAAAGTTTTTTAGAATCTATGTTCTGCATTCTAAGGTTATTTCATATGTGCCTAAGGCTGCTGTAAAAGATGTTTTAACACAACCTGATAGTGAGGGGAAAAGAGGCACGTGGATTGCTAAAATCATGGAGTATGATGTAGATATCAGACCTACCAAACTAGTCAAGGGACAGGGTTTAGCCAAGCTGCTGCCTGAATCAAATTGTCAAGCTCTGGGATTGCATGTGATGGCTTAAGGGTTAGCTCAGGAAGAAGATCAAGCAATCTTGGAAAAAGAGAAGATTATGGACTATTGTTCAGCATCCACATGGTATGCAAACATTGTGTATTTTCTGTTGTCTTTGCAATGTCCTGAGCATTTAGATAGAAAAGCTGCTAGATATTTAAAGCTTAAAGCTACCAAGTATTGTCTAGTAGAAGAGCAATTATTTTGGAAGGACCTAGGTGGTATTCTACTAAGATGCTTGGATAAATCTGAAATTGAAGGAGTAATTTCTGAATCTCATGAGGGTGCTTATGGAGGTCACAAGTACTGGAAGACAACAGCATATAAGATTTTAATAGATGGGTACTATTAGCCCTCTTTGTTTGTAGATGTATATCAACAAGTAAGAGCTTGTATCCCTTGTCAGAAGTTTTCCAGCAAACAAAATTTTTTGTCATTGCCCCTAAAACCTATTGTTGTAAGTGCTCCTTTCCAGCAATGGGGTCTGGATTTTATATGGGAGATAAATCCATCTTCCTCGGGACAACATAGGTGGATTCTAACTGCAACAGACTTCTTTACCAAATGGTTGGAAGCCATCCCTACTAGGAGTGCCACAGACAAAGTAATTATGGAATTCATTAAAGAAAATATCCTTAGTAGGTTTGGGTGTCCTCAGAAAATAGTAACAGATAATGCAAAGGCTTTCAAGTCTAAGGAAATGGAAGCATTTTGTGAAAAGAATTGTATCTTGCTGAAGCATTCAACTCCTTACTATCCCCAGGGTAATGGTTTAGCTGAATCCTCAAATAAAAACATCATTCAAAGTATCAAAAAGTTTCTTAAGCATAATAAGAGATCATGGGATTCTATGCTGAAATATGCATTGTGGGCTAGTAGGATAACATTCAAACAAGCAATTGGAACTTCACCTTTCCAATTAGTGTATGGCACAGATGCATTTTTTCCTGTTCAATTGGGAATCCCAGTGATGAAGTTTCTTCAGAATTGCTAGGAAGAACCAAATGATATGCAAAGAAGGATTTATGAGATGATAGAGTTACAACAGAAGAGGGAAAATGTGGAAGAAAGGGAACAGTTATACAGATTGAAGATTAAAAGCAGATTTGACAGGAAAATCAAAGATAACACTTTCTCAGTTGGTGATATGGTTCTGAGGTGGGATGCCAGGAAAGAGCAAAAAGGGAAGCATGGAAAATTTGATAACCTTTAGTTTGGTCGTTTCCTAGTATCTAAGATGTTGGAAAATAACACTTTTGTCCTGCAGTCTTTGGAAGCCGAGGAATTGTCAATTCTAGTTAATCGATGATTCCTCAAGCATTTCTATAGTCTTTGAGGAGATTTTTACTTTTCATTGTATATACCGGTGTGAGTAAAGCATAATAAGGACTCCATAACCCAATGGAATTTTGCATACTAGTAGGTAGCAGAAGAGAAGGCACGGGTCTATAGATTCTTGAAGCCTCATAGGGAGGACTTCATCCCATAGCTGGACCCAGATGTTAAGTCATGAATTTGTTTTCTTCAGTCTTATATTTTGCTTGTGATTTTTGTTTTAAGCTTGCTCATTTGCTTACTTTTAGGAAATTTTGGTTTAAAGTGAAATTTTGATTTTTGCTTTTAGGTTTTCATTATTTTTGTTTTTCTTATGTTCTGAAGGGTTCTATAGGATATATGTTGATTAAAGGTTTCACAAATAAACACTAAGATCAAGGTTTACCATATAAACCTTATTTAAAATTGAATTAATGGTAAAAAAGCACCAAAATTGATTTTAAAACTTTCTTGTATCGCAACGGTTAAAATTTACACTGAGGCGCTACAAGAAAATCGTGGGTGCTAAATTTGTCGATTTTTATGCCAAATTCTCCAATGATTTCACTCCTGGATGACTAATCACATGTGTGGACAGGTTTGATACATGTTTCATCAAAGATAATCATGCAAACAGGTGTGATCTATGACGTGAGGGAGATCATGGCAGTCAGAAGTTAGGGCTTGGTAAATCATGATAGACAGAGGAACGAGGTGAGATTGACGGGAAAGAGGTTCTCCACATAGGCATTACGAAGCTGGTGGAGAAGTGGAATGAAGACATATTGCTGAGAATCCGATATTTGCAGTTGAAGAAAGAATTTAGGGTTTTCTCAGCGCGACAGTTGGAAGTAAGCCGAATACTTGAAGACACCTGGATGGTTAAATTCAACATTCAGATAGTCCAAGAATCAATTTTTAACACCTACAACAAGCTGGGAGTCAGGTATTCCACGTGACTTTGGTCATGGCCTGCTAAATTGGGGGTTTTCTATTAAATCTTGTTATGTTAAATTGATTAAAGAAAACATAAATTCATGTTTTTGAAAAACCTCCAATGATGAGAGATCAGTCTAAAAGGTTTAAATGAATGTCTTGGATGTTAGTAAAGTTCAGCAGCAACCTTGTTAAAGATATGTGGTGCTCTGTTTAACCTAAATTACCCAAGCTCGGTACAAAACATTCCTTGCATTGATAATAGAATTAACTGTTAAAAAAATCAAGGAAAAACAGCCAGGGAGAATCCAAAGGAGAACTGACTGTCAAAACTCAGAAAACTTGAAGAAAAAAGGCTGTTAGGTCACTAACAGGTTCTGAAAATTGCACAGAAACATCATCAAGCCTTGGGAAAGCAGATGAAGAAGAGTGGGAAGACCAACAGGGCGGAGCCCACTGAGCTAAATTGGATTGACAAGTTTCCAGGTTGTGCTGAGCTCTTTGAGAATGTTGGTTGGTTGAAATTTTAAAAAAAGATTGATGGATATAATACCGAAGTTTCTCATAAATTTGCTCAATGTTATAACCAATATATAGTATCATTTGACACTCTAAAGTTCAAATTAATTATAGAGTTGGTGGCTGAAGCAATAGGGGTCAAGAATGAAGGAGAACTTTGGTTCAAAAAGGTGCCATTTACCTTCAATGCCCAAAGGTATCTTTTGCTTGGCATTGTTCCAGACTGGAGCAAGGGAGTGCTCATCCATAATTTCAAAGCTAAATGGGTAGAGCCCATCAAGGTTCTACAAAGCTACATTACTTGTGAAGGGAGGTATGCTTTTGTCTTCAAGTATCATTTCAGGTTCCTACAACACCTTGCTGGTGAATCAAGGATGAATCTCCCTTTCTTCTTGTTAAAGAGTTTGCAGAAAATGTCAAGCAGGATTAAAGAGCATCATGACCACACTACACAGTCCATTTTTCTTCATGGATTGATCAAGCTTATTATTAGCACTGTTCTACAAAGAGAAGGAAAGACTTAGGACTACTTTCTCTTTTGTTCTGGGTTCCAAATTAACCAGGAAGGACAGCCTACCAAAAAGCATGTTGATAAGGGACAAACCCTAATTAGAAAATTAGGACAAAAAGTCAAGGCTGAATATTAAAAATGTGTCAAACTTGAGGAAGTGGCAGAACCTTCAAAGGGAGATTATGAATCTCAGCAGCCTTCAGTTGACAGTAAGAGAAAAAGTTTGTTGTTTATTAAAGAGGAAACCCAGCCTGTGCAAAATAAAGCACCAGCAGAAGCACTCGTGGATGAAAAAATTGCTTTTACAGAAAAGGTTTTTGGAGAACAAGAAGATACTAAGGTCCAACAACGAAGCCCAATTACCATTTTATCTGAAGATGAAGGATACTTGTTGGAAGGACATGAGTTGACTGTCAGTGCTAAGTCTAGGGTTGGCACACAAAGGGAGTTCTACAGTCAAGAGGATAAGACAGTAAGGCCAAAGAAAAAGAAGATCAAGGTTAAAGATTTTTCCATAGTCATTCATCAAGGAAAAACTTTAAAGATGGTAGGAGAGTTTTCCCTAGGCTAGAGACCCAAAACTAGACCTAAAAACAAATTGAGGCTGAACATGAAAAAGCTACTAAACCCTAAGTTAAAGACAGAAGGGATAACTATGATTGATACTTATTCTTCAGATGAAAAGATAGAATCTAGAAAAGGTAACAGCAAAGGAAATATACCATTGAAGACAGTAGAAGAGTCTAGCCTCACCGAAACCAAACTATCTGCTGTGTTTTTGGAATTAAGAGGTGAAATGTTGAAGGAACAACAGAAAGAGGAAATGGAAGTTTCTTATTTAGAAAATAAGTTGTTGATGGATGAAAATACACCTGATGAAATAGATAATCAAGAAAATGCAAGTGTTCATGGTGTTTCTATAGAGTTGCTGCTTGAGGATGATGACATATTCAGAAAGCTGAACATCCCATGGCTTCCTAGTGAGCTACAGAATACAACAGGAGGCAAGGATTTTAACTCAAAAAAGGAAAATTTGCAAATAACCATCAAGCAATATAAGCATCAAATGGAGTACATGCAATAAACAAATGATGGTTTGATCATAGGTAATAGAAGACTCAGGGAAGACTTAGAAGAAGTGAATGATCATTACCAAGAACTTATTGCAGTCTCCAAAGAGGCCCTAAAAAGATAAAGAAGCATAGACTTGTAGTGTGCAGAACTGAAACAGACTGTCAGAAGCCTACAATAGTAGAATGAGCAGCTTACAAGAAGGATGATAGATATGGAAGCTGAGTAGCAGAAATCTAGGAAAAAGGCCCAAGCCTTAGATGGGATAGCTTTATTGGCAGAAGCTGCTAAAGACCTTTGAGCATTGTTAGCTAAAATAGTTACTTGTTATGTTTTTGAGGAATACTTTATTTTGTGAATTATTATTTTGACATTATCCTATCGATGAGTAGGCTAAAAACAGTTAGGGTTTAGACCCTAACTGAATTTTGAAAAGCAGTATTTAGGAAGGTCACAAAGAGAACAAAGGGTTCGATTTTTGGTTGGCTTAAGGAGGTCTCTTGACTTGTTTATTTGCTAAGTACTTAAACTCTCATGTGTATTTGATGAACAAAATTATGAAATATATGATCCATTTTACCCTTCAGTCTGTGTTTTGGCTTCATTTCTAGCTTGTTTAGCTACACAATTGATAATTTCATTGTTGGTTTATAGTTTTTATTCTTGTAGTGCTTGTCAGTTGTGGATGAGCTTCAATGTTATGTTCTGTTGGATACACGGTTATTATATTATTCATCTCTGTTCTTCTTTACTTGTGATTTAGTTCCTATTTGTCTTATGAATGTATTCCCTTTTTGTCA
>LPNX010980815.1:77260-110339 GCA_001517045.1 Pseudotsuga menziesii | reverse complement strand
ACCTTTCAGAAACCCTAAAAACCTAGTTTTGCTTGATTGAATATTTGAGATTGTGTTGGCTTGTTTCTTTGTAGTCTGGAAACAATTTCTGGCACAAACACTCACTAAATATGCAACTTGACTGATCAATGCTTGTTAAATATTATAATATTAAATATCAAATGCATATCAAACTTGGACTCAAATATGTTAAACTTATATAACCTTACAATGGATCCCATACCAATGGCTAAGACCTCCAAACCTATCCTTGGACCATGGTAGTGTCTATGGTGATGACGATCACGAATAGTATGAATATGATGATGAGGAGGAGGATGAGGGTGATGATGATGATGATGATGATGATCACGATGATGATGATGATGAGGCAAGAGAGAATAATAAATTGAAGACTTTTTGGTTCCCGTAGACTTCAACTTGTATTTCCGAGAGGAAATACCATGACTACCACCCAAGTGGGACTTATACTTTTCCATAGTATTAACACCAGGATTAGTATCAACTTCAAAATCCCCATACTACATGACCACACCAAAGTTGGTGGAGCTCAAGTTATAGCTACAAGAATTGATAGAGAAGGGTTATATCTGAACTAGTGTGTCTCCTTCCAGAGAAACTATACTATTCATAAAGAAAAAGGATAGTACAATGCGAATGTGCATTGATTACCAACAACTCAACAAGATGACCATAAAAAACTGTTATCCACTTCCTATGATCAATGACTTGTTCGATCAAGTCAAAGGAGGAAGGATATTTTCAAAGATTGAATTGCGATCGAGATACCACTAGGTAAGGATCCGTGATTAATATATACAAAAACCCACCTTTCAGACTTGATATGGCCACTATGAGTTTGTGGTAATGCCTTTCAAGATAACCAATGCACTATCCAATTTCATGTGCATGATGAACAACATTTTTAGTGAATACCTAGATAACTTTGTATTAGTATTTACAGATGATATACTAATTTACTCAAAGAGTAAGGAAGAACATGAGGAACATCTCCAAATAGTATTATGAGTGTTATGGGAACAACAACTTTACGCCAAGTTTAGTAAGTGTGATTTTAACAAACCACAGATACAACACCTAGGTCACATCATTTGAGAAAAAGGGATATTTTTCAACCCATAAAAGATAAAATCTATTGACAAATGGCCTACCCCTGCTTGTGTCATGGAAATAGTATGTCATTTCTTGGACTAGCAGCTTGCTATTGAAAGTTCATTAAGAACTTTTCAAGGATTGCTTGTCCCATGACTTCCTTATAAAATAAGGAAAACAAATTCCTGTGGATGACCAAGTGCGAAGAAAGATTCCAAGAGCTAAAACAACTTTTGACTACTGCACCTATACTATGAACTGTGGATCCCGATGGGGATTTCATTGTTTACATAAATGCAAGCAAGGAATGACTTTGTGGAGTCCTCATGCAAAATGACTAAGCAGTCTATTATGAATCACATAAATTAAAAATACACGAACAAAACTATCCCACTCACGATCTTGATCTAGAGTCCATCATCCATGCCTTAACGATGTGGAGGAACTACCTCATGGGGAAGAAGTTTCTCCTAAATACGGACAAGACGAGTCTAAAGTATTTATTCAACCAGCCATATTTAAATACTAGGAAGGCCAGATGGTTGGCCTTCCTTAGCCAGTACCACTTCGAATTAAAGAACATAAAAAGGAAAGAAAAACAAAATCATTGATTCTTTAAGTCGATGAGATCATATGTTATATGAGGTAACTTTGAGCCAAACCGATTCAGACTTGCACGTTAGGATTAGAACAAGAAGCAGGGTTGACTGTATCTGTGTTCAAGTCCTTCAAAATATTTAGGAAAATAGTTTATTCCAACAGTAGAAGGAATATAAGGTAGAATATTCAATATTATTGTGGTCCAAAGAGAGACTTTATGTTCCAGATGGAGGATACATTAGGTCCAACATTCTAACAGAATTTCATCAAAATCCCTACCTGAGGCACCTACGATATCAAAATATGATATCAACAATGAAGAAACACTTTTTATAGCCTAATTTAAAGGTCGACATAGCACTATTCATCGCAAAATGCCAAGAATGACAATTGGTCAAAGAAGAGCACCAACATCATTCAGGGTTGCTACAATCATTAACCATTTTGGAATGTAAACAGGAGGTTATCAGTATGGATTTCATTATGGGATTACCAAAGATAAAGAAATAGAATGATTCCATTTTTTTAGTAATCGATAAGTTTTCCAAAGAAACACACTTTCTTCCAGTAAATTCAAAATACAAAGCAATTCACATTGCTGACATTTTCCTAAAATAAATATTTTGATTGCATGGGTTACCTAAGGAAATCATATCAGATCAAGATACAAAATTTACCAGTAACTTCTGGATATCCTTATTCTCCATCTTAGATACACATTTTAATTTCAGTATCTCCTACCACCCACAGACAGATGGACAATCGAAAGAAGTAAATAAAATTTTGGAGGGCATGCTTAGAATGTAAGTGGTGTAGGTTGGGATCAACCATAGCCAACCCAACTAGCACCTCCACGATTTGGTGACTCCTACACTTAGCAGGATCACCAAATTTATCCCTCGACAAAATTCTTCTCTAGAATTCCTCCCCACAATTCTACTTCCGCAACAACCTTTCCGCAAGCAATTTGCAGGATGCAGGATGTCAACCTCCCGAATTTGCTCCCCTGCAACTTCCTTTCCACAACATCTTTTCCACAAGAGGGTTGTGGGATGTGAGACGCGGGATGTCAACTTTCCAAATTTTCTCCCTCGCAATTATCCTTCCACAAATTTTCTTCTGCAATCTTCTCAGTCATCTGATATTTGCGTCCTTATTCATGATTGTCGATATACTCTTTGGTGCGGATCTCATGGATCTTTTTGGATCGACTATTGTCCTCACAAATTCCATTGCAGATCCCTCCTGGACCACCAGATCTTCGTCTGCAGACTCAATCTTCATCGTTCATTCTCTGCAAAAACTTGTTAAGGCAGAAAATACAGGTCAAAGTAGATCTACTTTGATGTTATATTTATGTCTATTGGGCATATTCCACACTGCACAAGAGTTATGTTGGTTATATAGATATACTGGGCATAAACCCCAATGCACATGTTTTATTGTTTTGTTATATGATTATATATTGGGCATATGCCCTGTTGGAAAAGGACTATTGTTGTTGTTCTAGGCATAGGCCCCAATGTACTTCACTTATTTATTATGTGATTGGGCACAAGCCCTAATATATTGAGATGATATTTTTGTGATGTATTGTTCAAAAGTATGATATACATGATTTATTTCTATGATGTGTTGGGAATAAGCCTTGGAGCACATGAGTTATGAGATTATGTGTTGAGCGTAAGCTTTGGAGAACATAGGTAACCCTAGCAAATAAATGATAAAAGTGTTGGGAATAATCCCTGGAGCACAATGGTTATGAGACTATGTGTTGAGCGTAAGCTCTGGAGCACCCAGGTAACCCCAGCAAGTAAAGGAAAAAAGTGTTGGGAATAAGAACTGGAGCACTCCAACATGATATTGAGCATAAGATTTAAAGCATTGGATCTTTGGCCATTGTATCCCTAGGTGTATTGTACAAATTCATCCTAGTACTAGTGTTGAGAAAAAGGATCTGGAATTGCACTACTGTAATGCCCATTTGATAGTGTTGAGCATAATATCTGAATAACACTAGGGATTAATTTAATTAAGGGTATTGAGTTGGAAATAATTTGAATGACACCAACCTTCATTGTACTTATTTAAGATGATTAATGGAAATCACAATCTATTTGTCATAAAATACTGCAAGATACTTCCATGAATACGAGGCAATCCAACATGCAAGGAAATATAGGGCTACCTATCCTAGTTGACTGACCAAACCCCACCAGAGGCCTTGTTAAAATAATTAACATCAACTAAGGAAGCATCGAATAAACTATTATGATATTTANTATATATATATATATATATACACACAGTTATTTTTTTATAAATAAAGATAAAATATCTAAGTGAAGTCTACCTACATTTATGAGTATATGTGTGTGTGTGTGTGTGTGAAGTAATTAAAAAAAATCAAAGATAACAAAAACTACTAATTCAAAGTAAACATATATATTATTTTAAAAACTAACTATATAAAAGAATCATTTTCTAAACACAAGTAGGAACTAATAGAAGTTCCTAGTTATAAAAAATTAGTATATATTACATCTAAGTCAAACTATGGGTTATTTAAAGAAAGTATTAAAATCTTGATTTAGCTGAAGTTAACCAACTGCCCCTTTTTCCAAAGAATATATAAAAAAACAAGGACAAAGAAAAAAGGCTTGGGAATCTAGTCATTATTCCTATATGGGATTGGAAAAGACTTCTAAACCTAGTACTTAGAGAATACAGCGCCTAATTTTCGTAATACTATCACCCTCATCATTAGGAGTTATAGTTTTCTCTTGGATGTTGGAGTGAGCTCGAGGGGAACCGATCAAGAACCAGGAATGGTTTCGGGTCAAGGTTGGGAGGAACGTGGAAGTTCTAAGGTCATCTAGTTATCATTCCACAGGTTAGAAACATAGTATTTCCTATTAAGTTTGTGTTGAAATGTGCAGGGTGATTGAGCTATAGCAAGCTACACAATTGAAAGTAAGAGTTTTACCCTATGTAAGATTTCATTTATGTTTTTAAATATGTTTATAGGTTGATATTACCGTTATCATGTTTTATATTGAAAGCTGTAAATCATCCTTCAGAAATATGGATAGATGTTTTAAAATGTTTTATGATTTAGGATAGAATCTAGGATTAATCTCTTATAAGGATTTTGATAATTTATTTCCAAATCTTTTATAAATGTCTTATGATTAGGCTAGAATCTAGGATTAACCCCTTATAAATAAGTTCCAAACATATTAAACAACGTTGAATCCACATAGAAATCCCCAAACATATGAACCATAGATCCTAGAAACAAAACCCTTTAAAAATCAAACAATTATTTAACGATTTAAAAATATATGGCAGAATCATTTTCCAAATGAAGATTGCTCCAACAAAGCAAGCTCGTGCTAGAGATCTGTCTATAAATCTAGAATAATACACTTAGCATTTTGACAAATCATACATGCAAGGTTTATAAAACTTAGATTTTAATTAAATGCTTACATATCAAACTTTATATAGAATAAAGAACCATGTGTATTTCATAATAGGTCAAAAACCTCAGAATCCCAAATTTCCCCTATCAAACGTTGCCAGAAACACAAATTTGACTCCAAAAATACTATGCATAACCATTGGCTGAAAGTCACACTTATACATTTAAAGAGAAATAGATATTTACAAATTTATCCATTAAATAAACTATCACTTACATAATCCTTTACATGAAAAACGATAAACATAGTAGTAAACCATAGGTCGAATCTCTTGGATCCCAAATACATGATATCAACATTTTCAGAACTACGAATATAAACCATAAACTATGAATATCATTGGATCAAATCCTATTTAAACCATTAAAAATAAATAAATAAATTTACATAACCATCAAGATAAGAAAACTAGGGTATCACGATATCCAACCAATCATCGAATCCCATAGAGTTGTATGCCATCCCTCCTTTGAAAGGAGTGGCCAGGTTTTCTAGCGTTGGAATATAATTTCACCAGCATAAATATTTAAAAAATTAAGTAAAAGAACAAAGTTAGTGCTTTGCTCATGATTTTGTAGAGAAGAGAAACCAAAAACAAAGATCTTCTACTCCAACAACAAATACAAAAAAAAATACCAATAGTGACATTGCTGGCAATGGAACTGTTAACATAGATCCCCTCCACCATAAGAGAAATGTAGTGCTCACCGACAACAGTGGACACATAAATTTAAAGTAAAAAAAAAGACTCAGATAATGATTTGTGTAAATCAAATCCATTACATTTTCCCATATACTTTTTAAACACATGGAGCAATCATTTTAGGCACAAATCATTTCACATTTACAACATTATCCAGGAGAATGTGCATGATACATTCATAACTTAAATTAAAACAAAGAGATTATAAACCCACGAAATTACTTCATCATTCACCCAGTAAAAACATTAAATCTTGAAAGAGCACGCCTGTACAAACTAGCATTTCCAGAAAATGGGTTTTAGATGGGTTTTTACCCATGACCAATTTTTAATTTACAAATTTATCCACGCCTAAACAGGCTCATAAAACACTAAAACCCCATTAACTTGATGAGCACTAATTGTATTCACAAAACCTTGTAACACATGAATAGAAAACCCTTAAACCCCAAACAGAGCATCCCAATTTTCCCCTTTGAAATGCGTAATGACCAACCACAGGAGAAGGGTATATGAACTTGGGGCTTAGCCAGTCTTGGTTTGATGGCATTCCTGTTTCCTTAGTCACAATCTTTCTCCAACATTGAACCTACCAAAAAATCACTCCAGTTATTAAAGCATGGTTCAAATAAAATATAAAACCAAATGGAGTTAAATAAATCCTCATGGGGTAGCATATACTTGAGCAATGATGGTGTATCTGTAACCCTCAAACTTGTTGTCCACGCTCTTCCAATGAAACCACTAGGAAGGGAGCTCACACTCCTCATCTCCCTTAGTATGTGAATTAGGGTTTCGAAGCCATAGACAATCACATATGTACTTCATCCAGCGTGGGAGATGACCACGAGTCCTCCACATGGCATTCGTTAAAGGATCAAGTACTCCCACTAACATTTATATAATTACCTACTTTGCATTTTTATTTTATCCTTATTTCATGCATGTATTCCTATATGCATACATCCCTTTGTTTCCAAGTTTAACACTTAGTTTCTTAGTCGATTTTTACTTCTTTAAAAACCATACACTCAACACAGGGTTGGTTCCTAGCACCTACAAACAACAAGTTACTCATGCATAAGTTCATAATGAACTAAGTAAGCCCAAGTCATAGGAGTCCTTCATACCTTTCCATTGAGTCGTTAGGTAAATCCAGTGACTCTTTTCCCTTTAGAAGCATAGGTAAGTTAGCCATGTCATCTTAGTAAATAAGTCTAGGTTACATGTTAAACATCCATTATAAACAAGTAGGAAGTAAGCAGACTTTTAATTGCACCAAAAACATCATTAAACAAATCAATGACATAAATATACAAGAAACATTAGTATACAAATAAAAGGCAATAAATATCACCATAATTAGAACATCATGTATTAACCTATGAGAGAAATCTCGAACATAAATACAAGTATCGTTCCTAGGTGCATGCACGAATATGGTTCTAATTTTTAGTGTCATTTTAAAAATAAAAAACCAAATTCTAAAAATGAAATCCATAACGCATATACATTATGGATGGTTTTCTTCGGGAAAAAACCTTTCCTAGAATAGAAGCAAAAGTTGTTAGACTATATCGCAAGCACAATATATCGTACTTGCATTTTTGATGAGTTACAAATCCACTTGCGATATGTAAAATTTATAAAAAAAAATGCAGGCCCGTGGCCTATATTTGCTCATTTTGCGTTGCAGGCCACACAAAACAGAAACATGATATATGAGGAAGGCTATTTGGAGGCCATACGATTTGGAAGGACAAGATCGATTTAGAGTTCACACGATTTGGACAAAATGAGATAGATTTAGAGTGCATACGATTTAGAGGGCATAAAATTTGGATGCAATGGAAGGCAAGAATTGCATTGTTGTTTTGGTTTAGGATTAGGAAAGAATTGTTTTTTTGTTTGTTTTGGATTACGCAAGATTTGTTTTGATTTTTTCTTTCAATTTAATAAATTTTTAATTAAAACAAAAAAGGAAATATTAATTAAATATAAAATTGGTTTTTTTTATATTAACAGATAACACAAATCTTGAATAAAATTTCCAAAACCAAACCACCAATAACCCAAACCCAAATCCAAATCTAAACACCGAACCAATTGAGGAGGAGCATGATAGGAATTCCAAAATTCTTGCTCGTTTGGGTGCATTGAGATGCCTTAGTTAACTTTTTAGAGAGGGCCACCACATAAGACAGTCATTGGGAGAGAACCTAGATAATATTACAAATACAATTTCCAATTCTAGGGAGCATTGTACAACATTATCTCCTACAGGGATTCCTAGAGGCAATACTATTCTACTAGGATGAGCTACAAAGACATAAAGAAATTAAAGATAACAAAAGATTATCTTTTTCACTATTCGAGGACCCTAGCACTGGATTGGTTCATCCCACTAGTTCACCACAGATTTTTATATACTGGTGCATAGAACCAAATATTAAATTCAGCTGGATGGATCGTTGGTACATGGTCTTCGATGAAATCCCTCATGGGAAAAGAGACATCCCATTCTATTTCCTCAAGAAATTGTATGCCAAATTTATATTGGGTAAACATGTAAATTACTTTGATATTTTAGAGTTCTAGGGGGTAGGACATGGAATGCCCCAAGATAGGTAAGGGGCAAGGACTGATCCAAACTGTGTGCGACGATCTTTGCACACATAAAACCCCCCTCGTTTATATCCTCCCACAGGTATTGTGATTGATGAAATGCATGAGGCATTATTATATTTGGCAGATACATGTCTTCGACATCCGACTACCGTTGAGGGAAATGTAAGCCAAGGGGTTGGCACATTTAGTGCTGACACATCTGGGGTTGGACCATCACCCACAAAGGATCAAGTTAGGTCTCCCCACTCTACCAGATCTAGAGATCACAGTAGACATGCAGAGGGGTCAGAGCATCATGTCATGCTGCATCCATGCAACATTTGTCGAAACATATGCTATGGACCTTCTTCAAAGATTCACGACGATGGGTTACTCCAATATGTAATTCAAACTCATTCTTCACATAGTCTATTACTTTTTATATAACATTGTTCAATTGTTTCATAAATTATTTATATTTAAAGTATCTCACAATTTACGTGAAAACATTTACAGCTGGTGTCCAATGAGACCCCAGAGTCTCATAGTCTGCCAATAGACGCTCATAATATGGATGCAATGGTCAAAGCTGTATATCATTTTGGTGCTTCACCATTACTTGTAAGAACATTACTTTTTATTTATCATCATGATTTACATATTTATAGTAGGGATTGTCACATTTAATACATTTTAATATTGATACAATATATTTTATGCACGGTGAGCAGGATGAGTAACTAGAATCTAAGACAGGTTTGTCTCAGATAGCCAAGGATTCACAAGTACAAGTATGATTTTAATTATTCTTTTAATGATTCAACATGTGCTTTTTTAATTATTTGAAATTGTCTAATCGTATCTTTATTTTTTTTATGTAGGAACATATGCTCAATAGAGCTGTCCACTGAGCGACCTTGCTCAATCATGCATATGCCCATCCTTTTAGTCTAGTTTCAATTATTCCACCCAATGGTTACACACCTCTTCATGTCCCCCAGGTATATGTATATCTCTCTTATCTTGTATCTCTATTTCCCCAATTGTCCCTCCATGTAGTATACTTTTCTTTGCACATGCAAGTATTTTTTGTTGCACCCATCGATTTGCTGACATTGACATATATATTATTTTATGCAGCTTGATAGTGAGTGAGGGGTGCTTGAAGAGCACCTAATTGGGGTTGCTAATAACTCACCTCCCCCCCGTGAGGTACTTGTATGTCTCACTTTCTTTGAATAATTCATTGTCCCTCCATGTATTATAGTTTTCTTTGTACATGCAAGTATATTTTTAGTGCACCCATTGATTTTTTGTCATTGACATATATATTATTTTATGCAACTTGATAGTAACTAAGTGGTGCTTGAAGAGCACCCAATTGGGGCCACTGCTCACCCACCTCTCTCCCCCCCAGGTACACGTATGCCTCATTTTCTTTGAAAAATTTATTGTCCCTCCATGTAGTATAGTTTTCTTTGTACATGCAATTATCTTTTTGGTGCACCCATCGATTTGATGACATTGACATATATATTATTTTATGCAGGTTGATAGTGCACGAGTGGTGCTTGAAGAGCACCCAATTGGGGCCGCCTCTCACCCATCTCCCCCCCCCCCCCCCTAGGTACATGTATTTCTTGCTTTGTTTGAAAAATTCATTGTCCCCCATGTAGTATAGTTTTCTTTGTACATGCAAGTATCATTTTCGTGCACCCATTGATTTGTTGGCATTGACATATATATTATTTTATGCATCTTGATAGTGAGAGAGTGGTGTTTGAAGAGCACCCAATCGGGGCCGTTGCTAGTGAGGCACCAATGGTACATGTAGTTACAACCCGACCCACCATCACTTACACACTGACAGTAAGTAAAAATGTTATATTGACTTGTAAATTGAAGAAATGTACATAGAAATTTTATAGGTTGGTAAACTAAATTACAAGTTTTGGTTTAAATGTGATTTGTTTTTATAAATTTGTCCATAGATGTTTTTTTGGTGACTTAATTCAGTTTTATTTGGATGTTTTTCGATCTTGTATTCTAGGTTTATTTTGTCCTGAGTGCAACTCTTCTCCCTTACCCATAACGGTCACTATGTGAAACATGATTATCATGTCGCATATGTGATATAATGCATATGAGATATATCACATATGCGATGTAGTGCATATGACATAGGAGAAATTAACATTACATTGATTAAGCTAAAAGATGGGGGGTAGGCAAAGGAGGGATAGAAAGGTGTAGAGGGAATCATGGGAGGAACTAATGGGTATGGGAGAGATATGGTGGGGATGAATGGAGGAGAAATATAAGGAGAAGGGAGGGATGGGTAGGGGAGAGATATGAAAGGGGGAATGAAGGGAGGAGAAATAAAAGTGGGAGGGGAGTAAATCTAAGTGGGATGGAGGGATGGGGGGGTAAGGGATAAAGAGGGGATGGGAGAGGGACATATATACGACTGAGAGATGATTGGGTGCATAAAATATATAGGATAATGGATGGAGGAAATCTATAGCATAATGGATGGAGGGATGGATGGAATTCTAGGAATGTTATGTCTTTTGAAAATTGTCCCTCCCATTCTAAACAAATTTCTACTGCTATGTGCTCTTTGGATAAACATTTGAATGAATAATCGAAGATTAAGATCAATAGTTATAAAACACATATGTTTTAAATCACATATGTGTTTTATATCGCATATGCGTTATAATGCATATGCATTTTGTATCGCATATGTGTTATAACGCATGTGCGTTATAACACGTATGCGTTTTGTAATTAAAAATTTGGTGGGAATAAGGCTTGGAATTATGTACGAAAATAGCTTCAGACTACCAAACCTATTGGGTAGGACAAATAAACAAACGCTATTATCTGTATTTCAGAACTCTATGAATATGCTGAGTTTCGATGGCATTTCTTTCTATGACAAACACAATATTTTTTTATGAAAATAAAGAATATTATAGAATACGATCTCACGATTCTGAATATGTAATTTTTTCCTACAGATGTATGTTTTTATTTATTATTATTATTTTTCTAAATGGCACACGTCACATTTTTAAAATAGATACATCCATTGGTTTTTAGATAACTTTTGATTTCCTTCACCATTTCGCAAGAAACCTTTATTGTGCACTAGAGTAGAGCAAGCTCTAGAATATTATATATAGGGAACACGAATTTCATTAATTTTAGCCCCTAAAGTGTTACACCTACACATAACATTTTCATTTCAAGGTTTTCCAACTTCAATAATTAATAATAAAAAAAATAATTCATAAATGTTTTTGAAAAAATAGTGTTTCACTAGTACCATATGTCCTTTATATGTCTGCATGAGTTTATCAAAAAATGACATCATTTACCTCATATATTGTTGGGCCCGCACAAACATATATGCTATGATGTGCTGAAAATTCGAAACCCAAATTTAAGGAAAAGTAATTTTATAGTCATTTACACAAATTTTATATAGATAAAAGTTATATATTATGAAATCTTATTCAATTACCTATCTTTTGTCTTTTTACCTCATCTTCAAATATGTTAGGGAAGTACCTCTAATTGTCACCTAAAGTCAAATGTCCCATGTTTTTTCAGTGTTACGTGGCATCTAAAGTGCCTTTAAAAGAGTCCATAATTGTGCATCATCCCTCCTAATAAGTTCATACAATACTGAAGTAATTTTAGATGACCCTTAGATCGTAATAGTTTTTTGGACCATGCATTTTTTATTTTTTTTACATATTTAATGGACATTACAGAAAGTGTCGAAAACTATTTTGTGCACAAGCATATCTTGTATCAATCAATGCAATTAATCAATAAACATCAAACGATATTTTAAATATCATAGATAAGAGTGTTTATATGAAATATTTTGTTTTAATTATGTAGATAGGCCTATATATCTTAGAATTTTATTTAGACTACCATCTATACTTTTTCATCAAAGGATGATAATGAGGAAAGTGTACTATCCAAACTGATTCTATCTATCAAAAATTCATAATTAATAATTTCAAAAATAAATAGTTTAGTTAATATGTGATAAGTACAATTTGTGATAATGGGAAAAATTAAACTTCAACTTCAACTATTCAATCATTAGATATAACTATTAGCTTAATGTCAACTCCAACCATGACTTTTAATTCAACTATAATTGTCGATATATTTACTTTTAAACTATTGGTTGAAAAAATTAAACATCAACTTCAACTATTTCATTATTAGATACAACTATTCGATTCAAAGATACAACTATGAGCTTAACTACATTGATGATATAACTATTAGTTCAACTTCAAGTCCAATCATAACTTTTACTTGAATTGCAATTCTCGATATATTAACTTTTAAATTAACTATTAGATACAACTGCTTGCTTAAGTCCAATGATTCTAAAACTATTACGTTAACCTCAACTTTAATAGCCTAAGGATTATTCAAAGTACGATGTGCAACTATTATATTATTACATACAACTATTAGATTAACTCTAATGATGATACAACTTTAACTAACCAATCACCACTTTTAACTTCAATTAATTTAAAACTTATATTAGATTAACTATTAGATAACTATTAATAATTCCAACATATATGTTTCTACCTATTTCAAACATATTAATTTTATTAATATGGTTGTTACTAATAGTAATATTTGTTTTGTAAATTTACTTTTCAATAACTTTTTTTAATAAATTCTTTCCATCACTTAGGTTGTTCAAAATCATATATATATATAATATTTTCATTTATATCGTTTCCATAGGATCAAAATTATATATATATATATATATATAAGTTTTCCATTGATAAAATTTCAATAGTTGAAAGTAAAATAGTGGAAAGTTGATGAGATGCTCTGTGATATTTTGTGATTATACAAGGTCCTACATTGTGATATTTTGTGATTATACAAGGTCTTACATTATTTGTATAATTTGTTGTTAAAGCAATGATATCTTTTTCTTCCTAAAGTTAGATTCTATATATATATTTTTTGTTTATATGAATATTTTTTAATATTTCATAATTTATATATTATTTTAATACATTACATTGATAAAAAATTTAAAATATAATTTATATTAAATGAATATAATTATTAATTATTTGGAGATCTAAACATTTTTTTGAATCTACACAATACAAACTCGCATTAAAGTCGCATTCGCATTGCATTATTTTAAAGCATTGCATAGAAAATTCCAATTAAACACATCGACTACGGGGAATAGAGGAAGCCGGCTTCCATGAGGCATCCATATTATTTATGTCATCAATTACAGGAAAACACAATAATGAAAACCCGCGGTAATTACATGATATGATGGTGATTTACATGCAATTAAATATACTTATATGCAAATGCACCAGTCATGTAAAACTGGTTGACCTAATCATTTAGCACTAGTTCAACTGAGATTTAGACTGAATGTAGAGTTTTACGGGTTGATTGCCTCATAATCCCCATTGATATCTTCCTTCTCCTCTTACAATAGTTGAGTCGTGTGAGAATATGTAGAGGCTTTGTTAAGGTTTGCATCGCCAATAATCACTATGATTACAAAGGTAAATGGGAGAATCAATTATAACATTTGTGCTCTTATAATTTTTAACACAGCACTGCAACAGTTATTTTGAAAGGATACAAAGCAATCTAAGAGGACACATACTGCTGCATCCACAAGCCATGCCATATTTGACTTTAGGTTCTTCCACTCCAAAGACCTTACATGAATGCTGCATAAATTAGAATCAGATTTTACTGATATTTTAGATACTTCCAGCTCAGAATAGATTAAAAATTCTGAGCATTGCAACAATTCAATTCGAAGGGAACACAAAACTAGGATTACCTTGGTACATATGCTCCATCACCGACGACCGCAAACATGAACATCATTGGATTCAAACCCTAATCACATAAAGAAGTAATGATCATATATATATATATATATATATATATATATATATATATAAGTTCTCACTAAAAGCTTCTTCCAGTTTGTGAAACAATTCAGAGATATAGCCATAGAAGTACCTCAACCGTTCCTCGCTTCACCTGATAAAACATTTGCAATCATAGTTAGTTCAAATATTGAAATCTAGACGATGCATGGAATAAATTAATGGCACAAAAAAAATTGATATGACTAAACAGTTTATATACTACAATAGTTATCAATAACAGGTGCAAACAATGTAGCCATAAGAGCCTCTCCAGCAATTAAAAAGTGTTTTTTAGATTACATTTTTCCAGATTTGTGAAATGCTTCCAGCGATATAGAGAGCAGCCATAATCCATCCTAAACTTGTTCCCACCAGACTTGTAGGTTCTTCACCTACCATTGAATAGCTGAGTGTAATTGTGCTAGCTTCCTAAATAAGCACATCTTCTTCATCCGTCAATAGTTACATAGCTTATCAATTCATGTTATTTTCTTGAATTATTCTAAAGATCCCATAGATTGTAGTTACCTGCAACACTTTCCGGCCTGTTAGTAGAACGGATGCCCTTGAATCTACCTTAGTAGAATCAAAGATTTGAAAGGAGTTGTCTGCTTCTAAATTGAAGTAATTGAGCCCACCAACAAAGAATACTGTTGCAGCTATCTGGCGATTACAGAAATAGAGAAAACATAATTAGTACTACGAGAACTGACCTTAGATTTGAAAGGTTTAGCACAGAATACAGTATGAAAGCCTACACTGCAGAGTGTCCTCCTTGAATTCTTAGGAATTTCAGAATCATTATTGGCTAGGAATCCTTCATCATCTAAAGAGGGCTGGTTTAATGTAAAACTCGGCCCACTCCTACCAGAACCATGGGATGATGAAGATATATATGAGCCTGGAGTAGGAGTGTGACTGCTTGCTAAAGATCTCGCAGACCTGGAAGAAACATGTGAGCAAGTCCATTAGCATCATATGACTTGATTCATGATGAGGAACAATTATGAAAACGCCACTACAATTCGAAAAATTGAGAAGATTGGTGATATCACTCTAATATTTACATGTAATATTTGTTCCTAGATCTCTGACAACCTGGCGAAATACTGAGAATAGGTAAACTAGAAGCAGGAGCCCGATTCGATAATTTATTAAAATCTATATCATTTTTCCTGGCTGGGTTTGAAGAATACGTTATATTCTCTGGTACGTTCACAGATTCTGTATGTTCGGACATATCCTTGCCTGCACAATCCTGTCATTTTTGCAAAAGGATTATAGCATTATAAAGGGACATACCCATCAAAATTTTCGATCAAATTCCTCTGGAGAGACTGAGTGTGATAAAATTGTAGGTAGTATATAAGCATGCCCTAATCACTGCGTGCCATGGGTGATGACTCCCATTTCCAGGCTTTCCACCACTTGTAAATATGGCCATAATACATACTTTGCAAAACTAGAACCACACTGTTAATTGTATAAAGCTACACACATGAAAGGAAATAGTGACTCTGTTAATATGACCAAATAACACAATAGATATTAGAAATGTTTAAATCATAAAGAATTCTTACCAGCGCAGTGTGGTAAAACTGTGTAGGGAGCTGCAAGAAGAATCATAATTTCGGCATTAGGGCGTAGGTCACTCTACAAGCTAGTATACATTCTAATGAGAGCTCTTTATGTCAAATATAATTCCTTTCATATCCAATGATAGATTATTTGTATATAAAAATAATAGTTGAAATTATATAATTTCAAGGTCGTTTTTATATGATAAATATATTTGGAGGGTCGTTTTTGCTTTTTCATTTACCTGAGAAAAGCTTGAGGCAAGTGTATTATCCAGATTGATATTATGGTAGTAGTTTAAAATTCAAAATAAACAATTAAATAAAAAAGAACATAAAAAAACTGGTAGATAACTTATGAATGGATAATATGTAGCAATGAATGGATAACTCATAGATTATGAATGGATAACCAACATTTCATGGCAGATGATGCATGGATAACTCACACCTTAACTAGAAGAATATGAGAAGTTAAAAAATATTTTCAAACTGTCTTCCAATCCATAAACCATCTCTCAACCATTTGATTTCTATCAACCTAACCACATAGTTTATGGGTATGGTAGTTTAATTTCAATGGAATTTAACTAAGTGGTTGATATTAGCAAATTTATAGTAATTAAGTTTTCAAAAGAAAATTAAATTGAAGCATATGTATATTGTCTAAACATATATATAAATATGTTTAATAATAAAATAAAATCATGGTTTAAAAAATATTAACAAAATATGAAATTTCAATATTTATTATTTAAATATAATATTATAAAATAAAAATAAAACATATTTTTTTCAATTTTTTTATTATAAAACATAAATAATAAAGAAACATCTTCTTTCATTATTAAATTATTGACACAAAATCTAAGAACTATATTACCTACATGGTATAGTTTTTATTTTATTGAACTAATTAAGGCCTCTTTACCTATAACAAGCCAAAGGCCTCTTTACATATAACAAGCCTTGCCAAATAGAAGCTACTAAGGAACCTCATTATCCCATAAGGCATGCCTTGTCTCTGCACTGGATAAGGATCCTAAAATTGGGTGATTTTAGAAATATATATGTATGGGGTTGGTCTCCGATCGTTATCGCGGAGTTAGGTCAGTTTTGTTGGATGCCGCGAGTCGCTGGCGCTCCTCATCCGATCCAGTGCAAATCTCCACTAAATTTGTCGTGCTATCTAATGTAGGAGAGATTTCAAATGTGACACCATGTGGAATCCTGATTTGCACTTAATTGTCCCTCGTGTGCACAGGCACTTTTTCATCTTTATGGAAGGTAAAAGCTGTGCGGGGAGACACCTTTTCAATTTTTTTCTTTGTTTTTTTTTGTGTCAAAGAGGATGACTTGGGAGCAAGGAGTCGTGAGACATATACCCTTTCACTTTTGAGAAAGGAAGTTTGGTTTATGACACATATCATGTTATACACACTTTGATTTTAAGGATCGTGTTATATATACATTACCATTTTTAGAATGGTAGGTGAAGGTGCATGAATGTGCATATAAGTACACACTTGCACCTTGTCATCATATTATATGGTCAATTGTTTTCGATGTAGATGGATCTATTTACATACTATGAAGTGTTGTTTTTTAACAAGTATTAATCTAGATTATCTTGAGTGGGGAGTTAACATAAACACTTTGTTATGCTACTTGGGTTTAGGTTTATGGATCAGTTTAATTTAATGTTCATCATTATTGACATATTATATATCGGTTTATTGAACAATAAGGTTAGTACTTGTACACAATACCTAAGTTTATGGTAGAGCTTTTTTGGACTACATTAGTAGTTGTATATGGGATGCTAATTCAACATTTTACTTTAGTATTGTTGATTCGGATTTATGTGAGAATGAAATGAAATAGCATATATAGTATCGCAGACACATATGTATTGATGGGAATACAATGATACAGTAAACTTAAATTTTATCAACTAAATGAAACATTCTATCAACTAAATGAAACATAACATGTTGTAAAATAAAAGCAACTAGAATGGTAGTATTTATCTATGAGAAGAAACATGGTGTTTGCGTTCATTCGTCACAAGTGGATTACAAAAGGAGGATGAAGGGAATTTTTATCATAAGCATGAGGGAGAAAACCTAAACATCCAAAACCCTAACACTAGGAGTTGGAGAGTAAAATTTTTTTTATGACTCGGAGTGGTTGGTCAATATGACAACATTCGGGGGGAATAAATTTTACATACGATCTCTGTTTAGAGAGATTGGTAAATCATGTAAAGGTCTAATAGAGAAGTGCACATTTCTACCTTCCACACATGTGTCACAAAAAAATGTCGTTTAGGGATTCAAAACGGCCATGAATGTTTTGGACACAAATATCCGTAAAAGAACTGTAAAATTGAAAAAATTGTTTTGAGCAAGTGGAATAGGTTGGTGACAACCAATATCAATTTGAATCAATTATCATAAGAAATCATCCTTGTAACATTGGTTTATGGTTGTAGCTCCTCACATCAGCATTGAGGAAAACACTTTTCTAATTGAGGTGGAGTATTAGAGTCCCACCTAACCTACTTAAGTAGATAAATATGATTCTACTTATTGAGGCAATCACTACCATTTAAGGTCCATGTAATAGGTGTAGTGTGAAAAGTAATAATTGTAAGAAGGATTACTCAAGGGTTTCCCCTACTTGAAAGTTCATTGTTTCGAAAGTTAGATAGAAATTATATAAACAAGTAGAAGCAATGTAATGATGTCTCTTTTGAAGCATTTTGATTGGATATCTCCTCGAGTTGGAAGTTTACCCCTTGAAGAAACAAGTGAACAAGAGTGGATTCCCTTTGTAAAAGAGCCAAATGTAAGGTTTTTCCCTACCTTAAGTGTTTGCATATTCATAAAGGAGGTATTTTATATCTTATTCTTGGATATCATGTATGTTTTTTCATATTCAGATCTAATGCACCTAACATTATGGTTTTCTAGGGAAATCCCTCATGCCTTAGTAGATGGGAAGGTTCAAGATCACAAGTTTCCATTCTTATCTTGATATTTTTTTAATACATGTGTTGTTAGAGTAAATCATGATTCATGAAAAATTTTGTACATAATATTTTGCTAAACCAATGCATGTTAAAGTAGATTTTTGTTGAGTTGCTTTTTCATAATTTTGTCAAAGTCTACAAGGGGTATTTAGGTGGCTTCTTATTTATGATGTCTCTCCACTCTCTATAACATTCTTTGAAGGCCATATATGGATATTTCATTTCTAACAATCAATATTCACCTTTTTCCTTGATAATTTTTTTTACTATCTCCTATTCCACTTAATTATCTTGTTCTTCAATACAGTGCTTGTTCTTGTTTTTCCACGTCATTCACCCAACTTCTATAATTTCTAACACTCTAAAGAGCATTGAAGATTGTGTAAATTTGGAAGATATTCTTCGTGTATTATTTATGTGTCTTTATTGTATTATTATTGTACTCCCTTTTAGGGTATTATTGTTGCAATCAACAATGTAAACTACCTTTAAAGAACCAATGCAAGCCCTATATGTTGGGTTAGCCCAAAACAATCTAGAAAGAACATAAATTATATTGTACCAATGTGAAGTCGACCCTAGAAAATTAGCAAGTTGGATCCATAAGAAAAAGTCACTTGTAAAAATAGTATAAATAGGGGAGGTTCTCCCCCCATTTGGACACATCACTCACTCAACCAAGGTCGATAGAAAAATAAGAAGAAGAACAAGCTCGCTTGGGAGAAGAGTATCTGCTTAAAGGAGACATTTTATTCTTGGGTTTTCTATATTGTCGTATTCTCAGGATCTTTGTGTAGAAGAGCATTTAGGTCGGGGATTTTACTAGAAGACATTGCACTTACTCACGAGTCTAAATTGACTCAATTTTGTTGGGTTTTATTAACTCTTAGGGTTTTCCAGAGGAAAATATTTGTGTGCTCTTCTGTTGATATTCTTCTATTTATTTCAGTGATCCTATTGTATATGTTTATTGTATTATGTTTCAAATTATTTGAAGATATAACACAACCATTGTTAAACTATAAAATTCTAACATGGTAACAAAGTTGTGCTAAAATATTTGAATGCAACAGTTGCAATAGTTGCACCTTCCCGAGATTAGGGCTCCATGGTGTTGATGTATTTGTAACTTCGGAGGATATTCTGATATATATTATTATTGTATGTTTGTTTACCCCCATCAAAGATGTGCTTTCCTCCTTTCAAGATGTCATTATTGTGTATAGACCTTAAGGTACAACATTCATTGTAAGTCATGGAAATAGTCCCACGTGTAACATAATGTACTATATTTTTGGAATCTCTCTTAGAGAATCTGGCCATGTTAGGGTAAGAGGTCATCCCCAGTCATGTAATAGGTTAGTCACTTGGAAGGTATAAATAGGGAGGTGCCCTCCCTCATTTATACAGACCTCACACTCACTCAAGTTCGCATGAGAGAGAGAGAGAGAGAGGAGGAGAGGTAGATAGTTTTTGAACACTTCTTATTACTAGGTTTTCTCATCTTATAATACAGTCTTTGTGAATGTACTATTATGAAGAAGTTTGCAAGATCTTCTCCTTTATAGTTTCCCTTGTAAAAATATTTGTGTCTTGTGTATCTGTTCTATCGTATGCATATTGTTGTACTTGTTATTCTTTCAGATAAATATACTAACCAAGATAATAGTATCTAGAAAAACTAACATGGTATCATAGCTTCTCTGAAAGAAGTCACTGTGTAGCAGTGAAAACAATGGCTTCCTAGTTCAAGTTCTTCTCTCCACATATCATTAAGATAAGAGGGCTAGGATAACTCACCTCAGTAGGGTGCATCTTTTGGTGGAAGCAGTTTCATATTTGAAGAAGTTCAAATTTTGACCCTATCACTCGTGCTAGGAGAAACTAGGGAATCAAGTTTCAGAGGCTTCCCACCTCAATTTTCAAGAAAGGACCCTGCTGAGAAACTCCCCTCAAGGAGGCACATTCTTTTTTCCAAACAAAATTCCCAAACTCCATGTTTGGAAAATTAGGATTTCTTTCACAAAACCTAGGTTGGCCAACTCTAGAACAGGGTAGAACACATCAAATTGGTAAGATATAAATATTTTCTATTTCAATTTAAGGTTCTCATTTTAAAACATGACTCACCATACTCACCTTGAGTGCAAGCTTTGAGAGGATCATAACTTCTGAGCATGGAAGTATATAATCTTCGTGATCCTTGAAGAGAATGATTTCAATCAGTACATCAATGGAGAAGTTCGATAAGGAGAGGGAGATGAGGCTAAGTATACTCATAAGAAGAGATTGGTTAAATCCAATAGAATCATTGAAGATTAAACCAAGGATCACCTCATCCCCGATGTGTCATCATTCAAGACATCGAAGGAATTATTTGATGCTTTGACAAAGATATTCGAAGGAAAGAACATAGACTAAAATATTGAATTGAGGAACCAGTTAAATAATGTGAACATACAGAACTCAAGGACTATATAGTCCTACTTCCGAGCAGTTACTCAAATCAAATAACAACTTGAAGCAGTTGAAGAGAAATTCGAAGAAGGATAAATTGTGATGACTACCTGGAATGGTATCCCTAGATCATGGGACTCATTTATTCAAGTAATCTATGCAAGAAGGAAGTTGATCTCTTTCAACCGACTCTGAGAATAATGCACATAAGAAGAAGCTTGACTCTTAACATGAGAAGAAAAGATGGGATCAACTGAAGATCAATCTCTCACAATTCACACCAAGAAGAACTACAAGAATAAGGAGAAGAAGGACATGAAACAAAATAATATCAAGAGAGATCCTTCCAATTTTTGATGTTATACTTGTGATGAAATGGGTCACTTTTCAAGATACTTTCCCATCAAGAGAAAGAGACATGATGCTCATGTTGCTGAAGAAGATGAACCAACCAAAAAAAGATTCAGAAGAGAGAATGATGATTCAGATAAAGAGTATGTGCTAATCTCAACACTTACGGGAACTATCTCACATGAAGAGTAGTGATTGGATTATGGATAGTGGGGAATCTATACACATGAATGGATACAAAGAATAATTCGTTAATATGTCTGAGCATGGGTCACCTCACAAGGTGAAACTTGGGTTGATTATCAATACCCCATAAAATGGAGTGGAGAAGCTTCACAAAACCTAGATTCTGGGAAATATTTAAAGATAAAGGATGTGCTATATTTTCCAGTATTGAAAAATAATATTATCTCCATCTCTGCACTAGATGGAAAGGGAATTAGATTTACATTTGTCGATGGCCAAGTTCTGATGTGGCATAATGGAAAGATAATAGATGATGCAACGATGATTGGAGAAGAAGACATAGGCTTGTAGAAGATAAAGGGACAACCTGAACAAGAATTGGTTCATGAGTCAATAGAACCAAGTGAACTATGGCACCAAAGGCTTGCACATGTGCACTACAGAGAACTACCGATGGAAAGAAAAGAAGTTTTCGGACTTCTAGAGAACCAGGAAAAGCATGAATTTATTTTCAAAGGATGTGCACAAGGAAACAATGCAAATAACGCATTTTCGTGCAATGAAAGAAAGGATAAAGGAATACTGGAGATATTACACTCGGATGTATGTGTACCCATGTCTTGTATCTCATTAAGTGAGTATGTGTACTATGTTTCCTTTATAGATGATTTCTCACGTAATACTTGGATATATTTCTTGAAAGGAAAAAATGAAGTTTTCAGTAAGATAAAAGAATATAAATCCTTGGTCGAGAAACAAACTGAAAATAAGATCAAGTCTCCGTGGTAAAGTAATGGCAGAGAATTCATCTAGAAATAATTCAAGAAACTCTACAGAGAGTCTGTGATTAGTAGGGAGTTGATAACTCCATATAATCCTCAATACAATGGGGTTGTGGAACGAAATAACCAAACCATAATGGAAGTAGTGAAATAAATTCTACATGACCAATATCTTCCTATAAACCTTTGGGTGGAATCGACAAGGACAACTGTGTATGTAAATAACCATACCCCTCATCGAGTACTTAACAACAAAACTTCGGAAGAATATTTATAAAGAGAGAAACCAAAATTCATCCATATTAGAACATTTGGCTGCTCGATGTACATACATATCCCAAAGGAGAAGATGACAAAGCTCAATCCTTATAGGAGGAAGGGTATATTTGTAGGATATAACCATCCATCAAAGGCCTACGAATTATACTTCCTATGATTTAGAAAGATCAACATTAGTAAATATGTAACCTTTGATGAAGACTCGACATACTTTAGATCTAGGAGGATACCTATTCAAAAGGTCGAGGAACCTGAAGAAATGAGAGTTTGAGGCATGGAAATTGCAGAAGCAATTCCAGAATACCCTGAAGATCATGACATGGCAGAACCACAAGATTCGATAGATACACTTCTAGAGAAGGATTCCCATGAGAGGAAAATAGCATGGGCATGAGATCCCATAGAAGAAGAAGAAAGGTATGACGCTCTAGAAGGAATGCATAGAGAAAGGAAAATTCGAAATCCTTACAACAACTCTATGGCCCTACTATGTGAGATCATTGACAAGAAACCTTCCACCTATGAAGTGGCTGCAGAACATAAAGAATCGAAGGATGCCATGATTGAGGAGTATCATTCGATCATGAAGAAATATGTCTAGGAGATAATTCTAAGACTGAAAAAGATTTTTTTCATGAATTTGAAGTGGATCTACAAGATCATGCTTGATCCATATTGTAGTGTCAAGAAATATAAGGAAATATTAGTAGCACAAGGATTCTCACATAAAGAATTCATAAACTACAAGGAGAAATTTGCACCAGTGGCGAGGTACACTTCCATTAGGTCNGCCACTATATTCGAGACACATGATAGGGATACTCATGTGTGCAAATTGAAGAAGCCCTTTTATTGATTCAAACAAGAACCAAGGACATGGTATGACAGGATTGGTAGCTTCTTGATGATCCTAAGCTTTACCAAAAGTAAAGTGGATTCCAACCTTTACTTCAAGGTTGAAGGCAGAAAACAAGTGATGCTCCTACTATGTGTCAATGATATGTCCCTAGCGGGTGAGGACGAACTTGTTAAAGATGCAAATAGGAGACTTGGTACATAGTTTGAGATGAGATGCCAAGGGATGATGCACTAGTTATTAGGAATGGAGGTCTGGTAGAGTGTAGATGGAATTTTCCTTAGTCAAAGAAAGTATACAGTGGATATTGTGAAGAGATTTGCAATGCTAGACTGCAAGGTGATAGCCACACCTACGGCATCAAACTTGAAGATTTTGGTTGATGCTTCATCAGAGTCGGTTGATGCCATGATGTATCACTAGATGATTGGCTAATTGATGTATCTAACAAATATTAGACCAGACAGATTCTTTGTTGTGAACACCCTAAGCATATTTCTAACAGATCCAAGACATATTAACCTAATAGATCCAAAGAATCTATTGAGGTACCTAAAGGGTATAGTGGATTATGGGCTCAAGTAAGATATGAATCAAAATATTAACCTACAAAAATTATGTTGATTCGGATTGGGAAGGTATCACCACTAATAGGAAGAGAACTTTAGGTTGTTGCTTTAGTATGGGATCGGGCATGATCTCCTAGTTTAGAAGGATGCAGTCCTGCATGGCACTGAGTACATCCAAGGAAGAGTAGGTTTCCTATTGTTTGGCTAGTTCTAAGGAAATGTGACTATAGAAGCTATTATCTGATTCATTTGATCTCCAGTTAGATGTGACTTGTATCTTCCGTGACAATCATATTTGCATGATTTTGTTGGATAACCCTATGTTCCATGATAAGTTGAAACACATAGAGATGAAGTTCAATTATATCAGGGATATAGTGTAAAGAGGAGCAATGAAGGTCTAGTACATGGAAATGAATGAGCATATAAATGATGTGTTGACCAAGCCTCTATCCAAAGTGAAGTTTGAGTAATTTAGAAAAATAATTGGTGTGATCTAGAAGGATACCCCTAGAAAGAGGGGATGATGATTTCTAGCATAGATGGAGAGACAGGTTTCCTAAGCATAAAATCTTGGAAAATATTGTAGGTTTTCCTTGGATATAATAAGTCTTGAGGAATATCACAGGTTATCCTTGGATGTAATCAATCCTTATATGTTTCTGTGCTAGAAATATTGATAAACCAGAAGATGCAGATGAATGATATCTCACATGAGAAATGAGATAGGTTTTCTAAATGAAAATGACTCTAGCATTGTAGGTTTCTTGGATGTAATCAATCACGTAGGTTTTCCGAGTGTAAATACAAGCCCTAGCGTGATTCACACATTACTCATATGTAGCTAGTCCTAAGACAGGTTATCCAAATGTAAATATGATCACTGACATGGAACATAGGTTGTTCATATGTAATGAGTCTTGAGGCAGGTGATCTAAATGTAAATATGATCCCTATCTTATTAGGATATAATAAGTCCTATGGGTTGCCTAAGTGTAAATAGGATCCCTAGCATGGTAGGCATGTCACTTGGATGTAATATTCCCCAAAGTTTGTATTGACAAAAAATATATTGGTTGCAGGTTGTTCATATGTAATAAGTCCTTGAGGTTGGCATTGAACGTAAAATCCCTGGTGTAGCAAGTTGTTTGGCCGTAATCAGTCCTTACATATATATTTATATGTGTGTGTTCCCATGTTGGATATGATAAGGTCGCAAGGCCCTTGAGTTGCACTAAGGAAGTTATGATATGCTGGTAGAATGTAGGTTGACTACGGAGATACGTAATGCATTTGGTGTTCTCCTAGGTGATTCTCACATAGTGGATGTTACAGGTTGTCTCAATGATGTGAAATATCTTGGAATACTATGGTGATAGAATGCAGGTGGTATGCATCTAGGTTTGTTGATGACTGGAAAGTAATGTTGGAAAATTACAATGAAGCAACACGAGGAGAAATCTCACTCTAATAGGATTCAAACAATCATATGCAAGGATGGTTCTATTCCAAATTGTTTGGTATGAATAACTCCTATGGATATTAGGCCTCCTCGAGCATTGTCTAAACATGTCCAAAGGGATCTTCTCTTTCTATGTGGAAGATCTACAATATGTGTAGTAACAAAGTAGTTTGATCTATGTGATTAAGCTAAAATTATGAAATATGATTGTAGAAGGTAGAAAAATCAGATATAAAATATTGAGAAATGTTATTCCAATATATAAACATATAAATCACATCTAACCTTATCAAGTTTAAATAAAACAAGACAATTAAAACTGAGTTATTTCATCTAAATAATTTAAACATATGATTGTTATATCAATGAAATGCCAATTGACAAATTTTGATTTAATGCAAATCACTCTTTAAATAGTTGCAGCAATAAATATCTGAATTAAATAAAGAAATTCATTTAATACATAAATTAAGTGATGATAAATCAAAACATAGGCTAATGTATTTAACAATCATGCAACATAGAACAGGTTTGTTCAAAGGTTAAAAGAGAAACCAATATTTCATCAAAGAAACTTGATAAATAAGACTAAGAGAGGTAGAAATAAATTGACTGAATTATATCAAGGGTGCAAAAAATTACAATTCCTCAAAATGCAGAGTGTCTCCCATCCTTCCCTTTGGTGGTTTTTCTTCCAGTATTGTCCCCCCTTCTCATATGAGATATAAGTCTCTTTAAATAATAACTATAGAAATACAAAGAAACAAATCTCCCATAGAAGTAGGTATTATAAATATCAGTTTAATATTTTCCAAGGAAACACTGCCACTTGGAAAATACATCCAGGAAATATGTTATGTCTTGATATTGTTCATGTTCAAGTTATAACTGGGCCTTTCAAATGAAATATTTGACTTCCCTTTTCTTCACCTTTTTCCATTCACATAGAAAGAGATTAATCTTCAATTGTTAAGTTATAGGTGACTCAATCAACTACTTAACCTATACTACATGGATGTGATCTAGCTACTCAATTTTCTTCTTATCTTTTCCATACTCCCCTTCGACCTGATCCATAATCATAATCTCGAGTGGCATAGAATCATCAATCATATCCATGATGGGTAAGTTCAGCAAACTTAACATGTTTTTGGATGCAAATCATGTTTTCCCACAAGCCTTTTGTCCATCTTGAATGGTGGATTCAACTGATTTAGAAAATTTCCCAAGATTCCAACGAGATTTCAACTCTTCCCAACTTGATTTTATCCAAGATCAGCACATCTTCAGGTTTGTGTTGAATATACCTCTACTAATCTACCACATTATCCAAGGCTTTGATGGCATAATTTATTCTTTGATTATGATCATAATGTACATTAGCATGACGTTCAAAAGAGTTGTAGGTATTATGAAGGGAGAAAACATGAAGTTGGGAAATACTTTTGCTTTCTTTTTTAGAAAACAAACTACAAAAATTTATGTTTTTCAACTTCAACCCCTTCAAACCCATATCTCCCTTAGGAATTTCACCTTGAAGTAAACACACAAGTTTTAGAGAATTGAATTAGCTATGTGCTCATATTTAAAAAATAATAATTTATCGACATATGGTGGGGAAAATTTGACGTCCACCAATGACATATACTTTAAAATTTTAAGTATGAATAATGAGTGACCTGTGTGAGCCACATTTTTCTTAGAGATAATTAATCATTTTAGAAAAACAAAATTTATACTCATAATCTACACATATTGCACTTGTGCATGGACTATATGTTGATGATTTTCAAACTTATACACTAATTTTTATTATTTGATGAAATAACATATGTACAAAAAAGGGTGCCTTATTGACACATGTTTTTGCCTTCGCATTTTGTTTCAAATGTGACTCTTGTAAAACAAGCTAAAACCACCCTTTTTGAAGATGGACTTGCAAGGAACATCCTTGTGAGTTCTTATATTGTTTTGTCTTTGTCATTGTGATGATATTGAATATTCATTGCGATTGATTTTTAAGTCACTAAATATTTTAATGATAAAGTTTAAAAAAAAATAGTAAAAAATTGAAATCCTAAATGAAATTCAGTTCCCTGCATTAGATTCCCTCGTATGGCTCTCTTGGAACCTTCTTCACTACTTCCCATTAGAGGAAATTTCAACTCAAAATGGGCCTTTTAACTTTAATTCAAATTCGATGTCATCATGTGCTAGCTAATGAAATTGCTTTAAATTTGAAATACCGTATAGGTATGAAACACTTTTTTAATATAAATTTGGGGATAGGTATCATAAAAAAAACTACAATTTTTGTTTGTATTTTTGACATATCTCCCCGTGTTTTTACTCAAATTTCGATCGGGAGAGCTTGTTGGATTCTGCATCCAACGAGCTCTCCCGATCGAAATTTGAGTAAAAACATGGGGAGATATGTTGAAAATACAAACAAAAGTAGTTTTTTTCTTTTCTTCCTCCAAAATTAATAAATATTATTTTATTGTTTTAACTATTATTTTATTAATTTTTTTTTAGGAGGCCCATTTTGAGTTGAAATTTCGTCTAATGCTTTTCTAATTTGCCCGAAAAGTATTACCCCAGAGAAACCACTACATCTTCACTGAATTCTACTATTTCTTCCAGCGTGGGTGTTGTCATTCCAGAAACCATGACCAAAGGCATGGGTTGGGAAATAGAAGGAGTTGGAATGGGCATGTTTGCTTGGGGAATGGAAATTGATGACATCGGAGCATTAGAGGATGAGGGTGTATGAATGGAAATAATGGTTGGGGTAAGGATGTCTGAAGATAGGACATAGATGAGAATAAGAACGGGATCTAAGGATAAAGTAGATATTTGGACTTAGGATGGGTTTGAAAATGAAACTTGAATAGGATAAATAGGTTGATCCATTGTTATTGAAGGTGGGACTGTGACATAAGAAAAAGTGACAAAAGGAATAGTGGTAGAAATGGATAAAGGAACATAATATGTCTCAGTAGTAGGGATGATGATTTCTTGGAAATGGATATGGGGTAAAGATTCATGAATAATTAAACCCTCAAGTGGATCAAGATATATATGGAAAAATGAAACAACTGCTTATAGGGTGACAGGGGTAGTAATTGGGCATGAAAACTTGGTGGGGAGTGATTCCTCTTCAACATCACTATCTTATTTATTAATAATATCGACCTGTGGTATTGGATATTCAACCAATTGATTCTTTGTTGGAGGGGTTGAAGATGTTTCTCGTGCTTCAACCATTGAGCTCATCAACACTTAGCTCCTATTCATTTCTGAGAATTTCATGAGAGAATTAAGAGTAGATGAAGGTTTAGGCTATAGAGGATACTCAATAATAGCTTTTACATAGTCGTTTGTTTGATAAGTCAACATGGAATAGGTGATGGCCTATACTTTCTATGCTTCTTTCTCCACCAATTGTTTATGTGTCATTTCCTCCAGTGACAATTCAATATTTCTATAATGTAGTACTTTGGTCTTAAGCTCATGTTTGTACTAGAAGATAAAATTCTTCTCATCAATGTAATAGGTTCTTTTCAAATCCTCAAAGAAGGAACTTTCCCCCTGATAAATGGAATCATCAAGATCTACTTAATGAACATAGGAGATATTCATATGTTCCTCAGTGAAGGATTTTACAAAAAATATTTTTGATCGTGCATCCTCTTAGGATCCTCTCCAAGCTTCAGAGTAGTTATCCTTTTACAAAGTACACCTACATGAGTAGAAATCTAAATTACCAGAGATCCAAGGTTAAAGGGAAACTTGAGCCACCCTTTCCTTTTAATTATAGTCAGATTGGGGAATACTCCATGAATGACTCTTTGGAAGGATATCTCTTTTAGCACCATCCCATCAGATACAATCCTAGGAAACAAGTGAACTATGTTGCTGCTCCAAATTCATATATATGAGAAATACTATGCTACATACCAATCTCCCATAGTAGAAATCAATGCTTTAGGTCACGCTAAAATGGTAGGAGAATCCTCCTTGAATATATTCTGATAAATGGAACCCAAGAAATGATCACAAATATCATAAATGATAGGTATGAAGTTATCCTCCCATAAGCCCGAATAATAGATATGGATTGGAGGTCCAACCCTTGTCCAATTCCATCCCATTGCACGAAAAGGAAATGATGTGCATAAGACATCTATAGCATAAGCAGAAAGGAAAAATGTGGGTCCTTGATGCATGAGTCTTTTGATATTTCCCTATGGCTTTCTTAAATGCTACATAGAAGATCTGGCCCCAATTGAAGGATTCCCGTGTAGTAAGCACATGATGAGCGAGGGGTGCCCATTCTTCTTTGAAGACTATGCAATTGGGTAGTCCATATAACCTACACAACATGGCTGCTAGAAAAGAGAATGACTCCCTAAACCAAGAAATAGGGTAAATCTTATCAGGTTTGGGTGAAAAGGTACCATGGTTGTCCATCCATGATTTGTGCATTTATTCAAAATTTTACCATGTCATAAAAGGAGTCAAGGAATTATATATTAAGAAAGTGTTGGGGTTGTTTAAGCACATAAGATATGGAAAATAATTTAGGGAGGAAGGAGTCCAATTGGATCTGAGCCTAGTCATTGAAGGAACGATCTTGCAGGTTTGAGTGAATTATGGAAAACCTATGAACATGAAATATTTATTCTAGAAGAACCTCCTCTTCATATTAGCACTAGAAGAAAATATATATGTAGAATAACCTCCTCCTTATCATATGTTCTTGACTCGAATATGTGACTACGTCATCACCAGATCATCCTCCTTCAATAAGGGATCCTAACTAGGTCTTATCCTTCAATTGGGGAGCATAACTGAGCCTCCTCCTTCAATATAGGAGAAAATATGGGTTGATCTGCATGACATGTGAACCCCAATCAGTTAACTGAAGCTTTTTTCACCTACCTTTCAGTTAAATTGGAAATGAAAAGGCACCTTCCTCATAAATTAGCCTATTTTTTGTTAATAACAGTTAACTGGAGTGATTACATGCACATCCACCTACTTTTGGTGACTCGGTTCAGTGCAATTCAGTTCCTCACACCTAATTGGATTCATAAATGATCCCTCACCTACTTTTTGGTATGAAATTGAGTTCTATTTAGCTAGACTCAGTCTAAAGTTACTTTGAGTCAGTTAGAGTCAATTAAGGTTGAGTTAAGTGGTTAACCGATGTGTTGAGTGGTGTTTAACTGAAAAGTAAGCCACTCTCATGTAATGAATTCGAATGAACTCTCTAGGATTCAAATTTCATGGCTCTTCATGCCATTGTATTACATTGTATCACTACTTATGATTAATGATAAGAAAATATACAACTGCAACTCCTAATTACACTGTTCCATGTCATTTCTGAGTAAAATTGATCTATGAAATCTATTGTAAGTTTATGTCTTGTTTCTTATATTGTTGTAACTCCATTTTTTTATGGTATCAGATCCATGACATGAAAAGGAAATTATTATACAGGTTTCTTGCTAGAGCTATGAATAAATTTGAGCAAAATTGCTCAAAATCATTACAACTTTGCACCAGAAGTTGAGTGTTTACCACACAATTCTTAGATAATCTACCATTGTTGATAAATATTGCTTGATTGACTAAGACAAGTGTGCTGCAAACTTCAAAAGTGTAGGCTGTTCGACCTTATTTTTCTTCCTATGTGTAGTTGCAGGTACAAATTCATATGGATTTGAGATTATGAATTCCTCTTCCCACTCCATTCACAAGATATTCAAAATGGAAATTGAAGGTTATTTCATCTGTAAAGGAACAAGATCTCTATGAGGTATATATTAGACTTGGTAAATATTTTTATGAAGATGAGAATGGCTATCTAAATGAAAGTGATAAATCTTTTCAAACAATATGTTTGGCCCTTTCTCCAAGCTTGCACTACCTTATTGTTTCTGTTGAATACCTAAAGGATCTCCAGAAAAAATTTGATAGAAACTTTAGCAAGCAAAATGAGTATCATTATAGCAATTTGGAGATCACACCCAACACCACAAGACTTCTTTATTCAAAAGTATCGACCTCTTTTATCTCTGACGAAGTTGTTTAAGATGAAGAAGAAGAAGAATCTTCCGCGTAGTCAATTCGAATTGAAGAAAGTCTCCTTGGAGTGACTCCTTCTCCTGCTGCTCCAGACGTTTATGAGATCTATAATATCTCATATTATCATGTGTCTGATATAGAAGAAGACATTTGAATATTTTTTATTGAATAAAAACTCTCCTTCCATTCTATGAAAACATTCTCCAGTGATTCTTTTTTAAATTATGTGCAAAGTTTTCCATTGATTGCTTCAGAAAATGAAGAGGAATTCGATTTCTATCCCTCTAATGTTGTTATTGGTGTAAATATAAGTAATAATTTGGATATTTTGGAAATAATATCATATTATACGATTAATACATTTACTCTTATTGATCTAGAGCTTCCAGCAAATTCCTACATGATTGCATGCACCAATACTTAGAATTTTGAAGAAGTAGAGAATTGTGCATCTACCATCTCGGTGGAGCACACTCTTGGATATGATATGAACTTATTTGGATATGATATGCTCTTATTTGTATATGATATAATATTATTTGGTTCAAGGTTTAAATTCCAAGAGCATTCAGTCATGCCTATAGCTGGTCTCATCAATTTTGGTGTGACAAATCAAGTACTACAAGTCTCCTTCAAACTTGCTGGTGGGAATTAGATGTTAGTTTCCTCTTATGAGTTTTCTGATATTATATTTTTTTAATCATTGGATATTTATGAATCTATATCATATTATGGAGCTCAATCATTCTCTATCCACAGTCCCAAGGGCTTCTCTACCTTTGATCACATGCTCATCTTCTCACAAAACTGGTAAAGAGGGAGACATTCTACATCTGCCTAAACACTTGCTCATAACAATTGGAGCTTATTATAACTCACATGGTTTGGTGTTCACTGATGAAATATATCAGTTTATTGGGTGTTCCTAACATGGTTTGAAT
>LPNX010980815.1:63786-77034 GCA_001517045.1 Pseudotsuga menziesii | reverse complement strand
TGGGGGGGGGGGGGGGGGGGGCGTTCCCATGAGTTTTGTCCCTATTTTCTTGGTTTATTAAGCATCATTTTTTACTCTTTTATATTTATTTGTAAAGGGTGACCTATGGCCTTTGTTTTTGGGGCCCTAATTGTTTTACTCATCCACATGAGTTTATCTTAAGGGGGGGTCTTAGAGTCATTATCCAACGAACATATCATTATTTCGACTATTTGGCCTAATTTACCACTTATACTAATTTATTGACTTGATTATGTGACCACATCATCATCTATATTGTCCTCCTTCAATCCAGGAGCATAACTGAGTCTTCTCCTTCAATTGAAGAGCCTAATTAAGTCTCCTCCTTCAATCAAGGAGAAAATATGGGTGGATATGCATGACATATGCACCCCAATCAGTTCACTAAAGGTTGTTTCACCTACCTTTCAGTTAAACTGGAGCTGCAAAGGTGCCTTCCTCATCAATGATCCTATTTTTGGTTAATTTTAGTTAACTGGTGTGATTAAATGTGCCTCCACCTACTTTTGGTGACTCAGTTCAATGCATTTCAGTTCATCTCACCTAACTAAAGTCAGATATGTGCCCTTGCATACTTGTTGGCATGCATTTTCATGCTATTTAGTTACATGCAGTATAATCTGCCTTCGAGTCAGTTAGAGTCAATTAAGGTTGAAGTAAGTGGTTAACTGATGTGTCAACTAGTGTTTAACTAACAAGTAAGCCACTCTCATCTAATGAATTCAAATGACCTCTTTGGGATTCAAATTGCATGGATATTCATGACATTGTATTACATTGTATCACTACTTATGATTAATGATAAGAAAATATACAGTTGCAACTTCTAATTTCACTATTTCATGTCATGTCTGAGTAAAATTGATCTGTTAAATCTATTGTTAGTTTTTGTCTTATTTCCTAGATTGCTATGACTCCAATTTTATAATATGAAATTACTTTTGTTGATGTCCAAGTTCTTATATTGAAAAAATTAAAGAACATTGATGATGTAATCATGATTGGTGTTGAAGAAGAAGGAACACTGAAATTCAACACCGTTACACAATATCGAATGAACTATGTTATAGAAGACTTGCTAAACATTGATGACTATGAGAAAGATGGACACAAGTACTCATAATCAGATGATGGATTATAGCACAATGCAAGGGACTCCATTAGTTCCAGTAAGGAGGTCGATATCAAGAGTGATCAAACCAACAAAACAAATATAATTTTTTGAATTGCCATTTCTTGTATATCCAATTGCTTAAATGATCTTGTTCAGTTGTGTAGATATTTAGGTTCCTAGAATTAGGAAGTGTATTATGCATGATAGAGTGAATGTCTTGATGAACAATATACTACTAATATGAATGTGACGGGTAAATAGCCTATGGTATTGCACAACATTCCATGAAACATTATTTCTTATATAGAATGAAACCTCTTTGCTGGCATGTTGGGAGTATTGCACACTCTTAAGTATGTTCAAGTAAAGATGGAAGGAATCTAGGAAGTTATTGTATGTATATGGGGTATGGAAGAATGTTGTGATAAATAATTGGCTAAAATGTTTTCATAACTTTGTTATTTATGCATTTCCATTCTAATGTAAATATGATTTGAGAATTATGAAATGTTACTAATCATCCAACTGAATTTAACTTGTAGGAAAGAACACGTACAATCACCTACAAGAGAATAATGATGAGACTTGTTCTAAAGAAAAAATGATAGTGTTCATCCATGACATTCAAGAATATTTATGAAATTAAACATACTACATAGGCACAGGGAAAGATTTGTGACTCATGGCTTCTCCTAGAAAGAAGGAATTGACAATGAGGAGACCTTTGAACCTATAGAGAGATACAATGTGATTAGAGTTATCATTGTGATAGTTGTTTTGATGAAGTGAAATAATTCCTAAATGGTTTAGTAGAATAGGAAGTGTATGAGGAGAAGCCACTAGAATTTCAGATAGAAGATATAAATACACATGTTGATATAAGCATACTCAACTGCCTTATTTTAGAGTCATGCAACTTTGTTATCGGCACGAAGAAAATGTGATAATGTTGGCTGGAGTGGTCAACCGATTTCTAATCAAGTGCTCAACTCAACCAATGAAAAAAACACATAAGAACAACATAGAAGCAATTCCAAGAATTATGGCTTTGATTAATACTAGGAAATGAAAATTACATGAAAAAGTAAAATCAAAGTCGATACTTTGTTTCTTAGTCGAAGTGTCTGTTACATACAAAGTCACACTTGGTTTTCAGGCTCAATTCCATCTTCCCTTTATCTCATATAATATGACATTTATACCCTATCTAGTTCAGATCTAGGAGGATCTCAAAAGGACATATTTTTAACTCAACAAATATCAACAAAAAAAGCATGGTTACAAAGATCTCATCAAGCCAATTCCAATAGAGTGAACGACACCTCAAAGGGACTTTGGATGAAGAAGTTAGGGTGTTCTTAACTTTTGATAAAATAGGCATTTTATTGAAAGAATTGGGAAAAAATGGTGCCACATGGAACCAATGCAATGATTCCATGTGGCCTAGATTATTGAGTGACACATGGAAATTTATAATGATGTGGCATATAGCATGGAAAGGAATTATCGAATTGTCACACCTCATAATTAAACACATGGCATGGTATTGGCATAGTGGGAATGGTTGTGGACCAATCGTCCTGTGACATGTATCATCGAATATCTAGATGGAGTAATATTGGGCCAAGATTATAGAGTGACACGTGGAAATTTAGAATGATGTGCATATTGCATGGAAAGGAATTATCGAATTATCACGCCTCATAATTAAACACATGGCCTGGTATTGGCATAGTGGGAATGGTTGTGGACCAATCATCTTCTGACATGTAGAAACGAATAACAAGATGGAATATCAGAACCATTTACACACATGGCATGGTATTGGCATAGTGGGAATGGTTGTGGACCAATCATCTTCTGACATGTAGAAACGAATGACAAGATGGAATATCGGAACAATTTACAAAAATGGCATGGTATTGGCATAGTGGGAATGGTTGTGGACCAATTGTCTTCTAACATGTAGCAACGAGTAACTAGATGGAATATCGGAACCATTTACAAAAAATTTCATGGAGATGGTGGGAATTGAACTCAATGCCTCTCCCTCAAATGTCCAATGTTTTCACCACTACACCACAAGTGTTTCTTGTTAATCCATTTGAAAATAGTTATATTTAAGATTGTAAAAGGATAGAGTATGGATAGAATGGAATTGGGATCCCATTTCCCAACCCACATGGATCTTTCCACACACCATTCCCATGTGGTTGAACAAGGCACATGTGGAAGGGACCATGGGCTACCCCATGGCCTATGGTTATAACCAACAATCCCACATCGACTCATCGAGTGTGCACAAAATTCAACACATGATGCATTAAATACTTTGGATTATAGTCTAAAAGTGGGTAATTGTAACCATATGGATATCATATATGCCAACGAATGGGTAGTTATAACTGTACACTATATCTATGTCGATCAACCATATGGGGATACACCGAACCATAATACGTTACCAATGTTTGCTACGTATGGGGGGTCATTAAAAACCCGTGGACTCCACAACAAAATTTTAATATGTCAAAATTTGATATATGCCAAAGAAAGGGGGTTGACAAGCATATGACCAAGCATATGGTTGTAACCAATAATGTGTTGGCCATTAACAAATGCCAACACAAAGTGGTATATGGGTAAACATTTTTGGATATGAATGTAACCAAATGGTAATGGATCCCAACGAATAAGGCTAAGTATGTACCATGTGAATCATGCGACAAAGGAGGAACCTTAAAGCTATATAATCCCATGACACTCATGTGGAAGGGAGAAGCCACATTATTAAAGAAAGAATCCAATGTTTTAGTGGAACTGTTAGAGAACTCCAAGCGGGGGTGAGTTTTGGAGAATTTTTGTAGAGAGTTTGAGGATTGTTTGGAGACTTTGTCCTCCATATACCCATTATTGTGAAAAAGAGAGGAAGGTGTTGTTGTATATTTTTTAAAGACAAGGTGGGGCTATTTATACTCAATTTTCATTTACCTTACATCTTGTAGTTATTGGTGCATCCTTTTCATATCCAAGCGATGATTTCTCTCCATCTCCAAACACCAATGTATCGATGTGTCATTGCCATGTATTTCCATGTACTTTTCTTTTATGTTGAGATTATAAACTAACCTCTCCATTTGAGAAGCTGGTCCAGAAATGTAGTCCCTTGGGAGAAACTCCATTATCAAGTTAAGTTTGTGTGTTTCATGGTCCATGCCTCTCTTTTTTTTTTTCTTCATTTATGTACACATGTCATTATTATGGTCTTTTAACTAAGCAATCCAATGATAATTCAATGATTACAAAGATCATGATCAGGTTCAATAAAATCTACTTCTTGTATAAGTTCTTGAAGAGTTCCTGGAAATTTGAATGTCCCTGGGTGTTACCTACAATTTTCTCATCTACGTGTGCCATCTGTCCTACTCCAACTACTACCATAGATTCTCATTAAATTCTGTAGCTACCCCCTTTCTACGATATTGTCACAATTAAACTTGTTGGTTGTAATTTATTCAGTCATTGATCAACTACTTGGTTGACCCCGACTCTTTCATGTCTTATTTTTCCCCCGTTTCGGACTATTCGGCCAATTTCTTTTGCAATTTATTTGTTGGCTAACCTCTTCCAACTCACTCTTACCTTGAGAAATTTCTCCTTCTATTGTCTAGTCGAATTCCTTGTCTTTGACTATAGTTGTCATGGGTTGAGATTTCCTTGCATCATCCTCGCCACGAAGAAAGAATCTTGAATGCTCTGTTAGTCGACGAAGCTCTTCTTCTGAAATCCCAGTGAGTTCCTCAATTCCTTTACCTTCCCATCGAAGTATATTTTCCTTTCTCGTAGTCCTTCGTGTCCATCCGATGACACATTCCTCCAGAAATTCTACACCACGTTGTTCTTATTGACTCAATATCTTCTTATCAAATTCGATAGTTGGTTTTTTTCCACTAGTCGATCCTTCCCCATACCTATATAAGTCAGCCATGTTGATCATCGGAAACGTTTTCAAATCCTCTGGTAACTCTAGCACATAATAATTATTAGATATTTTCTTAAGAATTCTACAAGGACTGATTTTATTCAACTTCTTCTTATTATATGTTCCTCGAGGGAACCTTTCCTTTCTAAGATGGGTGTATACCAAGTCACCCTCTACAAAGTAATGTTGTCATCTCTATTTTTCTACTCTCATCTTATAATATGCACTGTTTTTCTCTAGTTGTCTCTTCACATGGTCATGCACATCCTTCATGTGTTCTATAAATGATTCAGTGTCTGCACTCTTATGCATCTTTGTTGGCAATTTTTCCAAGTTGACCACTCCATGTGCTATTCTCCCTTTCAAACTTGGAATGGACTCCTTCATGTAGGCTAATTCACTAAGTTATTATATGCGAACACATCTTGCACCAATACATTTTCACATTTCTTGGGACGGTCAGATGTCAGGAACCTTAACAAATTTCCCAAGCTTCGGTTTATGATATATGTCTTCTAATCAATTTGCGAGTGATATATAGAATTGAAGCGTCAACTTGGTGTCTAACGTTTTCTACAACGTCCTCTAGAAATGACCCATGAATTTAGTATCTCATTCTGAATTAATACTCTTCTGAAATCCATGGAACATCATCACTTCTTTTTAAAAAAGTAGTAATATTGGTGGCATTACTCATCTTCATACATAGAATGAAATTTTCCATCTTTCAAAAAATTTTGACTACCATGAATATGGAGTTGTTACCTTGTTGTGTCTTTGGAAATCCCAATACAAAATCCATACTAAGGTGCTTGCATGAAACCATCAATACTAGTAATGGTGTATATAATCCTATGTTCTGATTCCTTGCCTTAGCATGTTGACATATCCTACACTGTTGAACCCACTTCTGCACATATGTCAGTAGTATTAGCCAATAATATCTCTCTTTGACCAATGCTCTTGTCTTGTTGACACCAAAATTTCTTGCTAGTCCTCCACTATGCAATTCCTTGATTAAATTTTCTCTCATTGATCCTTGGGGAATGCATAAATGATTTCCTTTGAACAAATATCCTTCCTGAACTAAGTAGTCGAAATATGGTGTCTTGTCGATACTCCATGGCTTTGTCGATTCCTTCCATGCATCCTTAAAAACTTCATTGGTTTCATATTTTGTATTTATAGACTCTATCCCATTTGTGTGAAAAATGGATGTGTTTAGTAATGTCATCGTTTGACTTAATGTGTCTTTAACCTTGTGCGAATTTCATGACTTGTTTTTTATCATTAAAGTATAACTTTGCAGAAATTCTGCCCATTTCATATGCCTTTAGTTCAACTTAGTCTGATAATTAAAATACCTCAAACAATGACGGTTGGTGTATAACACAGACTCCTTTGGAAGTAGGTAGTGTCTCCATTTATTCAATGTTTGAATAATGGCATAAACCACCTGGTCATAGACCAAATATTTTAACTTCCCTTCATCCAAATTTTCATTGAAGAACATGATTGGTTAGCCTTCTTGGCTCGACACTTATCTAATCGCCACTCCACTTGTATCGAAGTTGAATTGAAATACCTTATCAAAGTATGGGAGAGCTAACACTGGTATATCCGTCACCTTTTGCTTAGTATCTTGAAAGCTCATGGAGTGGATTTCGTCCACTTGAATTCATGTTCTTTACTACAAAAAAACCCTGTGATTAGCGTCTCTTTTAGCTTCCTTTTTAGTGCCCACTATTACTTTTAGTGTATGTTCCATCATTTTTTCGACAAAGTGGATGCTTTTCTAAGGGATGGCACTTTTAATGGAGTTATTTGCATCCCTTTTTAAAAGTTGGCACCATTTTGGATGCTAATTAGAATCCCAATTAACGTCCCAATTAGCGTCCCAATTAGCATCCCAATTAGAGTCCCAAATAGCGTGCCAATTAGCATCCTAGTTAGCATCTCAATTAGCATCTCCTTTTAAAAGTTGGTGCTATTTTGGACACTAATTAGCATCCCAATTAACGTCCCAATTAGAGTCCCAATTAACATTCCAATTAGAATCCCAATTAGCGTCCCTATTAGCATCCCAATTAGAATCCCATTTTAAAAGTTGGCACTATTTTGGATGTTAATTAGCGTCCCAATTAACACCCCAATTAGGATCCCAATTAGCATCCCAATTATCGTACCTTTTTAAAAGTTGGTGCTACTTTGGGCACTAATTAGCATCCCAATTAATGTCCCAATTAACATCACAATTATCATCCCAATTAACATCCCGATGAGAATCCCAATTAATGTCCCAATTAGGGTCCATGAAATCATCCCATATAATGCCAAGAATAGCCTCTAGAAAAAACGTCCTAAATAGAATAGCACCATATATTAATCTAGGGTTAACGATAGGAATTGCACAATGAATTTTGACCGAAAAAACATCCAACACAGCACTGAGTATAGATCCAGGAATTACGCCTAGAAAACATCCAACATAGCACCAGGTATAGATCCAGGCATAGCACTTGGAATAATGCCAGAAATTTCGAAAGGAATTGCATTAGGTTTAGATCTAGGAATTGTGTTCAGGAAATGTCTGACATAACATCTGATATATCAATGATCATGATTCATGTGATAGTACTTTTGGATATTGATTTATCATAGTGGAACCTAAATGATTGTAATCATGGAACTTTTGGATCATGATTAATCCTAATGAGGGTTTATTACTTTAATGTCAACTAAATTGCTCTAATGGCATTTTAGTGTCCATAACAACATTTGATAGACCCTAATGGCATATGATTGTCCCTAACAACATGACGATGATGCCATGCGATAATTATTATAGAGCATATGGGTATGATTTGATAATTATAAGACTATATCATCCATCCTTGTGAGGTAGTATGGCTCCTTGCTCATTATTATCGCAATTATATTGATGATGACATTGATGATGACTACGAAGATGACAATGATGTTGATTTATTTTATGATGATGATAATTATGCCTGTGTTATCACTTTTGTATCCTAATTGATTCTATTGGCACCTAAATTTACGTAAGAACAAATACACAACCCTATTATCATCGAAATGACTATAACGAATTATAATAACCTTAACAATTACATGACATGAATCCTAATGTAGATGAGTGATTAAGAACACTAATGTCATATGTGTGACCATAATTACAGTGATGACGATGATTTTGTTGATGATGTACTTAATGCTGACGATGATGATGATAATGAGGATGATGATCAAGATGATTTTCATGTACCATATGCAATTGATGATGATGATGACAACCTCGATGTGCACGATGATGATGCATGTCATAATACTTCTGGATACTATAGGACTTGATATATTGGATTCAATAACAAGTGATAGAGGTTGTGAGGTGTTGATCATAAAACTATTGTTAGGAATTTGGTTTTAGATTGAATGATAGGGCCATTGGGTTTAGTAGTCCCCCCCCCATCCCCGTACACCCCCTCGCATAAAGGTAGTACAATTCCAACTATCATGGTGCTACCAAAATGTCGCCCTACAAGGTTTTTTTGGACAACCCCCCCATCCATACCCTCATTTTTACCAAGAACATCTGAGGCACAAGAAGTGGATATCAATCTTAACACAAAAGCTAACTGTATTTGTACTCTTAAGGACATTTTGGTCTTGGTTTAAAATGGAATGAAGCAACAAGAATTTCAATAATTATCATAGTGTTACTTTGAAGAAGTTAACCAATTTTTTTTACATCTTTGGCCTTATAAGCAAACATCTCTCAAGGGAAAAAATAGTTAGTTGCTCAAGTTTTATGGCATTGGTGGATTTTTCGTTAAAGATTAAGAATAATTGGTTCAATTTTTGGTGATTCTTTTGAAGTTTGTCAAATTTATATTAATGTTTAAAGAAGTTTCATTTATTAAGTGAAACTCCCTTGAACTGACATATTTGAGTATTATTTTGAATTATACCTACTGTGAATCCAGGTGATAGACTTTGATAAACTTTATCAGATATATTTTTTGTGTGTGTTATTTGTTCCTGCTCTGGTCTCCATGTTTGGGATCTTCAGGGAAATTATTTCGTATGAAATATCATTGAAGGTTTCCAATGGATACCGATTTCAAATCCATGGACAAATTATTGACTAATATCACCTAAGTAACTCTAATGACATTGAGTTGTCGTCAATGACATTTGAGTGACTATAACGACATGACATGGATCCAAATGGTGATGACTGATGATGAGCCATAGTGGTATATGAGTGACCCTAACAACGATGATTTGGTCGATGATGTACTTGTTGATGAGGACAATGGTGCCCATGATGTTGTTGATGATGTACTTATTGATGTTGATGATGATGATGATGATAATGATAACTATGATGATGTGATTGCAATATATGATGTACTTGAGGATGACATTCACTTTTCCTCGATAACATTTGAATTACCTTGATGGTATTTGAGTGACTCTAAAAACATGACATGAATCCAAATGGATATGAGTGATGATGAACCCTAATGGCATATGAGTGACCACAACGATGATGTTGTTGATGATGTACTTGTTAATTATGAGTATGATGGAAATGATGTTGATGCACCATATGATGTATTTGATGATCATGACTTTCATTTGTCCTCTACAAAATTTGAGTGAAATTATTGTCATTTGAGTGAATCTAAAAGCATGACATGAATATAAATTATGAAGACTAATGATGAATCCTAATGGAATCTCAATGACCCTAACAATGATTTCCTTTGATATCTCTCTTACTACCCCTAAAGGAATATGAGTGTTCAAATCTAGAAGTGGTGTTGAGGGTTGATTTACATCTTGTCATCATCATCATCATTGTCATCTAGTTCATCATCATTACCATTGTCATATAAGTCATCATCACAAACATCAGTTCCATCATTATCATTATCTTCATCATCATCATTGTCAATTTCATCATCATTCATTTCATTCTTATTGTCATTGTCATTGTCATTGTCATCACTGTCACCATCGTATTTGTCATAATTGCCATCTTCACTATCATCGTCATTATTGTTTCCATCATCATCGTTGTTTTCATAATCATATAATCACACCATGCTCGTTTCCATAATGATGAAGATGATAATGAGAATGATGTAATCCTTAACAATTGCTTCGAGGAATCATGGTTATTTATGAGGTTCATTACTACTACATAGACCATGCAAGTTAAAACTTTATCCTATTCCTATGATGTGGGCATGATTTGAGGTTTGGAATACCATGAATGTGTATAGGGTATTGGTTTTTTTTTTATGACATAAATAATTCATTTTGACTCCAACACTTTCTTATAAGGATCATGGGCGTACAAGTTTATTGACTGACCAATGTCTAATATTGCATGAGTTGTTTCTTAATGTTCTATAATTTTATCTCAAGATAACTCCATTGGCTATTGTTGCATGATTTTATTTCCTATCAAACTTGAATTATTTGTTTCAAAAGATAAAAAAACATAATTTCATTCATTGAATACACTTACATATTGCAAATTCTTATGTTACATAGTACATGTTCAAAAAATGAGTTTGTAAAGTCAAATACTATAATAAAGTCCCACAATAAATTAGCATGCGAGACCCCAAGAAATTATGCTCAAGGCATTAAACAACATACCATCAAACTAGTTAAAAAAACATAAAAAAGAGTCTCACAAACATACTTATATCGCATTTTTTGTTACTAAAGAAAAAGAGAAAAAACCTAACTATCAAAAAGATATCATAGAAATGGCCATGAAGCCCATAATAGAATTAAACTAATCACTAATAATGTTCATAAGATTTAGTATTCCAAGAGTAAAAGGAAATAGAGGGAGATGGATCTCACCCCGCACCTACCCACCCTTACCCCACCCCAATTTGTTAGTTCCACAATATCTACATCCATCCTTGAACCCTCCTTAGACAAAAAATATGCATCATAATTTTTTTCCCCAGAGACATGTGATAAATAGAGGATCCCATAACTGTATACCATCTAGTGAATCTTATCTACAATTGGCCTGTGAATATTGTTGATACTCCTAATAAGACCTCTCATCCATTTTATTACCAATTAAGAGTGGCCAAATACATACAACTAAGTCACATGATAATCAAAACAATTATTAAAAGGATTTAAGAGTTTTATTTGAAAAGCTAGCATGTATGCCAGTCGTGGTCTAAAGGTTCCTTTCCAATGACATGCGTTATCATCTAACCCCCCCTGCCACATTGGAAGCTCTTGGAACTATAAAATTGACATTTATGAGATAATCCCATTGTTTCAAAGCTCAAAACATTTCTTGGGATAAATATGTCAATCATAGAATCTCCAATTCTATGCAATGATAAAATGATATTCTATTTAAACCTTTCAATTTAAATACTTAATTTAGCGGCGATGAAAATTTCATTAACCTCTTGAACTGTATTTTCCTTGATAAATTAGTGGAGTGAATTTTTATTATCATTCTGTGGGATTTTTTTCCCCATAAGTAGGGGAATCATTTTCCCATGAGTAGAAGAAGAGATTGGACAATCTCGTCAAGGGAGGGTTGGGTAAATAAACATTGCTGCAAGCTTAAGTTTTGGGAACCTTCGTTAAAGATCAAATCAAGTTTTCCCCAACAGTTCCTTGTCCGTGACCTTTTTATGGTTTAACATTGTAGACTAAAGTCGAGTAAAGAGTATCTCCATTAAAAGTAATGTGTATAATGGAATTGATTTAAATTCTCTTTTTTAAAAGAGAACTATAAATGATCACCAAAACCCATTGGATCTACCAATGAAATAATTTTTCTTATAGTCATTGCAAATTCAAGAAGGAACATTGCTCAAAGAGAAAGCCATTTTTTCCCAATGGTCCTTTTCACATGATATTTTTATGATTTCACCATGTATATACCTAAGTTGAGTTAGAATCTCTCCATTTAAAGAGAACTATGGATGATGAACAAAACCCATTGAATGTACAAATGAAATTGAATGAAATTTTTTTGGTTTCATTGTGTATACTCAAATACAATTTGACTTGGAATGTGTCTTAAAAAGAGTGGAAACTAAATAATGTGGAGAATGCACCACCATCTTCTTTCTTGTCAATTTTAGAAATTTGAAACTTTTTTAATACCTTTAAATTATAAAAAGACCTTACCACATTTTTTTTAGATGCTCTCTAGCTAATGACATGTACCAACATTTATGCTAGTTATATAAGACATAAACCATCTTTTTCAAACACTGGTTCATATATTAAATACAACATATTTTGTTAAACCATAGAAAAAGAAACAATAAATATAATAATAGAATTTGATTTATGAAATTGAATTGAATATAATTTAAACAAAGAGGGATCAACTAAAAAATTATGTTAACCATAAAAAAAAACAATTACTAACAATAATTATAATAATATAATTTGATTTATGCAATGGAAATAAATATGATTTAAATAAAGAAGGTGAAATTAGAAAAGAAATTGTAAGGAAAAATCAATGAAAATAGGGTGAGAAAGTGAATTGCAAAAAAAAAATGAAAATAAGGCAAGAACTTAAAGGGAGGTCACAGACATCACAACCCTAATTGAGGGGTTCGTGAGACTATGGAAAGGCCATGAGTCCCATACCCATACGGGTCAGATTTCCCATCTGCAAAGGACGCATGATTTGTAACATAGGGATGATTATTGTGAGCTAGTTGATTATTTCCAAGTAGAAGGGTCAGATCTTCTGAGAGAAAAATGTATTCTTGATTATGAACAGCGCACTAAATCCTAGACAAAGTTCAAGCCATCTGTTTATAATCCAAGGTACCTCTCAAAGCGCAAAATACATCCTACTGAGTTTGATTTCGAGCTAGCAAAAGACATCCTCATGAGCTTGCTTTTGATAGACCCATATGACCAGCTAGACTTGGCCAACAAGATCGGGCACATGCTCATAAAAAATGTACAAGTTTCCAAATTTCAAAGAAACCTTTTAGAAAAAACTCTACCTCATACCTCTTGTTTTAATATATATTAACATAAGTATTAATATGTCATATAGTTATAGTTATAATATAACCTA